>OX467710.1:22426694-23026694 GCA_950111635.1 Agelastica alni | reverse complement strand
CCAACTATAGCTAAGAACCATCAATTTACCCCATAAGTACAAGAAAGAAATTTGATCAAAATCGTTCAAGCCGTTTATGAGGAGAAGAAGTACGAACACACGCACACCAGAATTTTATTAATAAAGATTACTTAGTTTCGGAATTATTTAGTTACGGGACTGGTAAAATATTTTACCATTTTTGGTTCGTTACTAGCTACAGTGCAACAGATGTAGCTTGGCGGGCAAGAGATCACAAAATCTGCGCACAACGAAAACATTCGAATAACGATCCGATCGGCGACGACGAAATTTTCAGTAATAGTGAGTCTCAAGTACAATCGGAGGAAAAAGTTTACGAATGTGAAGTAGATTCAGCCGAATATTTGTTATTTTAGAGGCTAGTCACCCGCCAAGCTACTTCTGTTGCACTGTACTTCTTTAATTATAAATAACAATTAAATGATTTATTTTATAATTAAAAAATTTTGAAGATCAAATAATTGATATAGCTTAATTTTATTTATTTGAAAAACATAGTAAAACACTATTTTTTTTAAACAATTCGTTTTTATTTTACAACATCTCTTTCAGCTCCATACATTTGGTAACTATAACGATTCTATAACTTTTCTGAGCCAACCGACCAATATGATTTGTCCAACGCTGTAAAATAAGCATCTACTCGTATGTCGCTGCTCTCTGATGGTAAATCTCTTTTCTACCAACCCTGAAGAAGGCTGGAAATAGAAATAGTCGCAATTGAGATGAATTATACCGCGTGTACATCAAACACTGTAGTTATCACCTTCACTTCTCACGGTCTTTGCCTTCTTTAAAGCTGGTTCGCCCGGTAAAATTCATTGTTTCGACTATTCTTTTGTCTTCAGTGTTTATTAAAGGAGCTCTTTCCGATAGCTTTTTTTATACCCAATTGTTTGTGCAAAATTAAAATCACTGTGCCATGCAATTTGCCTGTGGCCTCAATAAGCTTGCGCACTTTCACTCGTCGATGAGTCAAAACAATATCGTGAATTTTCTCTATGATTTATGGCCTCAATTGAACGTTCCAAATGAGATGCACCTTGTTTATTTACCCAATTGTACACAGACGCAAACACTGGTGAAGATGTACTGTGAACATTATCCAAATCGGCTTTGATTTCTTTCGGCGTTAAACCTTTCATATGTAGATGTTTGAACACTGCTCAAAATTCGTTTTTTCTTTTTTGCAAAGCATACAAAGGTTGTTTGCTTTAATCGTCTACAAAAATGAAACCAAGCGACTAATTCTGCTCAAAATTTAGCAGCTGAAAGATGCTACTTGTCAAAAAGTAACGCCACACCACACTGCGAGTGCCTTTTGACAACACACCACACAAGAGGTAAGAATGACTCCACCACCGAAAAATAATCCATAAAATCATACACTAGGGTTTTTTAGTGGGTAGCATTATTTATAGTAAGTCCCACACTACCCCCGTGACCATACGCGAGGTCCTTTCAAAACAGTTAATAGCTGGGGGTGTCTGGATTTTTCCAATGTAAAAAAAGGTAAAGTACAGGTCACTTACAAAAGAAAATAGACAAAATGCATATTGTTACGATATTTATTCTTGGGTTCGTTAATTTTGAAAACAAACACTAAGCAATTTATTCTAATCTTTCTATACAAGAAATTCTTACTTGATAAATCACTTAGATATTCACTTTCTAATAAATTAATTAATAACTTCGATCCGCGATCTTCTTATATATGCCCAGAAAATTATTATCCGAAAGAACGAGAATTCTTTTTTCGTTCTTTTAACATGAATATTCTTGCCACCCGCAGCTATAAATCATTCGCAAAAATGTGGGGCGTTTTGATGCCACCAAAAGGAATATGCATCTTTGAGTGGACGATACAGCGCCTCGGCCAGATAATAGGACAGGGGCGTATTCATTGACTTTTATCCGTAACAATATTCTTGCTTGTTTAAAACTATAAATTTTTGTATATATTTTCAAATTAAAACTGAATTTTGTAAAGAGCTTTAGATTAAACCAAGTTATAGCGAATCTAGTCGGAAATTGAAAATTGACTTAAAATAGACTTAAATTTCTCCTTTATTGAAACATTTTCACGTGCGTCTAACTAAAAACTTAAGTCTAAACATTGTTGCAAACTGTATTTGGTCACCTACACTGTATAATGTTACGTCATTGTTATCGCAAAATATGTTATTCACGTCAATGCTTATTAAAAAATGATAACAAAACCAATTTTATTATTCCCCGTAAAATTATTTTATTGTTTACACAGTTATCTACAAAAAACATTGCTATTTGAATTAGTGAAAAACAGATTTCTAGATACCTACGTTTAATTTTTGGGCGCTAAAACAATTACAGACTTCTCGCACGAACAAGGTAATCTGTTAGTGATTAAATTTGTGACGATTCAGCTTTCTTTCGACATTATAATTTCTCTTGCTATAAAACAAACAGAATAAATCGATTACCTTACAGTTATGGAATTATGAAAAAAAAAGATTGAAAGCGTAAAAAACGTCCCTGTTTGGTACAAACTATTTATCAAGCGTAACTGTAATTCCGTGTAAACAGCCATTAAGCATACATTTTCAAATAACTGCGACAAGTAATTTTCTAACGTGCACGTTAGTTGCTTAAGTTACCAACGTTTATTAACTTTCTGCAATTAAGCGGAAAGATATATTATAACGATTAGTGTTTTTGAAAAACCTCGAGGATCATAAATGTGCCTGCTTTCAATAAACGTCAAACAACAGTGTTTAGCATCTTGCTTAATGTATCGTACACATATGCAAGAATTGACCATGGATCTAAGCTTTTTGTAGTTTATTTTTTAAAGGCTTTCCGTAGTTTTTATTCCACAGCTGTTACTTTTAAAAAAAAATGGTAAGTTTAAAAAAAAATGGTAAGTTTAAAAAAAAAGGTAAGTGTTTTTTACAGGAAGAATGCAAATAATTTCGGATTTTGTCATCTAAGAGCTTGTAGCACTTTCGCAAAAGGCTGCAAGAATGGAAAACATCGAAAAGGGTGTGAGCCAGAGATGTATGGCTTCGCCAACGCTGTTTAGCTTATACATAGACGATTGTTTAAAATATTTAAAAGAGAGTGCGTATGGATTGAAAATGAATAATTTGATCGTCATATGCCTTCTTTACGCCAATGATCAAGTCATATTAGCGTCATCTAAAGAGGAGTTGCAGGCGATGGTTAATGTTATGCATGATGCCCTGAAAAACAAAAGGATGAAACTAAAAGTAAGCAAAAAGAAAGTAATGGTTTTTGAAAGAGAAGAAAGCATGACAAACTGTAAAGTTCTGATTAAGGGAGAAAGAGTGGAACAAGTAAATGAATTTGTGTACTCTGGTTCAAAGTTTACGAGAGATGGAAAGTACGACAGTGACATTGAGCGAAGAGTGTTGGCAGGAAAAAAACGAATGGGGCAGTGCATAGCTTTATAAACAGCCAGAAAGTGTCAAAAAAGGCACGTCTGGCTGTACATAGAGGAATGTTGGTTCCTACACTTATGTATGGTAATGATTGTTGAATTGGTAAAAGAAGCATAAAAATAGGATTAATGCTGCGGAGATGAGTAGTCTGAGAAGTATATTCTGAGTGACTCGGTTGGATAAAGTAAAGGATAGTGAGATAAGAGAACGCTGTGGTGTAAAAAAAGATGTGGTTACAAAGATAGATAAAGGAATGCTTAAATGGTTTGGACAAATAGAAAAGATGTATGAAGGAAGATTGACGATTTATAAGTGGAGTGTGAATGGACGACGGTAGAGGGCGACCTCGGCGAACATATCACTGATAAAAGTAGAGGAAGCAAAAGATGTGTGTAAGAAACGTAACTAGTAAAAGAAAGTGGTCTTTGCGGGAAAGGGGCGTGACTATATGTATTTATGTATGTATAACCAATAAAAAAGAATACAAAATATAATACAACCAATAAAAATAGATGTCAAACATAAAATAACCAAAAAAACCAGCCGTGGGCTGCATGGAGAGGAAATTTAACGTTTACGTCTTCAATTTTCTACGGCGAGTCCCTATCGCGAAGACCATAATAAAAAGCATAGCTTCAAAAATAACATTTATTTACTATAACCTGGACTAAAAATACCTTCAGTGATACTTAATTTTTTTTTAAATTCTTTAATCTTATCTTTATCGAATTTCCCAGTAGACAAATTTTAACAACATTTTAAGTAGGCATTCTCTTCGTCTTCTACATTCCATTCAGAAAAGGGCCATTCGGTTGATAAACAACTCAACTCTCACAGATACCCTTCACCCAATAGAACATAGAAAAAAAGTTGCAGACCAGACATTACTCTACAGATATTTCCATGGCACATGCTCCAGAGAAATAAAAACTCTTGTACCACCACTGGCCACATTCGGCCGAAGAACTCGGCACGCTGATCAGTCTCACCTATTTACTCTCAAGATTAAAACTACAAGGACCAATCCCCATCAAGAATCCTTCTTTTACAGGGCCGCTACAGAATGGAACAAGCTTCCAAAATCAGTTTTTCCAGAGAACTATGACCTGCAACTTTTCAAAAGCGGGTCCACAATCATTTCCTTTCTATAATCCCTCCCTCAGCTTATTTAAGATAAATTTCGATATAATATAAAGGGTGTTTAATTAATTACAACTGTCGATATTTTTATTACTTTAATTAAAATAATTAACATTTTTTGTTTATCTAAATAAAATTTAAATATAAAGTTTAATCGATCAGACAAGATCTATTAGATTCGCGTTTTTAATTACCGTTGAGGAACCTGAGAGACGTTAACAAATATGAAGGATTGTGAGTAATATCAAAGGCAGAGTCTTTTTTAGTTTCATCTACTAGGTAGGTACTTCTCTTGTGTTATTTGGTGATTTTTCAGGTAGTAAATTATTAAAAGTGTTGTGGGAAAGAAAAAGAAATAATGAAAGGGGAAAATGGCGTGTTAACTATCTATCTTTAGAATTAACTTGGTAGAATACGCCGTTTGTTACTTTATTTTATTTGTATCGGGCCACTTTACACATTCCTTTAGTTTATATTTTATACTCGCGACATTGTCTGCGGGGAATTTAGTTTTATTTTAAAATTTTTAAATGCGGATAAGTTTTTTCTTGACATCCAATGTAACATCAAAGATCACCGTATGTGTTTTAAAAATGAACCATGGCATCTACTGAATTTTTAAGGAACTTTCTTTTAAACTTTGTTGTTCCTTTGTATTGGGACGTCTATAGGAGAGCAATTATTACTTGCGTTGCAACTAGAAAGATCTTTAAACAAGAATAACTTTTTTCCAACATCCGATTTAAATGCTTTTTGTAATTTCAGAGATTTAGTTTGAAATCACAGACAGGCAATTCAATTTTGTTTATATGTAGGTAGATATACGCGTATATAAAAGAATAAAATGTTGAAGAACAAAAAATCTAAATAAACTGCTAGTTCTTAACGATGATTAACATTCAAAAACCAGCAGCTAAACCATTACTTGAATTATTCCCAACTGGTTTTTAAACACAAACCTCACTATAAAGAAATCTCGACCAATGGAAAAGAATTACCAGGTTAAAAAACAACATTTCCGTCAAATTGAGTCACGCTGTTCGACTAACAAAATTATTGGTACGCCTATAGTTTTTTTAATAACATCCAAAAATAACAAACAGTTTTTATTTAATACTTACAAAATACAATTCACAGAATTAATATACTAGTTAATGATTATAATCTTACTTCTAAAAAGGCACTATTACTTTCACAACTTCTATATAAACTAAACTACTCTGAACTACTAATTTACTAATTTATTTCAACTAACTAACTATCTATCTTCAACTATTCCTCGCGGGCCGATACGGTTATTTAAAAATTAATGCATTTACCTTGATGAATTTTTGTTACTAATAACTTTTAACCGAAACTAGTTATTTTTCTTAATTTTCCGTCTTCTAGAAAATTGGCTAAAACTCCAGCAAATCGCTCTTTGTATAATCTTAGTCTTGACTGCGAACTTGGAGCAATCCAATCTCTCACTTGTATCTCCTGTCTCTTTATATGTGACCAAAGTAACTTCTTTTTCATGTTCTGTCCATGATATTTTGAGGATCTGAAACTAGGTACCTGACAAAAACATTCCTGTCGTACTTTACTCTTAAAAATAGTTTTTTTGGGTATAATAGTTTCTTTATATTGTTATAAAAAATGTCTTTATCACACTTATCAAAATAGACAGTTAAATTTTTACTTTTACTGATTTATACCAGTTTCGTGGATAATGAAAAAGAGCGACATTAAGAATGTAGAGGCCTTTGAAATGTGGCTATACCGCAAAATATTGAGAATTTCTTGGATGGAAAGGGTGACGAACATCGAAGTGTTGAGACGAATGAAAAAAGACAAAGGAGTGATCCTTTACATTAAATAGCGGAAATTATTATGATGGGGCCATATAATGAGAGTGGAGAAATACCAGCTACTCCAAAACATAATGCAAGGAAGAATAGCCGGAAAGCGTTCAGTAGGAACAAGAAGACATTCATGCGTGGTTGGGTACAACTGCAATAACAATAATCTATTTAGAGCAGCAGTTTCGAAAATAAGAATAGCCTTAATGATTGCCAACCTTTGCAACGAAGACGGCACTTGAAGAAGAGAACTACTTTCTGCTTAGTAAAACCTAAATACCTGATACAAAAATGGAAAAATGACATAAGAAACAAGACAACCTATTATTGTTTTTGAGGATCATAATTTCAGAAACAATTTTAACGTAACTTCGTTTTGCTAACTGCGGAAAAACAACTTCTCAATCGATTCCCACTTAAAAAAAGATATAACGTCCAATAATATCAATGTAATTATATTAACTAATGTGGCCATGAAAGTGCACATAAAAACAAATGTTTGAAGCTAATTTTGCAAATTCAACAATAAAAATCTAATAACGACGTCTAATCACCGAGTTAATGTGAGAATACGAACAGGTACACACCGCCTAATCTAAAAATGTAGGCCATAGAATCGCAAATAACAATTTATCTGGGGCATATGATTAATACGAGAAATTTCCTGTCTAATTTTTTTCCTAAACCGACATTTTCTTCACCGGATGTCAATCGTAATAAAAGAATTTTCGCAGCTCTTAAATTTTTTGCAAAAATTCCGTTCGTTACAAGAACGTTTTGGAGAAAACTTGACATAATTAAAAGACAATTTGAAGTTTGAGATTTTCGGATAAGCCGAATTGATCTGAAATATTTAGAGTTAAAAACTACTTCCGGTTATAATGGAAGTTGACTATAACTTGGCTTATTTTAAATAGAACACCCTGTATATTATTACATATTACGATAAAGCTACTCTTGGGGATTCTCCCAATACTTGGGTTTTGCTATCTTACGAGATATGACCATTTTTATCACGAAAAAGTGTCCGATTTGACACTCTGTATCATTATAATTAATGTAAATTTAAACCTTTTTTTTTGTATTACGTTGATGAATGAACCACACGAAAAAACTGCTTCCGATCCAAACTAAATTGCTCCGTGGTCAGATCATCGAAGGTGCATGCAAAATTGAAATAATTGTTAAACAATTGATTCGTAGATTTTCCATCGCAGACAAGCGAAGTGCGCATGCGCGACCGAGCCCATACCAGCCTGCAAAGTTTATTCAAATGCAATTCGAGACAGCTATTGTTTCATTACAATTATTTCATTTTTGCATGCACCTTTCCATGATATAATTAAGTAAGCAATTCAAAATGTTAAAAATATTCGGGGTGTTTCATTTAAATCAACATCCGGTACAGCCGGAAGTCGCCGAAAGCCGAGCATATTTTCATTCGACAGACCAATGCCGAAAGCCTCTTATTACACATTTTCATATTTCTTTTCTTACTAGTTTTGCCATAACGTCTAATGTGCCATCGAAAAAAATCACCCTGTATTATAATATACATAATTTACTGATAAAGAGCTTATAACGCGACATAATGTTAATAAACTTAAAACTTATTTAATAAAGAATAAAAAAAGTTAGACGTATACAGATGCCTTGTCACCCTTATTGTTTAACATCGTCCTAGAAAGAGCCATAAGACGGGCAGACATAAAAACTGAACTCCCATCTACTGAAGGCCCCAAACTAATACTGGCTTATGCAGATGACATTGACTTAGTCGGTAACACTATCTTGACAATGAAAGACATATTCAATAAAATAGAAGAAACAACTAGCGAAATGGGACTAAGGATCAATGAAGAAAAAACTAAATATATGTGTGTAAACCGACTCGGAAGAAGAGACAGAATAGGACAAAACGTATCAATAAACACGTATAACTTTGAAAGAGTGGAACGTTTTAAATATCTAGGCGCAACAATCGCAGTAGATAATGATATCACTGAGGAAATAAAAGGAAGAATCCAAGCCACAAATCGATGTATATACTCCCTAAACAACGTCCTTAAATCAAAAAACCTGACACGGACATCCAAATTAAAAATATATAAAAGTATTATTAGACCAATACTTACCTACGGAAGTGAAATATGGACAATGACTAAGGCGAACGAAGAAAAACTAAGACGTTTCGAACGCAAAACACTGAGGAAAATCTTCGGACCTCATTACGACCCAGATTCAACTCAATATCGAATTAGAACTAATGATGAACTATATAATGACAGTGATATCGTCCAAGAAATAAAATCTCAACGTCTGAGATGGGCTGGCCACCTACAGAGACTCCATGAAGAAAGATTGGTGAAACTGATACGGGAAGAGATTCCAGCAGGCAAAAGACCATGCGATGGAGAGACATCCAAAACGACCTGCTGAAAATGAACGTTCCTCTCGACACAAACCTGATGGAAGACCGAGAATATTGGAAGAGAGTAGTAGAGTCAGCCAAGACCCACCCTGGGTTGTAGCGCTAACCGAAGAAGAAGAAGACGTATACATTTTGTGTGTTCTTTAAATAAACGTAAATGTATCCCCCCTTCTTACTGCAGCACCTTTAGTGGACGCAAAACCTTGTCTATAGCAGAGCCATAATACGGCTCTGACAGTGCAGTAGTAGTAGCAGAAGCTGATTCAGCTGTCGTGTGGCTTGAAATAAATTTGAGGTGGCTAATGATGCGGTTGATCTCGGACAAAGAATTATTGCAACAATATAAAGATTATACCATCAGAACAAGGTGGTACGTTGTATCAACCATCACTAATCGGAATTAACAAAGCATAGAAAATTTCTGTTGAAATTATGTCTCCGTAAAGACGGAGTACCTGAGATAAGATTATTTAAAACAAACGACTTACTGTCGCGTAATTTGCAAACGAAATGCTTATCGAGTATTTGACCTATTAAATATGCAAATGTGCAAATCCTTGATGTTTCTGCTGATAATTTTCAACCGATAGATACTGCTAGACAATGAACCTTATGCAAACCGATGACGTCTTCGAAAGCTAAATCAAATCTTTTAAATCCTACGAAAACTTAACTATACACGCCAGTGATAAGTAAATGTAATAATAATTTACTGTAACATTTTTGTTTACAAAAAGTAACAAATAAATCGTAACCATCACCTACTTAATGCGGAAAATACTCGAAGCGAAAAATATATAAATTAATTTAAGAATAAAATTAAACACAACAAAAATTCTGTAAAATCAACAACGGAACTTGCACATAGGGAACGTGCTATTTGTATTTTAAAAATTGCGACAAACAATTAAGTTTAAAACAAACAATACTTTGTTGTAAGCAAAAACAAAGAACTTGCTCAAAAAGTACGTGCAATTTATAAAAACAGTTGAAGGTTATAATTGCCTGAAAAACCACACTGCACGAAGTAAAAATGCATACCTACTTCTTGTGATCCTTATTGACATATCCCTATACATAGTTCATGAAAGTATCAACACGATTGTGTTTTTTCTGCTGTTCAAATCTCTGTAGATACCAACAGCCTAAATTGGACCATACACGATCGGTATTAATGCTATTATAGGCCCCTAATGAGTATGTATTCATAAAGTCCTTACACATTTTAATAATTACAATGACTTTAAGACGTAAAGGCTAAAATTAACACATATAAAGCTATCCTATCCATATCTGAATTGGTGCCTATTTGATACTGTTGAATGGTGAATTACGAAATTCTCTAAATCCTCGCCAGCATGAGAAAAACTGTGAAAATCGATTTTTGTATTTATTTTTATTAGTAAAGTGCAATAATTTCAACTTTTTTTGTCGCATATGATGCAAATTCAGTGTTATTTTAAGCAAACCGGCTGATATTTAATTGCTTTAGACTTTTGGAGAAACTAGGGATAAAAAATCTTGGAAAATCGGTTTGCGCGATTTAAGGCCAGCGAAAAGATTTTTACTGATTTTTACTGATCTATTGTTATCGAACATTTGGAAATAATAGTTTTTAACAATAGAATTTGTTTAAGGCACAATATAACAAATACACCATACCTCGCTTTACGGCCTAGATACGTTCCACGAAACTTGGCCGCACAGCGAAAAGCCGTATAAGGAATCAATTATTGTAATACAAATTCAATGGGATCGGTTCCAAATTTGTTAAATATGTAACACGGTTTATCATCCAAAATGCATTTCATTTAAATCAAAAATGCTATCATAACAAGCACATACATACATTACATTAATAACAGACTCCAAAAACCAACAATACTCTATAAACAAAAATGAAACAACTTAATGTTATATAAAATATGTGATGTATACATACAAACATTTTTTAAAATGGCTTTAATCTAAAGACGATAAAGAGAAATGGTAACCTGCAGATCACTGTCGTCTTCATTTTTCGCAGGTAAGAACGGGCCTGGCTTAAAAAAATTGTCCAACGTTATTTGTCTTGTCTTTTTGTCTATTTCGTTCTTCAATGATTTATAACAGCTAACGGCTGAGTTAATTCCAAGAGAAACTTTAGCGCTACATTTTTTTTGACGTTTTAGGCCGTAAATCGAAAACGTGCCTTAATGGAAAAGGGCCGTTATAGTGAAATGCCGTATAAAGAGCGGCCGTATAGCGAGGTATGGGTGTATTTAAAAAAAATTTAGTAAATTCATTAAAAAATGTTAACTTGAGATAACAGACATACATATATTCACACCTTTTTCCCGTAGGGGTAGGTAGAGACCACTTCCTTCCACTTGCTACGTTTCTTACACACACCTTTTGCTTCATCTTATTTCATTAGTGCTCCCATACATGCTCGTCCGTCGGTTGTTGGTACTCTTTAAATCAATGTCGATTCGATCGAGATATGTTCGCCGAGGTTGTTCTATACCGACTGTCGCCTTATCCTTTCTAGTGTCCAAACCATTTAAGTATTCCTATATCTATCTTTGTAACCACATCTTATTTTACACCACAGCGTTCCCTTCTCACTATTCTTTACTTTATCCAACCAAGTCACTCCGGCTATACCTCTTAGACTAATGATCTCCGCAGCATTAATCTTATTTTCATGCTTCTTCTGCCAAACCCAACATTCATTACCATACATAAGTATAGGAACCAGCACTCCTCTATGCACAGCGAGACGTGCCTTTTTTGACACTTTCTGGCTGTTTATAAAGCTATGCAGTACCCCATTCATTTGTTTTCCTACCAACACCCTTCGCTCAATGTCACTGTCATACTTTTCATCTCTCGTAAACTTTGAACCCAAGTACACAAATTCATTTACTTGTTCCACTCTTTCTTCCTCAATCGAAACTCTACAGTTCGTCATGCTTTCTTCTCTTTTAAAAACCATTACTTTCGTTTTGCTTACATTTATTTTCATTCCTTTGATTTTCGGGGCATCATGCGTAACATAAACTATCGCCTGCAACTCCTCTTCAGATGACGCTAATATGACTTGATCATCGGCGTAAAGAAGGCATTTGACGATCATATCATTCATTTTCAATCCATACGCACTCTCTTTCAAATCTTTTAAACAATCGTCTATGTATAACACCTTTTTTGATGTCAAACCAGTCCGTGTGAGTTCCGTCTATCTCGACACAAGCAGTGGAATCCTCGTTAAGTTATTAAACTACCGCTCACCCCATAAATAGACAATATCGACCACAATTCACTCCTCACCACTCTGTCATAGGCCTTTTTTAAATCTACGAAAAAACAGTAGACCTTTTTTATTGTTAGCCAAGAGATTTTTGACTATACCTCGTAATGAAAAGACCTGATCCATACATCTCCTTTCTCCAATAAATAAATAGGTATAAAAATTAAGATGCATTTTTAATTTTAGTTTTAAATTATATTTTAAAGAAAATACAAGTATGAAAAGACTTTCTAAGCTACAAAAAAGAGTAGATTTATTATAAAATGATGAAAGACCCTAAATGAAAAGCGTCCAATTTCCTAAAAAAATTGTTCTGATCTTATGGATACACCAATCCAATAACGAGTTATAAAATTCCGCCCAAGATACAATTATCACTTGTTTCTAAAAAACGAACGAAGCATTAAATTATCTGCAAGCGTCACAAAATAGCACTAAATCGGAGTGCTTTGTTAAAAAATTAATAATAAGTTATACGATGATAATATTTACAAAATAAGAAATAAATATGAGTTTCTTAAGTATTTGCAAAAAGGAATTTTTGTTGTAAATATTTAGTAGTAGACGAACTCCAACCACCATGAATGATAACCTCAGTAAGAGGCCTTATGTGAATGTGAAATTATTTTGTCAACAAGATGCTAAAAGTATTTTTATTTAAAAATACATGTTTGAACAAATATAATGAGATGTTTAACCATGTTGTTAATTTAATTAAAAGTCGTTAAGTACAGTACAACAGTTAATAATTTTCATATTTATAAATGTATACATATTTATATATATATATATATATATATATATATATATATATATATATATATATATATATATATATATATATATATATATATATATATATATATATATATATATATATATATTTGTAGGTACAATTAATCCTTGACTCTTTGCAAATTAATAAGGTGATTAAGATAATTGATAATTAATTAAAAATATATTCGTCAGCATTTATTTGGTCATTCACAACACTCTCTGCTGTTGTTGTAGATTTGACCTTCATCAAAATTACTCATGATAAAAAAATCATTCATTTAATTTTCTTTGTTTTATAAATTAACCATTTTCATAAATGAAATTGTACGTATATCCTAAAATTGTGATATCGGCATCATTTTTTCAGATGTACGTAAACGGTCAAAAAAAAGGATAAAATTGTAAATTTGTTCTACTGGTGAAAAAATTAACATTTATTTAATTGCAATAATATTATCTAAAAAACTTATAAGTTATAGCGGGTAGAAATAAAACGTAAGTACTTTTTTAAAGATTAAAATTGTAAAACCAACTTTTTTATATTTTTAAAAAAGATTAACTTTAAAAAAAATCACACTTCTGACATTTAATACCACAAAGTAAAATTCCTCTCTATTAGTGATTGATAAGATCTTTCTATATTCTTTAAATCATCCAGGACAAAGTCCAAGAAAAAAGTCCAGGAAAAAAAGTTCAGGAAAAAAGGTCCAGGAAAAAAAAGTCCAGGCGAAAAGTCCAAGCAAAAAGGTCGTTTACATTCAAATTGCACACATCAAACAGAATAAAATTAAAATGTAATCGACCTTTTCACTAAACTAATAGTACTAAACTGACTAGATTCAATTGACGAACGATGGTTTTAAAATTTCATTCTTATCAGTGCTAGTCCAGAACACTTGGTGGGACGGTGTACTACCAGAACTGGCTATCAATAAAAATGAAGGGAAAAATTACCGCTACAGCAGGAAAACAAATAAATGGGGCCCCACATAACTTTATGAGCAGCCAGAACGTGTAAAAAAAGGCACAACTGGATGTGCATAGAAGAGTGCCGGTCGGTTCTATATTGTAGTGAATGTTGGATTTAGCAGAAGAAGCATGAAAGTAGGAACAATGCTACAGAGATGAGTAGCCTGAAACGTAAACTCAGAGTGACTGATGTATAAAGTAAGGAACAGTAAGATAAGGAAACGCTGTGGTGTGAAATAAGATGTGGTCGACGTCGGCGAACGTATCTTGATCAGATCGAAATTGTTGTAAAGAAAGGCCAGGTTCAAGAGCACCAACAATCAAAGTGCATGTATGAAAGTATAAAAAGCGAAATAGTGTGTTAGAACTGTAGCAAGTGGAAAAAAATGATCTCTGTTAACCCTTGTCTATGTATGTTAGCAAATATCATAATTATTTTTTTTTTTGTAATATTCATAAAAAGAATTATTGGCAAACAAAAATAATTAAAATTTTGGCTAAGGTTATGGGATGATTTTTTCTAAACACTACCATGTTTTTATATAACCACTTACATTTATAAATAATAATGCTGACTGCGCATATAATTAAAATTTTAATATATACACAAGGATTAGCCAAAAAAACACGATCATCCTCTTGTGCGTCACACAGCGGTAACTTTTAAAAATAAATATTAAATCTAAGACGATTTTTTTTTTGATGTATTTATTCACTTTTAATAATTTCTTTTTTTTAATACCCGATTTAGTATATGCACACTTTTTTAATATAACGGATAGCAGAAAGCCCGCATAAGAGGATTCTACTTAACAAATGTGAAAGCTAACATATGCACTGATAAAAATTAATGAATGTATACAAGAGGGTTATTTTAAGTATGTGTTAATATTGACAATTGTTAATATTGTTAACGTGATAAATACTGAAATACATAACATTAATGACCTCCATTTCTTTACCGATAAATCCACAATTTTCTGGTCCAGAGGCCAACGTTTAAAATTTTTTATCCATTTAACCAATAAGTGATCGACAATAAAACACGTAAGTTTTTATTTAATCATTCCCATTCCATCTAGAGGCAAGGAAAATTCTTAAAAACCGTGCAACACCGCCAACGCTGCATTTGGAGTTAATTTACTGATTTTAGTCTTTATTCTAAAAATATCGTGAAATCTGTTCCGAAATTGTTGGTAAGATTTCTTTTTTATTTATTTTATCATTGTAGTGTTATTGTCACTAAATTATTTAAATATTATTATTTGTGAACATATTGTTACGATATTTTCTTCTTTGGTTCGGTAATTCTAAACTCTCAGTGCAATAACCAAACAATCTTTATTCCAATATTTTTACACAATAAATTTTATTTTACAAATCACTTGACAATTACTTTAAATACTTGACTTCAAACTAATTAAATTTAAACTCTTAAAACTTTTAAAAACTCCTAACTTCGCGACCGCTGTCTTTTATATTTCCAAATCATCGTTCTAGAAGAATCGCCACTATTCGAAACTATTGGATCTTTTTCTAAAGAGTGCCAGAATAATCCTTTTACCATTTTGGAACGCAGTATTCTAGAATTTTCCGGCCCTTTATTTTGCTCCAATCGCCGCGCCGGCATAATAAAGCAGTCCCCTAATTGTTATCGACTCGCTGACAACGACAGACACAGGGCCGGTCTGTAACAATATTTTAAGCGGTATTTAATTCTTTTTTTTGGAATTAATTGAAAAATATTGGTTTTAAATTAGTTGAATATTATACTATGTGTGACAATATTTTAAGTGACTTTTTTCTTTATAAGAAAAGTGAATGAATTAAAAACAAATTTCCAACATTTGTTAATGCAGTGTGAAACAGCCAAATGAAAAAAATTTATATTTTCGATTATTGTGCAAATTTATAAAAAAATCCCGAAACAGAATTTTAGATTATGAAATGGTTACTTAGCTCTGGACAAACACTATTGAGAAGTTTGGTGAATCCCGTGCAATAGCCTTGGATATATCTAAAGCCTACGACCGCGTTTGGCACCAGCCATTGTTAAGCAAATTATCTGCCTACGATCTTCCAACCAAATTGCACCAATGGCTCATGAGCTTCATGCAAGATCGCTCCTTACATGTGGCAGTTGACGGTATTTCTTCTGATGCATTAAAAACCCATGCCGAGTTCCCCCAGGGTTTCATCTTCTCCCCCACCCTATTTCTTTTACACATCAACGACATCTTGAAAACCACCACGAACCTCATTTACAGTTTCGCAGACGACAGCACACTTGTCTCAACTTTCACATCTTATCGATCACTTTCGGTGAATGATACAAATAGAATCAGGCAGGAACAGGTTGACTATATTAATAGAAATCTTGAAGGAATCGTCTTGCTGGTACTATATAATATTTGCAGGAACTCGTGGATTTGCTAGATTCGGATATAAGTTAGGTGGTTAGGTCAAGCACCAGATATCTTAAAATAACCATCTTATGCATTTAAACACTATTTGATTTAAGACAAAATCTTGAATAATCATAAGCTCATTCGGATATAACGGATATAACGGGTATAACTGGCCAATTCAAAATTTGAAAATACTGGAATTAAAATGAATGATTATTTGGATTTGGAGTTGGCCCAGTAGTGGCGAAGTATTTCGTATGTCTGTGTCTGGTTTATTAATTTTGCAGTTAGCATCATTTCATTTCTAATTTTACTAACGCTATGTATATTAGAAATTCTCTCCGACGATGTGAAGGGTGAATGTACGGAAGATGTAGACGCGTGAGTCAGACGATCGAGATTTTTTAGAATCGAGACAAGCGGGTCATTTCGAGATGGTAGCGACACAAACGAACACACGACCGCAATAAAAGTTAAAATTATTCGTTCAAATATCTCAAGTATCATTTAAAAAGTACCAAAATTACAATCTTAAACTCCAATGTTTTTATCTACAGAAACTAGTTTTTTTTTAATTAAATAAATATTAGCTTGGATTTTACGAGAGTATAAATTATAAAAATCCCATCCAAGCAATCTAATGGACAATATTGTAAGAACTCTGTCTTCTTAAGCCGCAATACTCAAATTACAATCTTTCCGTGCTGAATTTGCTTAAGGTCCAAAACAAAGGCTATGGATTCCTTTTACAGACCACCTGGACCAACTCTGTAACACTTCCCATATGCCACAGTTAATCGAAACAACAGTATTGTTCCTAGTAAGAAGCAAAATACCTGGGTTTAAACCTGGACATCAAACTTAAGTGGAAGAAACATGTTAAAAATAAACAATTAAAGAGTAAAAAATAAAAGTATAGGTATTGGTTGATAGGTAGGCACTCGCAGCTTTCCATTCAGAACAAAGTACTGATTTATAAACAGGTTTTGAAACCGGTGTAGACATGGACTTCGAGCATAGGGTGGTACCAAAAAAAGTCAATATATAGACCTAGAAATGTTTCAAAATCGAATATTAAGGAATATTGTAGGAGCTCATACTTATGTATGTTCGGCATAACGATTTACATAGAGACCTCCAATTCGAATATATTCCAGAGAAGATTAGCAAAGTCCTTGCGCGAGGATGTAACGCAAAACTGTAAAACATTCAACAAATTCTTTCCTACAAAAACGCCTAATAAAAGAGTACAATATATTTTAATGTTAACAGGAGTCATTCTTGCGCAGACGACATGTTAATCTATTCTGTGTCGTTCCAATTTTAGTATAAAAAAACACCACAAAAAACCATAAATCATAAAAATAATAATAATTATTATTGTTAAATTTGATAAATCAATTAAATAAGTTAGACTCACGTTCAGTAATAATGAATCAAAATCGGTCCAGCCGTTGGCTATAAAAAAGAAATTAAAAATGCGGGGACGTATTAGAAAAGTCCCGTAATTTTAAATGATAAATAAGACCTCTGTGGTATCAATTTTTATGCTTTTATGAACGTATAAACGAGTTAGAAATAGACTAATAGAATTGGGAAGATAATATTGATACGAATTTTAGTTCTTTCTTGGGTTTCGGCGATTTAAAACTCTCGATACAGTAACAAAACAATGTTTATTCCAATACAATAAATTCTACTTTTATAAATCACTTAGACATTCACGTAGATATTCAACTAATTACAACTTTTACAACTTTTCATAAATCATAAACACTTTTAAAGCTTAACTGTCCGCGGCTGCTTTCCTTTTTATAACTGTAAATCATAATTAGATCCTTTTTCGCGAAGGCGACAGAACCATCTGGAAGCTGCGAGAATTTACCATGCGAAGGCGGATGCCGACAAAGCGGTCATTAATATGCACCCTCGATGCTCGGATGCTGATAAATAAACAGGTCCAGATTGTAATAATATTTTATAACATCTTAACTTTGAAAATGATCTTTCTGACGAAGCTGTTAATTTAATACAATGTTTTAAAAGGGAATTGGGAAACAGATTTAAGTTACCGCACGGGAACACGTGTGAAAACCTAGTAGTTACCCCGCACTTATAATGAAAAATAGCATACGCAACTCGGGCGGTAACTAGCTGATTGCCCGTGATAGCAGTTAACGCACTCGCTTCGCTCGTGCGTCTAACACTACCATCAGCAAGTTACCGTTACTTAGTACTAGTTACTAGTTACTTAGTATACTATTAACAAAAAAGTGGAAAATATGTTTCTCTTTCGTAGTGATCAAACAGTCGCGCTTTGATTCTGGAGGGGGTTCGAATCCACAAAATCCCTTTCAAATAAACGAAATATCCAAAAGCATCTACCGTTATTATGTACGTCGCTACCATCTTCAACAGAAATCTTTATTAAAGTGATCAAGCCAGCGAACCAGACAAATAATTCGTTAAAAATACAACGGTTAAGCGAAATTCTTTCGGTTGCATTTCAACCAACACCGACCGAGTAAATGACCGATCTGCCAAAACTATGCATCGAGCAACAAACTGAATATGTATCTAATTTAGTAACCTAAATATTCGGTGACACCTTTTATTTCTTATTTATAACTGATTCATCAGTTTCCGATGAAGTAATTTTGATGAGCAAATGCGCATTTTTCCGGTTACTCCTATTTTATTTTTAAAATTTTTTTTTTAAAAAACGCTGGAGTGAAAAGAGAAAGGACCTCATTTGGTAATTAGTTTTATGAATGGCCCCTTCAACTGTACGGTGCATGCATGAGGTTTAAACCTCTCGTAGTCATTATTATCATAGCTGGAGGAGAAGGTAAAGGTAATGGAGCATCCTCTGAATTCTAAGCTTACAACACTGCGCGCCTCTAAGTAACCGGCAACGTTACACAATTTAACACTGAAAACATCGGTCTATTTCTGTCTATGGGTTAAGATAAGTGCTAATAATCCAGGAGAATTAATTCGAATTTGCGAAATTCAGAAGGCAATTAAAAGTTTATGATGTATTTAATTTCGCCAGCAACAATTGGGCAACAATGTTTAACCCTGCGTTAGTAAGGCGGGGTGTGGTACACCCCAGCCGTGTTGTTCTGATTCTAATTTTGACACCACTGTATTGTGTGTTGCCGATTTTTGTATACCTTCCTACCTCTTGCCGAACTATACTATCTACTACATAGTTTATTTGCAGATCGAGTGTCACAACAGCACACCCCAGCGCACTAACCATGCTACAATTACATACCTCACTAACGGAGAGTTAACATGAAGCAACATTTGACATAAAACATACGAAATAAAGTGAAATAATTTTTAAAACAAATACCTTATTAAAATATTTATAAAAATTTCATAATTTAAACTACTTTTAATTGCTACACAGCTAGAACCACATAAAAGTAACAAGTACTTTGCTCGTCGGGAAAGGAGTAGTTACAAGGAAAATATTGAAAAAGGGTAATTTAAGGCTAAAAACAAAAATAAAATTTTTTTAAGGTAATGAAAAGGTAATTAAAAATTAGGATATCTAATGAAACTAAATAATAACTGATCCATAATAAATAACCTTAACGAATTCTGCCGTATCTGCTCCCTTTTTATATAGGAGTAGGTACTTCTTTTCTACATAGGCACAAATACTTGTCAGTGGTATAACAGGCAGCCACTTCATTCTATACCATTGCTCATATTTTTTACATTGTTTAGCTCCACATGATACGGTGGCAAACATCAAATTAAAACCTAAATTTTCTGCTAATTTTGTGTCAGCACATTAACTGGTTTGTGTAGACTGTAAAGGCATTGTTTCTTCTCGATTTTTATAACGTTATATACATTATAAATTATTTCTAGACCTTGACTATGAATCACTTTCTTGACGCTACTCACGTTTACAGATGTTTTTGTTAATTAATTAACCTTAACAAAAAACTCGCATAACATTAAAAATATTTTCATAAATATTTAACTAATTCAATGACAATAACTTTACATAACTACGATAAACTAAATGAAAAGAAAAACCTAACAATTTTACAGTTTGTAGAATTAACACAAAAAACTAATCAAAACTCGGAAGAGTTTTTATAAACGAGACTAATTTAATTAAATTGATTCTAAATATGTGATTGTTGATTGCGGTTGTGTTGCACGGTTCATAAGAATTTACAGTGATGAAAGACTCTTTCAGGGAAAATTCTACGAACTTTTATACATAAAAAAGGCAAAATATTCTGCAACTCCACCTTCAATGTCGGCAGAATTTTCTAAACAGCTTAAAAGATGACGAAAATGTGCACGATGCATCCAGATTGTAGATTGTAGGGGGGGGGGGGGTCGTGAAGGCTTTGCTGCCTCTCAAGCACTTCAACCTATCAGATCTTTTGTGCATAACCCTTAATCTATTCGAGGCCCGGGATTCTGAGACTTCGTACAAAGTTTATTAGTTACCTGGGAGCTAACTTCCTGACATTGGAGGGCTTTAGAAAGGCCTCTTACAGAAACTCGAGCCTTTTGCATAAAAGCGCTAGGCATTCGCAAATCAAATGTTCTGCAATTACAGCGAAGTTCTCGCAGTAGCGACAACTATTAATCTCTGTTTTGCCCATCTTTTTAAGGTGATACCTCAGAGAGCAGTGTCCAGTGAGAAATCCCGTTACCAGTTTTAAGTATTTCTTGTCCAACTCGAGAAGCTGTTTAGCTTTCGCTTGTGTTTGTCCTGGCACTTTATGCCAGTGAGAATTTATTTCATCTCCAACTTATCTAAGTGTCCTTACTGAACCGCAAAAGATAGGAAATTTTTGGGCAGCCATCCAGCGACCCAGAACTATATTGTTTCCATCCAGTACAGAAGTTGTACAAATCTGTACAAGGTACGAAAGTACTGGATTGGGTACAATGATATACAATGGGTACAATGATATACAATGATATAAAACGTACAATGGGCCAACAGGCCTAAGTGTCACCGGAGGCAATAGCCAGACGGATCTAAATAGGGGTGGTGGAGTTTTTAGTGAGTAGACTTGACATCAGTCAGGGAGTCTCACACTAGACCTTAAAGCTTAAAGACTCATAACTTCTGCGTAACGGATTTTCTCCACCTCTGCAAAAAAAAGTGTCTTTTCTAGCTATAAACAATTATTTTTGAACGGCTGCTGTGACTACGACACATGTGTTTTTAAAATTCAATACGTCGTAGCAGCGAACAGAAACGCAACATTTAAAATTGTATTAATTGTGAAGAAAAAAAAGTATGGTAAATTAAACATCCTTTTATTTCCTTTCAAAGAAAAAATAATCAAAAATTAAAATACAACTACTCTATCACAGCCTGGAATAAACATTTTTTTTATAAATACATTATTCAGAATTTTTAGGTAAATACATTAACTATTTATATATCCAGAAGATTATCCACAACGTTTTAATCTAATTATTTTGGGCTGGGTATGCCATGCTTATTCAAATATCGATATTGTCTGGAATATTTATACCAGGATTAATCATACTGATTAAAATCCAATTAAATTAATTAGCGTTTATGAATAATTAACGTGAGTATTATGGAGAATTGTTAATGTAAACTAATGGCACCATTTGACATAAACATATAGATTGGCAAAACAGCAGCATATCCTTGCTTGACAAAATTCATTGATTTTATGTAAAAAGAGAAAAATTCTTTTAATAAGTTCATTTTTGCTCTAAATGTATTGCCATTTAATGCTCTGACAATAAAAGCTATTGTGGACTCGTTCCCTTTGAGACATATTAACAATTAAAAATTTCATGTACGAAAGGTAATTAATCTATAATTAGGCATTCCAATGACCAGTCAAAACAAATTTATTATGTCGGCTAAAGGCAAACAATGCTTTGGTGTTATATTACTCTGCTAAATAAGTTGATCTTAAAGTTGTGAGATTTTTGTTTTGGCGACTGCATCAAATAATTTTATTTTTTTGGGGCTTATTAGTGATATTCTTACGAAAAAATGGTTGATCTATGCCTGGTAGTTGGTTGTACAAGTCGTTACAATAGGGATGATGTAAAATTCTTTAATCCTTTTAATTTATTCACCACGTACCAACCAAATATTTTTTTATGGCACTTCAGACAGCCGTTTGCCCTCAGATGCCATATTGGGTCAAGTGATTTGGAATGCCTCAAAGGGGAATCCTGCAAAATATTATCGAGACCATCAAAAATATCTATATTTTGAACACAATTCAAGCGAGAGTAGGTATCAGACAAGGCAGTTCGTAAGTTCCCTGTTATTTAATATCATGGACCAAATTATATCAAAAGTACGTAAAGGCAAAGGCTACAAATTAGGGGACAAAGAAATCAAAATTTTATGTTATTCAGGCGATGCAGTCCTCTTTGCAGATACCGGAGACAACTTACAACAACTTCTAGTAATTTTCAATAGAAAGGCCAAAAAGCTAAATAAGATCAATCCCACGCAAAAACAAAAGAACCAATAATGACAGCAACGCTGGAAAAGAAGAAAGGCAACATGTAATAAAAGCAAATAAGATCGCGGGAATGACACGTTATGGAGAAATAAGCACCCTAACGTAAAAAAAAAGTAAGAACATATACAAAGCAACAGTACGACCAGTAATGACTTGCACTTCAGAGTCAAGGGCAGAGACAAAGAAAACAAAACGACTCCTGGAAACGACAGAAATGAAAGTTCTCAGACGCGAGTCACACATGCGCAGTGCACTGTCATAAAACCAAGGTCTTCTTCTGCTTCTTCAGCCTTTGGACGTCCACTGCTAAACATAGGCCTTCGCCATCTTTTTCCAGGTCGATAGATCCCGCCATCTCGCCTGGGGTCTACCAACACTCTTTTTTGACTTTCTCGGTCTCTACTGCATTATTTTCTTGGTCCATTTCACGTCATCTCTGGCAACATGACCTGCCCATCGCCACCTTAATGTTGCAATTCGTTCTATGACATCCGATACTTTAGTACGTTTGCGAATTTCCGTTTTGCGTATTTTATCTCTCAGCCTGATACCCAGCATCGCTCGCTCCATTGCTCTCTGGCAGACTCTTAAACGGCTTATGCTGTTGACAAGTCAAGCCGATTTTATTCTTTTTCTATAATTAATATTCGAGAATTTATTTTATTACTAATACATTGATTACCTTTAAATTTAATATTTTTAAAAATAGAGTTTATTATTCAATGAATTTATCCAAATAGTTTAATAAATCGCTTTGTGACTTCTGCTGTTTGTTTGTCCCTGCCCAATTTAATATTATGTCCCAGATATATGTACTACTCCATGGTTTCCAAGTGGTGGTTATCTAATGTTATTTGGGCATTTTCATGAAAGAGGATTTTGGTCTTCTGGAAATGTATCTGCAGGCTTATCTGCTTTTGCTTCTGTTCACGGTATAGTGGCTTAAAGTGGAAGAGGTCTCTTGTTATTACCTTGCGTTAATATATTGAATTATAGATAATAAATAAGAAACTATAGTTCAACCTTTTTTTGCTGAGGGACATGTTTCCCTTCCATCGGGTGTCTGAGAAGCAGATTTTCAAGCAAACTGACAACTTACTTGGTAGTTTTGGGAAAACTGAGAGAATGTGTGAGATATTATGAGATAAATGAGGAAAATTGGTCATGATCTTGCAGTCTTGGTCTGTGAAAAAGCAAGACCAAGACCAATTTTAGACGAGCAAGACCAATACCAAGACCGAATGAATAAGACCAAGACCAAAACCAAGACTAAATGTGCAAGACTAAACGAAAAAATATTAATGAGTTAAAATATTTGTCATTACTTAAACATGTGCTTTTCTTTTGTGATCAAAATAATTTTTTGTATTTGAAATTTCCAATTTGCTTTACTAGATTTTAATACTGCATATAGTTTTTGGCCGAAAAGCAAATTCATATTCTTCCACTCTCCATATTTACCCAATGTAGCTTCCTAAATAAATCTGTTGGTACTCAGAAAAATAAGGAATCAGAAGTTAAGGGAAAAACGACGCGGTTCCTAAAGAGCCTAAGGACTGAAGACCTTCTTCACTTTTATGAACAATGAAAGAAACGAATACAACGGTGTGTAGGCAGACAGATAGAATATATTGAATAGGAGCACGGTTAGATTGTACTATATTAAGATCTATCGTACCAGTCCTAGTACTTATTGTCAAATCTCGTATTTATATAATCAGGAAAACACACTCTCATTTCAATTACCTAGATGGGCCTCACGTCTCTAAATGTTCTGATTATGAAGCTCTAGTAATAGTAAGCTCATTAAATTTGTAGGTATCCAAAGAAAGAAAGATTCGGGTGTTTTTTTTTTAGTATTTCCACGAAAAAGGTGTCATGCTTGCTAGATTGATTTCAGATAATTTCAATATTTGATTACCTTTCTTAATCATTTTTTTTTCTTTTATTATTAATTTGTTGTTACTAATTGTTTGACAACACAAATAAATAAATTAAAACTCGAAACGTTTTTTAATTAATTAACGAAATTAAGAACATGCAAAAAAAATTGTATCAATTTTTGCGTGTATTTAATCTCATGCAACGATCCACCCACTTTTTGGGCATTGCGTAATGTCGATTATCAATGGTTTTTTATATGCACGCCCAATACTTTTTTTTCACAATTGCCATGAGATATATTTTATTTATTTATTTAAGAGGTAAACTATTTTCCAAACGTAAAAAATACAATGATGGTGACAATACATAATCAAGCAATTATACATTGTTTTTGTTTTTTCTGTGTGGTCATATTAATTTAATCATTTTTTATGGTGTTTACAAAATATGATAAGAGTCTCGACGAACTATCTGTATGTTCTGATACGACAAGTTATCCCAAATTTTAAGGCTCGGCCTCCACTAGTGATTTCTAGTCGCTGCCACAGAAAATCTGCCAGTTGCAAACACTGCGATGAATAATTTAGTAAATTAAAACAGTTGTTAATTGTGGTAATACAACAGCTAAATCTTATCCTGGTAATGTATTTTATGCTTGTGCTGCAGTGATATACGATCAACATTAAATTTTTAGGTAATTTATAAACTAAGGTTCTTAACTTACCTTAATAACAACAATATAAAAATTTATGTTATTTTTTGAATAATTTTAATCTGGTAGTTATATGAAGGTTTATGTAAGCATTCTGAGAAGTTTTCCAGTATTACTGACAGGTAATTTTGATAAATTGTTGGGAATAATTGGTCCATTTGGTTTGGACACGTAGAAAGGATGGATAAAGGAAGATTGACGAAACAAATTTATAAGGCGAATGTAAATGGACAAGTCGGTAGAGGTCGACCTCGGAGAACATATCTCGATCAGATCAACATTGTTTTGAAGAAAGGCCAGGTCAAGAGTACCAACAACCGAAGAGCATGTATGAGAGCACTGATGAAAGTAGAGGAAGCAAAAGATGTGTGTAAGAACCGTAGCGGAAGTGAAAGGAAGTGGTCTCTGCCTATCCCTATGAGAAAAAGGCGTGACTTTATGTATGTATGTATGTAATTGGTCCATCACGTGAGGTCCATTGCCAAAAGTGCATCCCAAAAACTTGGTTTTTTGTTTCGTGCCAAGAGCTATTTCACCTCCAGTCAGCTGCTTATGATCTATAAGGCACAGATCCGACCTGTACTGGAGTACTGTTCCCATATTTGGAGTGCAGCACCTAAACATATCCTGAAGCTACTGGATTCTGTCCAAAAAAGGGCAATTCGTCTCGTCGGTGATGCCTCGCTTACAAACTCGCTCACTTGTCTGGAACACCGTAGAAAAGTTGGCGATTTGTCTCTATTTTATAGATATTTTCATGGGCGATGCTCTTCTGAAATATCAACAATCGTTCCTCCTTTGACAGTCTCTTCGAGATTAACCCGTCAAGTTCAGTCTTCACACCCCTTCGTGGTCACTTTGGAGACCTGCAGAACATCACTTTCCAAAGACTCATTCATCCAACGAATTGCGAGGCTTTGGAACTCATTGCCTAGGGAGGTGTTCCCCGAGACATACAACCTACAGAAATTTAAGAAGAACACCAACTCCTACCTTCTTTCCCTTGGTTCCCACGATGTTCTCTGAACATTACAGGATATCCCTTTTCGTGGGAACCAGAACATAAAAAAAAAATCAATAACTTATCACTGTTAATATTCGTTCATTACATCTGGTAGATTCGTTATAAGACATTTTAAACAAGAAATTACAAAATTGAAACAGCCGGCTTCAGAACTGTGACTTAACTATTGCAAATGGGTACATGTTCATGTTATTATTCGGTAGAGCAACACTTGTGTCGCAGCAAAAATAGAGCATATAGCAAGTTGTGCACTTGTATTTTAAGTAATTTTTGCAACTAAAAAATCGCGCGACTAGAACGAGAACGAGCCTTAAAGATAGTAAATATCGCTCGTCAAATAAATTCCCAAACAAAAATAATA
The DNA here is from genome assembly GCA_950111635.1 of Agelastica alni. Lineage (NCBI taxonomy): Eukaryota > Metazoa > Arthropoda > Insecta > Coleoptera > Chrysomelidae > Agelastica > Agelastica alni. Next base: position 22,999,879 of record OX467710.1, on the reverse strand, counting down.
ATAATAATCGTCACTGAATGAAAAAGTATTTTTCCAGAATATATCCAACGCATTAAACGAGAAAAAGAAGTAGAAAAACATAAAGGGGTTAAAATAATAGCAATATATTTAAAAAAATTAAAGGCATGTGCAGTATGGCACGTAAAACTTTGACTAATACGGTCGCGAAACCATAAACAAGAATCATAATTGGAAGAAAGTCAGTTTGAACTAAAATCGAACGTTGGAAAGTTCTCGACTAAATGATGTGTAATTACCGACGTCCAATTAACACAAAAAAATCTGTGTTTTTGATGTGAAACATCTAATGCTGCCGGTGAGTATTAAAGCGGCTGTTTTCGTGGTGACCGTCAGTCTTCCGTCCGCCCCTAAATACTTTGGCAAACCTTGGCTGTAGTAACTAAAAAATGAGATCTTAACGAAAATGAAAAAAATCCTCTAATGGCATATGACAGCAAAAACAATGAGTTTTTTTTTTATTTCTATAAATTATCGTTTTCGTTTGAAATTGTTAGTCACAAATGTACAATATTTTAGCACTCGCATTTAAAATATTCAAGAAAAATTTGGAGAAAATGTAGCATATTAAAATTTATGTTTAGCGATATTCAGTAGAGGTATTTACTTTTTTAGTATATTTCGAATTGAGTATGTAACGGTGCATTTATTCGATGTTTTTTTAAGTTTCAAAGAAGAAAATTTATTTGAAATTAATAACTACAATCAAATAAAAGTGACAGTAATAGTTTCGAGCATAAAAGTGAGCAGCTATTTGCAAAGAACGTAAAATTATCAAGTGATTCAAGTTAAGATTAAGTTACTTATATTTTTTAGTACACCATGCATATTTTCTATACAAAAAACAAGATTTTCCTAAAATAAATGGGTTTTAAACTTAATCATTAATATGATTAATGATTAATATGGTTGGTTGGATGTTACAGAAAAAGTGTCGACGGATGATATAACCAACTTTAGTTTCGATGTTTCACATCTGCCAGTCGTCCCGCAACGGCTCATTTTTTTAATCAATTATATATAAACACCAGGTGTAAAGTAAGAAACATTAAGTACACGTCATTTTAAAAACCTTTAAACATATTTAATGCCAATTATAGATACCAATAAAATTATATTTTTTCCCACACTTAAAATAAACTTCTTTACATATGTATGAAAGAAACGCAGATTCAAAAGGAATAAAAAAGAAATTTCCGTAACAAATGCTACAAAGAATGCATTTGTGGGCAGGAGGAGAGGATAAAGAACCCGCGATGCCTTCTCCGTAGACTAGCACCAGGCAAGTGTCGATAACCGTTGTTGCCGATGTTATTTTTTCTTATATATGTTCGTAAAAACTGCAAAAAATGCATTATTTTATAGTGGAAAGTTATTTTCACTAGTAAGGTAACTGTTTCGTTACCTTAAAAAAATTGGGAACCACTGCTAGAGTAACATATAAAAAAATTAAAAATTACCCAGCAACCTGAACATTTTTTTCTTGGACCACTTCATATGGATTGACCCTTCTTCTTCGGGTGCCATCTTCGTTGCGAAGGTTGGCAATCATCAATGCCATGCGTATTCTTGAAACAGCACATATAAACAACTGATTCTTCAACCTCGAATGGCGTCTTTTTCCGAAACTTCTTCTTCCTTGAATCTTTCCCTGTATTATCAGTTGTAACAAGCTGTATTTTGACCCCCTCATAAAATGTCCCAGATACTGTAATTTTCGTTTTTAAATGGTCAGAATTATTTCTTTTTCTTTGTTCATCCGTCTTAGCACTTCAATATTTGTTATTCTATCTATCCAGCTAATTTTTAGTATTCTCCGGTATGTTCAGTGTTCGAAAGCCTCTAGTCTTCTTATATCTCCTTTCTTCAGGGTCCATGCCTCCATGCCATAAAGCAGCATAGACAGCACATAGCATCTCAGCAATCTGAATTTCAAGGCCAAACTGATATCTCTTGTGCAGAATATTTTTTATTTTCATAAACCCTAACTAAGTCTTATTTCAGGTTTGCACAGCAAAATAGGAAAAACCTTCGTTATATTAAATTTTCTATTTAAGCTAAACGTGTCCAAATTAACTACTACTGGCAACATTGCCTTGGACTAAACGATGCATTCGCCAAACGCAATCATAGTTCACATTTTCTGTCTGTCTGAAAGAAACATTCATTAGACAGCGTCGTCTATTATAGTCTTAAAATTAAATTCGTGAATGTTCTCTAATATTGCAAACGGTGAAAGGTGAATGGCTTATCGTCGATCCAACTTTTTTTTTATACTTTTCCTTTCATCCTCTAACTCTTAATGGCCTCATTTAAAATGCCGGCAACCGCAAAATTTAAATTGTCTTCGGTAAGCAAACAACATTGAATATTTGTTTTTCGGAACACCATAATGCCTGCGCATACGTCGGCCAAAATTTGTATTTTATTTCGTTCCTTTCATGCGGCTTTGCATTCCTCTTTTTTGTATGCTCATACGGTTTTTATTTTTTAAAGTAAATCTTCGCCACTCTAATTTCGTTAATTCGTTCTTATAAAATATTTAATGAATTAATGTACCTAGAGGGTTATTCACTTTAATTTACCAACCCCCTATCATTGTTAAAGAACATACCATTTTGTGGTTGTGACTGCATTTTGTTAAAATGCTTTCAAAAGTATATTTGCGTGAATAACAAAAATTTAATATTGTTTTAATAGAACACCTTGTATATACGTGGCATTTCAATAAAATAAAAAGGTCTATAGAAGCAGAAAATAGTATTGAAGTCATTGAAGACAGGATTCGAGTTAAAATAAACAATATGAACGTCAATAATGAAAAACATTTAGAAGCAAAAATTATTAATATGAGAGGACTTTTCAATTATGCATAGACAATAATGGTGGACACATCGAACATCTTTAATGAGTTATCATTTATCTATATTTAAACACAAACACAGTTTCATAAAACCCAACTATAAGAGTGGCTCACGGAATAACGTTAATAACTACAGAAGTATCTATAATTAGAGTTATGTAAATGCTTGTTTCATTTTTCTAAAAAAACTAGCGTGTGACTTAATATTATAATCAGCGAACAACATGGCTTCTAGAGAGGCAAATCTACTAGCACTAATTTTTTGCTCTTCATTACATCCAATTAAAGTCCGGTCCTGGACCTGCCGTAGGCTAATTGCTTTGATGTGACGAACTCGTAAAACAGGAAATATTATTTCTGACTTTAACTATATATGAATGCACAAATAATGTAATTTTTTAACATATTGGTTTTCACTACTCTGACCATTATAAAATAAATATATTTTGTAAAAGTGTGATGAATCTAGTGGGCAGGTAAAATGTTCAGGGCGGGCCGCGGGTTGGCCACCCCTGAGACATAATACAATCCTCATCTCATGTGCGAAAAATGCTTTTCTCTTCGTTCAGCAAGATGTCAATGCAGTCAAGTTATTGTGCACAGATAAGGTCTATACTTAACAATTCTATCATTTGGTCACCATTCTACAAAGTTGTCAAATATATCTTCAAAATAAATTCATAATATATTGTGGTTTTAATTTGGGAATGAATAGAGATGAATAAAATTATTCACAAATATTAAAAGGCTCTGAATTTGAATGCTTTAACACATATAATCACGCCTTTTTCCTGTAGGGGTAGGCAGAGACCAATTCCTTGCACTTGCTACGGTTCTTACACACATCTTTTGCTTTCTCTAATTCCATCAGTGCTCTCATACATGCTCGTTGGTTGTTGGTACTCTTGACCTGGCCTTTCTTCAAAACAATGTTGATCTGATCAAGATATGTTCGCCGAGGTCGACCTCTACTGACTTGTCCATTCACACTCGCCTCATAAAATTGTTTCGTTAATCTTCCTTCATCCATCCTTTCTACGTGACATTTTCTGGCTGTTCGTAAAGCTATGCAGTACCCCATTTATTTGTTTCCGTGGCAACACCCTTCGTTCAATGTCACAGTCACAAAGAAGACTGAAAATCGGTCTGGTATTTCTCTAAAAAGTTATCTAGGGTAATATTGATTGTCCCAAAATTGTTGAGCTTATCTCACTTTCTGTAAGTGTTAGAAGAAAGAATACGAATAGTGACATCTTTAAAATTCCTTTTCGTAGAACAAATATTAACACATGTAAATTAACTCTGTTCGTTTTTTAAATAAATAAATAACTAACTGACATAAATCTTTCGTTATCTGTTTTGTATAAATATTTGAACTCTTTCGTTTTAACTGTAAACCATTTTGATTATTTAATTATTAAAGAAATGTCACTTATTAAACACAACAGTTAGTTACATATTTTCATATCTTATTTAATAATATTAACTTTTGCATATTTTAACTAAGATATTTAAAGTTAAATAACTCAAAAACGTATAAGGTAGGGCTATATTTTTTAAAACATAAAAAAAGTCATTCGAAAAATTTAAAAATATACAAGGTATCCTACTTAAAACAAATATTATGTGTTCTATATTGTATATACTTTTAACAAAATTTTATCAAAACCGTACAGCTTTATTTTATACAAGCAATAATAAGGGGTGGGTAAATAATAGTGTTACAAATCCGGTCCTGTCGGCAACCGAGAAATCGACCGCATCTGGGATCCGTTTTAGACCGCTTTGCTTTGTCTGCCGCCGACGGGGTCCGGAAAGGTCGAGCAACCGCTCGAAGCCGCGTCGAATGATGGAGAAACAGGTAGAATGATCTGACATTGTGATATCGAGAAATAAAAGGGGAAGCGATCATAACAAGAGTGAGTATCGGCTTATGTGTTTATAAATTAATAAATGTACATAGTTATATAGAGTTGTAAAAGTTGTATAGCTAAGTGAATATCTAAGTGGTTAATGAAAATAGAAGTTATTGTATATAAAATAAACACTGTTTTGTTATTGGATCGAGAGTTTTAATCGCCGAACCCAAGATAGAACTAAAAAGTCGTATCAATAGTAAATAACACTGTACAATAAAAACATCTTTATCTGTCTGGACGGGCTTTTATTATTTGTAAAAGCGATATCAATTATGTGTAATGTTGTCTTTAAAACATATCATATTGACACCGTACTTGTAAGAATTGACTCCACTGGAGAGCAATATCCGGAATTATGTTTATTCGTATAAAGTAAACTTCTCACTCGCATCCACTTTTTATATGGTCTTATGTATTAAACTTCTAGTACACTTCTACCGGGATATTATCCAACACTTATTGAAAACTGTTACCTTGCTGTGAAAGTCGAACAGGGGTATTTAAATTGACGATAAATTAAATTTTAAAGAACACGTATCCCATTTGAAGTCGGAAATTGGAATACTTAGGACACATCATGAGAAACAGCGAAAGATACGGTCTGCTGCAGCTTATCCTACAGGGAAAGGTGCTTGAAAAGAGCGGACCAGGCAGAAGAAGGATCTCATGACATAAAAACCTGAGAACTTGGTTTGCAACCTCCACCACGGGTCTATTTAGGGCCACAGTTGATAAAATAATTATTGCCAGAATGATCGCCAACGTCCGGTAACGGACAGGCACTGGAAAAAGAAGATCCCATTTGAGTAAAAATTTTTGTAGTAGATGTTATGCAATTAGAATCGCTTACCTTGCATTGATCGAATCTCATATTCGCTGTGGAATAGCTTCCTTGGGCCATTGTAATTTACAGTTGTATAATACAATATGTGCTCTTCAAAAACGGTCATTAAGATATACTACAAAGTCTAAATCAGGAGATCACTGCAAGCCTCTTTTAATCAGTCTTCTTCTTCTTAAGGTGCCGTCTTCCTATTGAAGGTTGGCTACAACTCCGGCAAATCGTTCTCTGTCCTGTGCTATTCTTAGAAGTGACTCTGAATTTAGACCAGTCCACTCTTTCATATTTCTCAGCCATGAGCACTGTCTTCTGCCCGTTCCTCTTCTACCTTCAACTTAGCCCTCCATTATTATCATCATCATCAATCGACCAATCGCGTCCACTGCTGGTCATAGGTCTCCCGTAGCTTTTTCCATCCTTGCCGATCTTGTGCTGCCTCTATTTAGTTGGTCGTTATCCTTTTGATGCCGTCGGTCCATATGGTTGGTGGGCGGCCTCTACTTCTGTATGCGTCTTGGCGCGGTCTCCACTCAAGTATCCTCTTTGTCAAGCGATTGTCCGAAAGTCGCGCCACATGACCGGCCCAGTTCCATTTTAAGGTTGTTATACGAGTAACCGCGTCTGTCACTCCGGACATCTCCCTTAATGTTATATTTGGGATCCTGTCTCTTAGCGATATACCTAACATCGACCTCTCCATTTTTCTCTGCGCCCTCCATTATAAGTCTTAGAAACTCGTATCTTCTGCCTCTGTAAATGTGCCGCAGGTAACTTGTATTCTGTCTTTTGACAATTCCAAGAATTTCTCTGTTTACATTCATTCTTCAAGTTTTTCTTTCGTTTCAATAAATACACGTAGTTAACAGAAATTCGAATTGTTCATCGTTTTCCTAACACTCATCACACACAAATATCCCAAACAGTTAATGCTTTATTCAATGTAAATTTAAAACAATACGTTTATAAGTTATTTTTTCAATGGTTATTTCTTGAAGTTTCTCGAAACCAATAGAAATATACAATTTTAGTAATTCATATACGTTCTAGCCAAACATTACTATAGTGGGAAAAATCTACTTACATTATTCCAGCGAGAATTATTCATGTACAATGTTTTTATTGAATGACAACCACATGACAACGTATATTCTTGATCCGACGCATCTAACATAAATTTTCAAGAAATTCGTAAAATGAATTCCAAACCTTTTAGTGAATCACCAGTCGATAAAATAACTAATATAATCATTAAAATTATTCATTGAAACCTTACCTGCAATTGGATAATGAACATCATTTAAATTTAATGAACAACCTGAGAAAGAGTGGGAAAGTATCATGAACTTTCGACACATCAGAACAAAACAATGTTGAAAAATCCTCCACACACGGGCACAACATTTATAATAATTGTAGTTTACATGTTCAAAACTTTAATCTTAAAAGTGATTTTTATTGTAACATCAAAAAATAATCTATCGAATATCACACAAGAGTTCGATACATACATACATAAAGTCACGCCTTTTTTCCATAGGGGTAGGCAGAGACCACTTTCTTTAACTTGCTACGGTTCTTACATCTTTTGCTTCCTCTACTTTCATCAGCGCTCTCATATATGCTCGTCGGTTGTTGGTACTCTTGACCTGGCCTTTCTTCAAAACAATGTTGATCTGATCGAGATATGTTCGCCGAGGTCGACCTCTACCGACTTGTCCATTCACATTCGCCTAATAAATTTGTTTCGTCAATCTTCCTTCATCCATCCTTTCTACGTGTCCAAACCATCTAATCTTTGTAACCACATCTTCTTTTACACCACAGCGTTCTCTTATCTCACTTTTCTTTACTTTATTCAACCAAGTTACTCCGGCTATACTTCTTAGACTTTTCATCTCCGCTGCATTTATTCTATTTTTATGCTTCTTCTGCCAAACCCAACATTCACTTCCATACATAAGTGAAGGAACCAACACACTCTATGCACTGCCAGACGTGCCTTTTTTGACACTTTCTGGCTGTTCATATGCAGTGCCCCATTCATTTATTTTCCTGCCAACACCCTTCGCTCAATGTCACTGTCATACTTTTCATCTCTCGTAAATTTTGAACCCAAGTATACAAATTCATTTACTTGTTCCACTCTTTATTCCTCAATCAAAACTCCACAGTTTGTCATGCTTTCTTCTCTTTCAAAAACCATTACTTGCGTTTTGCTTACATTTATTTTCATCCCTTTGATTTTCAGGGCATCATGCATAACATGTTCGATAAATTAGATAATATTTCTCCAGGTCTTTTCTCAAACTTGTTGCCATTTGGAAATAGCTGGCAACAAGTTTTCTAAAATCTGTCAAATTATTTTCAATTTATTCTCACCGTCTTGTGATATTACTACAGATAAAATATTTGTTGTATTTAGGATTAGATGGGAGCTTACTTTATAAAGAGACTATATACATTTTTTTGTTTTATAATTCTCAGGAATTTTATCTTTTATATACGGATAATAATAGTTTCACGTCTGCATTACCCAGTTATAGTCAGCGCCGTGTAAACTAAGAAGACACGGCAACGCGATACAAAGACAGACGAGACGGTAGGACCTAGTGCGATGAATTTCAGCGTTTCGCCGCCTTCCCCAAGGCTAAACTCACGGCACCGGCAATAGGGTCATTGGACGTTAACGTAAAAAGGCGATGGATCACCTATACCATCACGTACCGTAGTTACCAACAACCGACGAGGTGATACCCAGCAGCTTGTGTTGGTTAGTTTGGTAGACAAGAATGGAAGTGGCGCTGGAGGGCAGCGTTGCCGATTGTGCGGTTTTTGCGATGTCGCCGGTCATTGCACTACTCGATATCAAAATATAAACAGACGATATTCGAAAACATTACGGTAATTTGTCAAAAATAGTTGCTCCCTTTTTTTAACTGTCCAATATCTGATGATTGATTTAACAAATGGTTTTTACCGTAACCGACTGACATTGATTCGGTCACAAACATTTATGTAACAAAAAAAATTGTTTAATAATATTAATAGAATAATAACAGTTTCTTAATTAGGTTAGAGTGGTTAGACAAAAAACCGTGCAGGATTTTAAAAAATTACAACTAGCAGACACGGCAGACGTTGTACTGCCCGAACGCTGCCTGCTTTGGGAATATCACTGTCAAACTCAGCGACGCCGAAAACTATAAATTCGACACTAATAAAGCATTTTTAAAAGATTGTATATTCCATCCTTTTCGTAGGGGTGCTAACAACATTGGAGATATCACAATAAAACTCAGCCACTTTGAAAACTATGAATTTGACACTTATAGTTTTTTTATTTAATAGTTTAATAGTTTTTATATATCATCCCCTACCCACCCCTCTCCTAGAGGTGCTACAAAATTAGAAACTATCAAATTGAGCCACCCCAAAACCTATAAATTCGACACTAATATCAGCCGTTTTTTAAAGTTTTAATATTTCATCTCTGTTCCACCCCTTTCGTAGGGGTGCTTACAACATTAAAGATATCACAATCAACTCAGCGACCTTGAAAATTATGAATTTGACACTAATATCGGCATTTTTAACAGTTTTTATATTTCATCCCTCTCCCACCCCTATCGTAGGGGTACTAACAATAAATTTGGCACTAATATTGGCGTTTATAGTAGTTTTTATATTTCTTCCCTCTCCCACCCCTTATCAAAATAAGTTTTTTTTCACTAAAACCACCTCTGGTATGTGTAAAAAAAATTCTAAAAATTTCATTCCAATCGCTCCGGCCGTTTAAGAGTTTTTAAAAAACATACATACATACAAACATTTTTTTATTTATATATATATATATATATATATATATATATATATATATATATATAGATAAGTATGCCTAGATCTGAGATATGGAGTCAGAAAAACCCAAACATCGCATTGTAACTTATTTTTTGTAAATATCTGTAATGTTCAGACATACTTCTGACTCAGTTTTATAATAGTGTTATCTTCACACGACCATACTTGAAATATACTCATTATGAAATTATTTTTAATAACATTCACACTCTAGAGTAGGAACATTTATTCTGTAACAGTTGTTTCTTATGGGGTTAGCAAGTATTTTTATTCCATCACTTGTTACGGTATTAAGGAATGAATTTTTTTTGTCTATATTACCCAATGGGAGTGGAGTACAAAAATATTTTATGATTTTATGGGGGCCACGATAATATTTTTGGATTTCAAGTGGGACGCGTCTACTAAAAGAATCACTCCTATAAAGGATAAAATTCCTTTGTCATTATAAAACCTTTTTTTATTTATCACTGTAACTTAACATTTTTAAAATAGTTTATTAATAATCTAATTGGATTATTTTTATTCTAACAATTTTATTACATTGCAAATGTTACGAACTGTTAAGTAAGTTTTCTAAACCGTAGCTACATTCCACACTACTCACTATTATTTATTGCATGCGTTCCAAATTTTTTATTTTAAACCATACCAGTATTTTCATAGCTGTTAAACATTCACAATTCAGAGCTAGAAATGTGTATTTGGCTAGGAGACATTACTGTCTTAACAATAGGCTAGGTTAAGAGTACTTGCAACCGATAGACGAGCATGTATGAAAGAGCTGATGAAAGAAGAAGTGAATGACGTGTGTAAGAACCTAAGAAATTAAACTTTCTAAAGAGATCCATTTTGTACAATTTGTATTCAGAAGGAAGTTACCGGTGGAAGGCTGATATAGCTCTTATCTCTGTATCCCGAAGAGAAACTTGTTTCATCAGTGTAAGAAGAAAATCCGGCTAAACTGAGGTGGATCTAAATTTTTTTTATAGGTACCGTTAACTTTAATCAGTTAATTTTTTGCATCTCTCATTATAAATACAGTCCACTAGATTTGAAAATTCAATACGAACTAATGGTATGTCAGGAAGTTTAAAATCGATTACAAAATTTGTAAACACATAAACAAATAAACAGACAGACAAGAAAGCGAGTTAATATTGCATTGTCATCCAGGTCTGATTTGAAAGTTTTAAGTCTCAAACACATCGGGAAGTTAGTTTAAAAATCGATTGCAAAATTTGCACCCAGCAGACAAACAAAAAAACCGTCAGACAATAAATCAAGTTTTCAAAAAGCGGGTCCACAATCATCTTCTTTCTATAATCCATCCCCCTTCTAATAGTCGCAGTGCGGGCCGTCCGCGGCCCACACGATAGGTCTACCCTTTTTGCGACTATTTTCAGTAAAAAAAACATTGCAACAATGACTTTTGGCAGTGCCAAAAATACTGCAGAAATAGCTAGTTAGCAATTTAACAATCTAACTTGAAATACTTCAAACGGTATACATTTTTAGATTGACTAATTTTGTGAAAGGATCGACATTTCCTCTCGTGTCGCCAAGAAGTAACGTTCCTAGTGATATATTAGCATCACCACATCATCACGACACTCAAGCATTGTAATTTATGTGTGTCTGTATATATTATTTCGTGAGAGGCCTCACCTCTCCGCCCTTTTATTCTATCCTAAAAATTTGCACACAAAACAACCAGTCAATATACATTGTGTCACGCGAGCATTACGTAATGAAAGTCTGTTCGAAACGGACAGGGTTTGTATCCCGGTAGCGAAAAAACAACCAAAAATGAAATGATTCATGATACAATTTTTATTTTAATACTAACACGTACATATGGAACTGTATTCCAACATCTTGGAGGATGTAAATGATAAGATTTTGTCCGATTCGATGGTTTTGTGTAAAATGGTCTTTTTAATCCATCTTTTAGTTTCTCTAGCTTAGATTTTAGCAGTCTCATAACAGTTTATGCTGAATGGTTTGCAACAAATTACCAATGAAATGATCAATACTAAAAACTTTTTCAACCTACTTTAAAGGTTGATCCTTTATTTTTAAATGACAATAAAAAATAATCTCATACGCAATATTTACATAGGAGATAAATTACTAATGAAAGGGACTCTTCTGCGTCCTCATTCTATCTTCCCAAACAAAACTAAAGCGTCGACATTTCACCTTAATAATAAAATGGCCAACACTCAAATAGAAACACGACTGGGCGACAATGTACTACGATTTAATAAGTAAGGAAACACCTGGAAAATGTGGCTGCCATACCAAGCTCATTGACAGACAACTCTATAATACAATGAGACTCATTTCTGATACAAATCAGATCAACACCTATACAATGGCTGCCAGTGCTATGCAACGTACTCCCCCCAAACTTACGCAGAAATGAGGCCCTACTACGAGAGCATAGAATTATTTTGGCAAACTAAAAACTGTCGATACGTGAGGTTATTCCCCAACAGTGACGCACTCGGCTAAAATCTAGAAACCCCCCTATTCGCCTGGCTGAACAGCTCCAAAATAGCAACTACGACTCAAAAGCCCAATGGACACACGATTGGAATCTTAAATCAAATAACCAACTACAAACCTGGTATAAGAGTTATAATTGTAATATCCCTGGGAAAGAACTAAGCAGGAGAGTGCGCACTGGACATGGCAGATGTGCGGACTCCTTGTTCAAATGGGTGAGGACAATGTCACCTGAATGCGACTGCAGCCATTCAACAAATCCATAGTGCGTGCCATATACGCTCATATGCAGTGGATTGGTCCGATTTTCTTGAGGCTTTCCCTTCGGCGCTAGATTGGATCACAAACCTTGACGTTGAAATATGAAGTAACAAACTGTTATATTACTAACTTATTACTCTTTAACTCTTATTATTATTATTATTTTTTAATTTGTTTAATTTTAATATTTTAATACTTTAATGTTTAATAATATAAGTGTTGTTTGTATGAACTGTATATTGTACAGTGTACTCTGTCTCATTACTCAATTTGTTGTAAAACGTCTATATATTTAAGCAAAGCATGTAGCCATACGCTAAATGAATAAATAAAATATTAAAATTTGTTTGTTATTAGCAATCGTCGTGTTTTGTAGACGTTCAATCCCACTTCGTCGAATTTAGTCACTTGCTGTCACTTTTAACAGCAATTTATTTATAAAAAGTGGTGAAAGCAAACGCGTAATGTCTTTCAAACGTTTAGTTTCAAATTTCATCCTGTCAACAGTTAATCCAGTATATTAAATCGACGAAAAATGAAATAGTTTTCATAAAGTTAATTCATTTTAATTTGGATTATAATACGAATTTACTTCATTAAAAGCGCATTGATCATTCTCATACTTTAAACAAAGACAAAATATATAATACGTTCTATTTTCAGCAAAATGCCAAAGTATTTTACCTGACACGCTATTTTGATATAACGTTACCGAAAATCTCGACGTCGCAATGCAAACCTAATAAAAATTGACGTCGTCGTGACGCCAACATCGCGAGTAGGTACGGGAAGTTGAAAAATTGTTACAAGAAAATGAAATTCGATCGAATTTTATGAGTTTTTACTCAAACAAATTTTGAAATAAATTTCTATTGGTGATACTCGTACATTAAACCAACGACAATTTTACCGTACGAGGGATCGCTGACAAGTTATATTGTATTACGTGATTTACAAATGAAGGGTGCAGACTAAGAAGGAGGAATGTCAAAAATGTAAATACCCTGAAAATCAATAAAGTTTGAAATGCTACCTTTTATCTTATCTACTATTTCGTAGTGTATCTGTTGTGGTCAACTATTAACGTATGTATCTTAAATTAAAGTTATAGAATTTATTTTTGAAACAGCCATTTGTTTCAGGATAATTATAAAAATACTTTGACCAGCTGATAAAACAAATATTAAAAGAAACTATTGACAGGGAGCGGACCATATGGTGGGGACACATGAACTCACATAGCGCTCGATGCGGACAAAATTTCGTAAAATCATGCTCGCGTTTAGAATTGATAAGTGAAAAAAAGTACATACTTATATTAAAAATGGTTCATAAGAGTTGTTGTGTAGTCAACTGCAAAAATACTGGCAGAAATAGAGATTTAAATTTTATACATTTTAGCTAAATGGAAAGTAGAAAAAAGAATAATAATAATAATTTATTTGAACTTCCTGTTGGTTCTTTTCTATGGTATTACCTGACCATTTCTGCTAGTAACTAGCTCAAAATGAGAAAACTTTGCTATTCTCTCTTTTTAGCCTGTACCTTTCATATATATCGTTTGAAGTTTATTTGAAACATAAGATTCAAATGATTCGATGTTTGTAGTGACATATGTAATCTAACACTTGGGCTTTAGAAGCAATGGCTTTTAAAGATTAGGACTGGAGATAAAATAGAACAGTGAAGTTTATTTAAAACATAGGATTCAAACGATTCGATTTTTGCAGTGACATAATCTTATTGGGTTTTAGAAGCAAGTGCTTTTAAAGATTAGGACTAAAGATAAAATAGAAGAGTAAAGTTTATTTGAAATATAAGGTTCAAATGATTCGATTTTTGTAGTGACATAGGTAATCTAATATTTGGGCTTTAGAAGCAAGTGATTTTAAGGATTGGGACTGAAGATAAAATGAAACAGTAAAGTTTATTTGAAATATGAGATTCAAATGATTCGATTTTTGTAGTGACATAGGTAATCTAACACTTGGGCTTAAGAAGCAAGTGCTTTTAAAGATTAGGATTGGAGATAAAATAGAACAGTAAAGTATATTTGAAACATAAGATTCAAATGATTCGATTTTTGTAGTGACATAGGTAATCTAACACTTGGGCTTAAGAAGCAAGTGCTTTTAAAGATTAGGATTGGACATAATATAAAGAACAGAGTACTAAAGTTGCCAAATATTGAAAAATTTTAATTCCCGATAATTTTCTTTTGTACAAATTTCGGTATTTTATTGTAGCAATAGACATCAAATAATGTTATCAAGTTTCTAAATATACCTATCAATTAGGAATTTTATAATATTACTGATTAAGAAATTTATCTGTATTGGAACTTACCGCGATAATTGCGCAGCAGACTAAAAGGTTATTCAACTCTGCACTTACCTAAAATTAAACGAAAACAATATTAATACTATATTTGTCGCCAAAATGGCAATTATACAGTAAAAAGGATATGAAACAATGTGCGTGTAAATGTTGGTTTTTTTTCCTACGATATCTCAATTTAATATTCGAATAACGTGCGGTCAAACTCACGCAATTTCTTATTAATTGTGTTTGTAAAATTCCACTTATGCTTGCATAGAGAATACCAACTGCGGTAATAATTAACAGGGAGGGTAAATTAAAAAACCTCTGTCAAAAATACCAGGGTGGTCTGATGATGGTGTAGCACTCGTCAATAAAAGCTAGGGAATGTGCTTGCGCATCTTGGGATAGTAACTTACCAAAATTTTAGTTTTGGACGCGCAGTTAGTTGTTGTTTAACAATCGTTTGAGTGAGTAATTGCAAGTGTTTTTGTGGAAATGGAAAGAATCGAGTATGGAGCTGTCTTAAATATTTGTTTTTAATACGAAATCTTCTTACAGTGTCTTGCTTTCTCAAGCGTTGACGACTCCCATATTGACATACTTCTTTGTATCTATCTCTATCTTGAGCTGCGTGGGGAAGTTTCTCAGCAGTTAGCTCTGTCCACTGTCGGAGATTTCGAAGCCAGGATAGCTTTTTGCTGCCTATCCATTTTCCCCAAGATCTTGCCATTCAGAATAAGCCGAAGCAGACTATAACGTGGTGCTCGCATCACATGCCCCAAAAATTCCAGTTTGCGGCGCTTGATGGTGGTTAAGAGCTCTCTATCGTGCCCTATTCTGATAAGTACATTCTCGTTGGTAGTTCAGCTTGTCCACGCAATTTTGAGCATCCTTCTGTACACCCACATCTCGACTGCATTGATGCGGTCAATAACAGAATAGACCATACATAGCACTTGGTAAACCTTTCCCGCAGATGAATGTTAAGTTGCTTGGCACAGAGTAGCGACTTAAGTTTCAGAAATGCTCTTTTCTAGCTATTTCTATTCTAGCCATGATTTCTTCGTCTGGATCCATTAACTGATTGATCCAGCTTCCAAGATATTTAAAGTGTTGAGCTCTTTCTATATTCTCGCTATCAAGTGTTATTCTTTCCGGGCCAACATTCATTTTGCTAAAAACCATAAATTGAGTTATATTGACATTGATTTTCAGTCCCCATCTATTACTTTCTCTGTTTATCTTATCTAACATACATTGTACTTCTTTGAATGATTCAGCTAGGAGCACGGTATCATCTGCGTATCGAATGTTACTTATGGTAATATGATAATAATATAATAATCTTTATTAAATAGGAAATCCTAGTTTACAAAAAATATATGATGTAAAATAATTAATAAAAACAAAATAAATATATATATAGATAACTAACTAATCTAAAAAAAAAATGTGAACATGGTATTTAACATTACACAATACGTAACTACAATAGATATACAATGTAAGTGTTGATATAAGTAAATAACTAATCAATAATTAATTTTTTTATTTTAGATTTGAATATTTGAATAGATGATTTCCATGGGAAGTTTATTGTACTAAACTAAACCTTGGTGAAATAATGAATTCATAGTTCTTTTCATTCTAGTACGATTAATATGAAAATCAAACCTACCCCTAGTCTCATAGTTGTGAATTTGGTTATTAAATGTTATGAATTCATTGAGATAAGTTGGAAGTTCACAATTAACCACCTTGTAAATGAATATCAGTGAAAAATATAATATCCTCTGTTTTACTGCCATCCAATCAAGAACTGATAACATAGAGTTAACAGGGGTATATCTGTTGCACTGAAGTATGATCCTCATTCCACGATTTTGCAGTTTTTGCAATGCGGAGACACTATTATTATCTAGCAGAGAAAGCAAACTAGAACAATAATCGAAATGTGGCTGTATGATTGTTCTCTAAACCGTGGTAGAAGATTGGAATGATAAATGTGTTCCGACTCTCGAGATAAAATATAGTTTTTTAACAATTTTTTTGTAAATATAGTTAAAATGTGGTTTGAAATCAAGTGTGTTGTCTACAATTACACCAAGGTATTTTATTTCTGTTACTATATCTATTTTATTTCCATAAATTTCTATATTCAAATCTTGGACATTTATTTGATTGTGCTTATATTTTGAAGTTATAATCATAGCTTTAGTCTTTTGATGGTTAAGTTTCAATTTATTCACGTTCAGAAACAAGGATATTTTTTCCAGGTAGCCATTCATTTTCTCTATAGCAATATTCAGATCTTCATCACTTGCTGCAACAAGTGTGTCATCCGCAAAAAGTTTCATGAATTCAATATCACCAATAGTCTTTATATCATTCAAGTAGAGTATGAACAAAAAAGGTCCTAAAACACTGCCTTGAGTGTTGTATGGCAATACTCCTACGCAAATCAAAGATAAGTTGAACGCTGGGTACGGAGAATTTAAATGTAACCCTACCAGCTTAGGAGTCGAAGAACGTTCGGGACGTCCAAAAACCGTACAAAACAATTGACGATAACATAACCAAATGGTGCTAAACGACCGTTGAATTAAGGTGAGAGATAACAGAAGCTAAGAACGCTGTTGTCTGCGCGTTGGGTGCCGCGTTTGCTCACGTTAGACCAAAAACGTGTTCGAATGAACATTTTCAACGCTCGGAATTTTGGCACCGATTAATTACTTGGATACATCAATATACACCCGAGACAAAAATACAGTAAAAACAGTGGATTGCGAAGTGGTAATAAGCTCCAAAAAAAGCAGATACTGTTGTTTCGGGACAGTGATGGCGACTGTTTATTGGGATAGTCGTGGAGTTATCTTAATCGATTATCTTCAAAAAGAAAAAACCATTACAGAAGCAGAAATTGTGAATAAACGGCCACAATTGCAGAAACAAATCTGTTTCACCTAGACAATGTGCCGTCTCAAACTTCAGCGATTGCTATGACGAAAATCCACTAGCTACGGTTTAAACCGCTTGACCACCATCTTTATTCACCAGATCTAGCCCCAAGCGACTTCTTTTTGTTCCCTAACCTAAAAATTGCCATCGGAGGACAAATGAGAAGGCCAATACATTCGCAAACAATTATTTTGTAGAGAAAGACACCGAGTACTATTTGGACTGGTTAAAGAGATAGGAACATCGCTGTGAGAAGTGTGTAGACTTACAAGAAAACTATGTAGGAAACAAATACATTTTAAGAAAAAATGTCTTGCATCTTTGTTAGATCAGAAACTTTTCAGACCACCCTCGTAGGTGTACGCGATAAATTATTTACAGGAAAATACATAAAGTTTTGCTAGCAGACCACAACTAACTAGCAAACTTACAACTAACTAGCAAACTAACTATTTCGTTGATAAATCATGAGTTATACGTTGAAAATTATCACAGTTAATTTAGCTTTCTTTTTGAAATGCATACTTGTTTTATAATATCAGATGAGTTTCAAAAAATAATGACTATTAAAAGGCACCCCAGATGGCCAAATTCGACGGAGTGGATTTAGAACGTCAACAAAACACGACGTTTACAAAAAAGAAGGCGCCCAAGTTTAAGCTGGCATTAAATTAAACGGATTAGAATTAGAACCGTCTACAAAACAAGATCGAAAAACATTACAAAATAGTACGAGCGAGGGTGTTGTTTGCTACTCTTATATTGCTTTTATTCAAAATACAAATTTAAAATGGGCAGCTCAAACGGTAAGAAGATTTACTCTGCGGAAACGAAAAAGGTAAATGCTAATGTAATTAAATTTATAAATAACGAGGCTTGCAATTTTTAACTGAAAGTTATCGTCGCCAAACATAAGCTGCGACAGGATTATCGAAAAAGTTGTTTCGCAAATTTTGCGATAAGGCTCAAGGTGTAGAGACAGGTAAGCAACCTTGTGTTTCATTTCCGAAAACAAACGAAAGGCGTCGTTTTAAAGGTATCATTTCAGAAGGAGAGATACAAAGAATTAAAGAAATCATAAATAATTACACTATATTACAAAGCAACAGCCGACATTTAAAGCAGTTTTACACTAGTGGAAGCAAAGCCTTACTTTTGGTTATTTCCAGACAACAAATCCTTAAGTTTTGTTTGCGTTTCTTTAATGCAGACATCAGCATGTAACCTGCATTTTCACAGCAGTCGATCAAAGACTGATTATTATTTTTTAAAACCATAGACTAATTTTAGTGTGTAAGCATCTTGACTTGGATAAAATTAATTTTATTTCCAAGTTTAACACGGTAGGTATGCCTTTTCCAAGTTTCAGGACTGCATTTGATAACCAGATCAAGCTGGTTTATTTTGAAGCAGATACGCTTTAAGGAATTTTGCAGAAAAGAACTGCAACCTACAATCCTTTCACCTGATGTTTCATTAAAAATGTTATACGGTTTAACAGTATGCAGTTATGAGCAGGACATTAAATTGTGAAACTCCTTCCTACGCCCCTAAACATTTTAAAAAATATTCATTCTTTTTAAAAATCTCACTACACGCTGCAGGCAATATATGGCCAAAAAATTATCAATGAATATTTAAAACTAGTAGGCATGCAAATTGCAATAACGGGAAAATTGGTTATCTTGAGCAATTTTTATTTATCTACTGTTAAGATAACTATATCTGATAATTATTGAGATAGTGATAGGCAGCGAATTAAAAACGTAATTTTCTTTTTAATCCGTGATTAAATAAAAATAGTGTTAATTCGTATATTCTTAAAGATATACTTGGCTGGAGTAGGCCAAGCGCCAGAGCAAAAAAACACTGTTCGTAATGCAATTTCTGAATTGATTTGACTATTGGAACATGTTTAGAGGTGTCCCCTGAATATAAATCCACGTTGGCGTCATGCGGGGGTGGTCGCATTCGCCGCCATCTTGGAAAACACGTTTTATCAAATATCTCGTGAACCGTGCATCGTACGACAAAAAATCTTTCTATTCGGTCACCCGTTTCGGAAACGAAATATATTTGGTATGAATAAGATATTAAGCGCATCCAACTCGGTTTACTTGCGCATTCAACTCGGCTTCTTTGCGCATTTAAATTTAAATTTAAATTTACCTATGTACTATACAAACTATTTACTTTATACTAAAATATCAATCGGGTGTCCTAAAAAACATAATTGCTAACAAAAAATAACACATTTCCAAGGATACAAGTTTTCATATATTTTTTATTTGCTTTTAACCTTTCATTCTATTTAAACGAACGAAATATTGTGTAGCTTCATCCAACCTTGAAGCAGAAAGATCCAATTATTATTAGACCAAGCCAAATCATTTTTATAAAAACTATGCACTCGCTACGTACTGATACGTGGTGAACGTAAATATTGCTGAAAAATGTCAGAAATGTTATTGTTACGATATTTACTACTTGGGATGTTACGATATTTACTACTTGGGTTCGGTAATTCTAAACTCTCAGTACAATAACTAAACAATTTTTATTGCAATATTTTTACACCAATAAATTTTACTTTAGAAATTACTTAGATATTCACTTTATAATTACTTTAAATACTTGACTTCAAACTAACTAAAACTGAACTCTTTTGCGAACGCTATCTATTTCTAGAAGGAAAGCAAGTTTTCTACAAATCGATGCCTCTGTGGTCGCTTTTGGACTTTTCGAGAATAATCCAATGCCTTCTATTAGGCTCATTATGTATTCACCCTAATTGTGGTCGATGCGCTGTCGCCTCAAGGAAAGGTCGACAGAGACGGACCCAAAAAATTATTTTACATTTAAGCAAATGCTGACAAATAATTTTTGATGTAAAAACTTCTCTAGGCGCGTTTGAGCAAAATTTGATAGGGGGCAAATTTACCTTTTTTTGTCGGTATCAGATGGGTGACGTGATGGCTTCTTCTTCTTCATCTTTATGTCTGTAAAAAGTGGCCTCGAGCTGAAAGCCCACTTTTATTAGGTTATTTATATATGAAAGCGAGTTTTTTACAGCATCATTGGCCGTCTCTTGCATCCTCTTCTCCATCCTGCCAATCTTTCTCTTCTAATCCTCTCCTCTCCATGTCCTTTCTTGTTTGTTTTAACCACTCTTCCGGTGGTCTTCCGCGCTTTCGCCTGAATTTTGGTTGCCATTCTAATATATTTTTGGGCCGTCGATCATATTCCATACGTCTTACGTGTCCATACCATTTAAGTCGTCGTTTCTCAATTTCCTCCGTTATAGATATTTCTGCTGCCATTGTCTGCCTTATTTCATTGTTTGTGATTCTTTGCAACCTTGATACTCTACAACTTCTTTGTAGGAGGTCCATTTCGGCCGCTTCTAACCTTTGCCTATTTCTTTTTGTTACCTCCCACGTCTCTGAGCCGTATAATAGTATACTTTGTACAATAGTTTTATATATTCTTTTTTTTGTTCGTTTTTGGATATTATTTGACCACAGGAGAGAGTTTAGTTTATTTATTGCTTGTTTTGCCTGATTAATGCAATGGGTTATTTCTTTTTTGCTGGATCCTTTTTTTGTTATTTTCACTCCTGAATAGGTGTTGTCTTGACAAGATTGAATCATATTTCCCTCTATTTCTAGATCAAGCTGAGGGGGATCAATTGACAGATACTTAGTTTTAGAGAAGTTTATCTTTAAGCCTGCATCTTTATAAGATTTATATATTTTCCGCATCATGTATTCTTTATCATATCATTTATTATTCAATAATTTTAATATGGAGGGTAGAGATGGGGAGAACAATCCTATATGGGAGTTTTATTAAAAAAGTGTTCACTAAAATGTGGTCTATAAAGGTGGCGCTGGTAAGGTTAGATCCAAGCTATGGAGGGTAGAGGCCAGAAGAACCATCTCATATGAGGGACAAGTTGAAAAATACATCTCCAGTTTCAACACAAAAGATATTTAAGCGGTAAATCATGTTTTATGATGTGCCACATGCTCGCGCTTCATCTATTTGTCGAGCGCCATTTTCTAGCATGCTTATGGCTCTCAGCATTTGTCCTTGATTTAAATAGTGACTTTATATGATTTACTTTGAATTTTCATAAATACTAAAACATTTTCTTCAGTAATTGGAGTCGATAAAATTATAGGACAATAACAAAAGTATGTTTTTTTTTGCTAAAGTAAAACACCAGAAAATACTAAAAATATAAATATCCTAGATTATTTCCATGTGTGTAGTTGCAACCATTTAACGCCCTACGTAAAATGTTTGGCACAAACTTAACGCCGAAGGCGCCACTTGCGTCATGCTGTGTTTACCGCTTACATAAATATATTAATAGAAAATTTCGCATTACTGAGCATTGTGCTGCTGATTCTACGAACTATTTTTAAAAAAAGATCATAGTTTGGTATGCTACAAGAACAACAGCCTAAATGTGACTCAAGTGGTTTTAGAAAACTTTAAATTATACAATATTGACTATAATTTATTTACCAAAACATTGATTTTTAGGGAAATGCAAACAGACATTACAAAGTAATTAAAAAAGATTATTTTTATACATCCTTAAGAATTCGGAATCTGCATGCTGATACTTCTCAAGATTTTTCAACCGTTTAGAATGCAAAAGGAGACACGATGATATCTTCCAATGAGGATTGTGAAAGGAATCGAGTTACGAGTGGAACCAATAAACAAGAAAACAAGCAACTAAAACCCCAAAAAAAAATTGTAAATATTCTGACAGTAAAGGTCCTTGCTGACCCTTTTAAATGCCAATAATATCATTATAATTACCTTAGAGTTAGAAATGCATTACTATTGAAAGACACAACGTGACTAAATTCGACAGAATAGGATTAGAGAACTTCTACACAACAAATCAAAGGGATGAAAATAAATGTGAGCAAAACGAAAGTAATGGTTTTTGAAAGAGAAGAGAGCATGACAAAGTGTGGAGTTTCGATTGAGGGAGAAAGAGTGGAACAAGTTAATGAATTTGTGTACTTGGATTCAAAATTTACTAGAGATGGAAAGTATGACAGTGACATTGAGCGAAGGGTGTTGGCAGGAAAACAAATGAATGGAGCACTGCATAGCTTTATGAGTGACTCGGTTGGATAAAGTTAAGAATAGTGAGATAAGAAAACGCTGTGGTGTAAAAGAAGATGTGGTCACAAAGATATATAAAGGAATGCTTAGATGGTTTGGACACGTAGAAAGGATGGATGAAGGAATATTGACGAAACAAATTTATAAGGCGAGTGTGAATGGGCAAATCGGTAGAGGTCGACCTCGGAGAACATATCTCGATCAGATTAACATTGTTTTGAAGAAAGGCCAGGTCAAAAGTACCAACAACCGACGAGCATGTATGAGAGCACTGATGAAAGTAGAGGAAGCAAAAGATGTGTGTAAGAACCGTAGCAAGCGG
The DNA here is from genome assembly GCA_950111635.1 of Agelastica alni. Classification (NCBI taxonomy): domain Eukaryota; kingdom Metazoa; phylum Arthropoda; class Insecta; order Coleoptera; family Chrysomelidae; genus Agelastica; species Agelastica alni. The sequence continues at coordinate 22,976,855 of OX467710.1, read as the reverse complement.
AAGGAAAAAGGCGTGACTTTATGTATGTATGTATGTTCATTTGAAAAGGACCCACCCCCCTATTTCAGGAATGTGACATATTAGAAAGAAATGCCGAAACCCGTCAACTTTTAACTCAAGGGGGACACTTTTTAGCGCTAATATCGTAAACGTCAGATTCACCTCCTACTAAAAATACCGCTCAAGTTTTTTCAAATGGCAATAGATATCAAGTCATACCTCATTTAAAAGGTCTGGTAAATCTCTATTCAATCATATTGTTTTGACTTTGAAACCAGCTTCCATTGTTATTTAATCGTTGTTTAAAATTGGCTCATTCTTTAAACTTTTTAAGTTTTCCAACTATACAGAGTGTTTCAAAAAAAGGTGACCCTGTCTCTAGGATAGGTAGAAAACTGAAAAATAATTGGGGTTTGCTTGGTAAAAAATTTCGTAACGCCATCCGTATTCAAGATAAAGGGCGTTGAGGAAAAAAAAAATTTGGTTATTACTTCATAATTTTTAAATCAAAATATTTAGAACACGGTACACAGTATCGAGTTTTACCAACAGTACCTTTATGGTGTTAAATTGAATGATGTTTAAGTTCACTTAAAATTTTGATTAATAAATCTAACCTTAAAAATGTTATGTTCAATACTACTTAGTACAAAACGTGTAACTAGCGCCCTCTGTGAGAATCAGATATAAAAACAAATTCATGGGATGTATCAGCTTCTAAAACATATTCGAATAAAATTTCATTACAATGTTTCCAGTAGTTTAGGTAAAATCGTAATAAATGTTTATACATTTTTTTTCTTCAACGCCCTTTATCTTGAATACGGATGGCGTTACGAACATTTACATACTAAGCAAACACCAATTATTTTTCAGTTTTCTACCTATCCTTTTATTGAAACACCCTGTATACTGGACATTGTTTTCGCAGATCGTCGTTGCTTGCAGATTCAGTAGTTGAAGAGGCACGGTGGTTGGTGCTATAAAACAGTGGCAAAAAGCTTTATAGAAAATAAAAAAAAATACGAAAGAGGAGAGAGAGAGAGTTCCAGCACTTTCTAAAAATTCAGGCCACTAGTCATATGCTGAAATTAATTAAACAGATTGTTCAAAATTTGTAATTCATGTCTACAATGAATAAATGTTGTTAAATAATAAATAAAAGTGATGATTAACTTTCTTTTTTATATTATTTCAAAATTTGCTTATTATTATGAAGGCCATAATTACATCTTAATGAAAATGCTTAATGTGTCATAATGACACCGTTGTAGATTAAATTAACAAAATGATTTTGGTACAATCTTTACTAACCTCACCGAAAATGTCGACGCCAACGAGCTCCGATATACTGAAATGTAACTTAAAAAGTGTGCTTTACAATAATTAGTTTTTCGTTTGCAAAGAAAATTGTCAGTTTAAATTTTACCACCTCACATTTCGCTTCAACTGACTCTTTTTACGCCCACGCCACCTAACGTGCACGTCATTTCGCGGGCGTAATTTATTGGAACACTCTTTCGAAATGTACGAACGATAGATTTAGAGAAAAAAGGAATTTACGAGGAACAAGTAAAGCCACGCCCTTCTTATTTTGAAACACAATTTAACACAATGAAAATCAAAATGATTAATTTGTTACATTAAAAAAATTTTTAACACGATATTTACAATAGAAAAATATTTAATTACGGCGATGCATGGTAGTATTTTTTTTTTATGAAAATAGTCGCAAAAAAGGTAGACCTATCGTGTGGGCCGCGGACGGCCCGCACTGCGACTATTAGACGGGGAAGGGATTATAGAAAGAAAATGATTGTGGACACGATTTTTAAAAAGTTGCAGGTCATAGTTCTCTGGAAAAACTGATTTTGGAAGCTTATTCCATTCCGTAGCAGCCCTGTAAAAGAAGGATTCTTGATGAAGATTGGTCCTTGTAGTGCCAATCTTGAGAGTAAATGGGTGAGACTGATCAGCGTGCCGAGTTCTTCGGCCGAATGTGGCCAATGGTGGTACAAGAGTTTTTATTTCTCTGGAGCATCTGCCATGGAAATATCTGTAGAGCAACTCTTCTTCTATGTTCTAGAGGGTGAAGGGTATATGTGAGAGTTGAGCTGTTTATCAAGCGAATGGCTCTTTTCTGAATGGAATCTAGAAGACGAAGAGAATGCCTTGGTGCTGAACCCCAAATGTGCGAGCAATAATCCAGAAGAGGTCGGATTTGAGCCTTGTACGTCGTCAACAGTTGATCAGGAGTAAAAAACTTTCTAGCTTTCCACAGAAAACCTAGCCTCTGGCTTGCTCACTTTGCGATGTTAGCAACATGGTCATGCCAAGACATATTATTAGACACCGTGACTCCCAAGATCGAGATCGAGAGACCTGATTCAAGGGTTTTTCCAGAAATTGTGATGGAATGATTTAAGGAATTCACTTTCTTGGAAAACGTGGCGCTTTGTATTTTCTCGGCGTTGAACTGAACAAAATTGTTGGTTCCCCACTCAACGATTGCTTCAAGATATCTATTGATGGATTCAATGTATTTCTCCTATTTTCTTTATGTCGTCTCCCCATCTCATCTGGGGTCATCCTCTTGCTCTCTTTCCAGTCCATGGTCTCCATTGTTGCATCGTGGTATTTCACCTATTATCCTTTTGTCTGGCGTTACGACCTGCGAAGTCCCATTTTAGTTTGGCTATATATTGACCTGCATCTTTGACTATTGTTTTGTTTCTTATCCAGTTATTTTTTTGACTTGTAATTTAATTCCCAACATTGATCGCTCTATGGTTCTTTGGGTTTTCTTTATTTTATCAATGTTTGCTTTGGTCAAGGTCCATGTTTTGCAGGCGTGTGTAAGAATTGGAAGGATGCACTGGTCAAATACTCTGGTTTTTAGGCACTGTTGTATTTTTTATTTTTTAGGACCCATTTTAATTTTTCAAATCCTGTCCATGCTAATCTGACCTTTCTTTTTACCTTCGCTGTTTGGTTTTCCTTGTTTATTTTTATATTTATTTTATTTATTTTTATATTTGGGACGGACCAAAAAAATAAAAAAAGAGGTCGGTTTAGCTCTGTCATTATTGCCATCTCATTTTGTCTTGTTTCATTTAAATTTAATATTTTTAAAAATATCTGCTTTTCCAACCTGAGACCCCAGCAAGTTCGCTTCTGCTAAAAGTAGTTGTAAATAGTAGCAGAAATATTTAAAAATTAATCTGTGTATTTTAAAACTTTTGGTTTAGATTGATTTTGAATATATCTGCTACTAGGTACCTACAAAATTCAAGGTAGAGAATACCAGGTACCTACGGAATATCAGATACCTACGATAATATCAGAAATGGGATGTACGGTTTAGGTTATATGGTTTGAAATATAATCCCTCACACTTAATGTATGGAATTTTTGGGACCTACGATTGTATTTATAAGGATACCGGTTTTTGGGATACTAGCCTGTAATATCCAAGCGGTGTTTCCCAAAATTACTACGCCTTAATTTCAAATCCTAAAATCGCCACGGCTTACACGGGTGCCTGGACACCCATAGCCGAGAATCGCCACGAGCGTTTATGGATCTTTTAATGGCTCTTTTATTTACAGGAAAATATGCAGGGATAATCATTTTATTTTGACACCTACCTAGAACTAATTGTAATAATCAGATCACTGTTGTGGAAATTATAATAAAAAACGCAAAATTGAAACCCAACACATTTTACAGATCTACGATGTATTGAAAATATTTATTTTAAATTAAATAAAACGGATCTTTTCTAATACATCCCCGCATTTTCAAAGTTCTGTAACAGGTACTGTTGGTGTTAGGTTAGGTTAGGCTAATAATAATCCTTATTTTGAAGACGAGAGCGGTGGCGATTTTAGGATAGACCCTCTTCAGGTCAATAATTTAACCCAAAATTTACAAGTGGTCAGTGCCGATTTTTGTCTACTGCCTATCCAAGAATTACAGTTTATGATTTGCGCCGTTTCTTTTCCATTGATTAAACTTGTTTATTATTTTATATTGTTTATTATTTCAAAAGATAACATTGGTGCCGGTGTTGTTTTTTTATATTAACATATAAAAACACAGATTCTATTCCATGAAGGTTAAGTGATTCCATTTTTTTTTGGAACAAGAATACTTGACTCTCAACTATTAGTTAGTTAAGTCAAGTTGAATTAGTGGAAATCTAGAATAGATTAATCCGTAAACTGATTTATCTACTTCCTCAAGTTGAATTGAACTAAAAGATAAAGATCTTCTTCCTTTTTTTAGTAAAATAGTAGCATGCTAAATTTTCTGAAACAAGTGACCCATTTCACACAAGTACGACAAACTTATGAGTGTAAATAATTGGCACTATCCACACAAGTAATGTACACTATTTTTCCTACAACCACAGATTAATGCACAATCTCAAAAAAAATAATGATTGAATAAGAAAAACCTAAAAACACAACTAGGTACTTGAAATTGTAGAAATTGAAAGCAACATTATTATTACAGGGGACTGCAAAACTACTATTAAATTAAATTTTGTTGAGACAAGTCAATCTCGCATGATACGTAGGACCACTTTCAGTAGATATATGGCTTTCAAACTGAACAGCACTGTTATTTTTAATTCTTAATCATGGTTTCAAAAGGTGGTGTTATTTCTCCTGATAGCTTGTGCTTTATTTGTGGTGAATACGCTGTAAAAAGTCAACAGAATCATTAGTGATTTGTGAAGAATGTTTATTTTGCTTACTTCAAATTAAAATTTGGGGATCAAGACAAACTAAAAGGTGTGTAGAAGATGTGAGGAAGATATTCGTCTGTGGTTAAAGGGTAAGAAAAACTCATTTCGTTTTAGAATTTCTACGACTGAGTCAGACGACGACGACATTACCTTCCCAGGATTAATCTAGCTCAGATTTTTCTTTTGACGAGGGGCCTCAACTATTTTTTCAGTGTGAGATCAATGACCTAGCAAGAGATTTAGGTCTTTTAAAAGATGCAGCCGAATTGCTAGGTCCGAGACCAAAAAACAAAAACCTTCTGTTATCTGGTACCTCATTTTCGTGGTATAGGCACCGAGAGAAAGAATTTACTTAGTTTTTTTTAAAGAGGGATATTATCTAGTTTATGTAATGATGTACAAGGGCTCAAAGTATTTTTATGTAGAACATGGTTCATCTGAATGATGCCTATTCATTGATTCATCCAAAACAACTCTTAAAGCAGTCTTGCTGCACAATGATAATAAATTTGCATCTCTCCCCAAGGGAGAGCATTTGACCAAAAGTGACTAGCCACAACGAGAAAACCTGGTAAGAAAAATATCATCAATACGCGACTCTGGTTCCACCAGAAAAGGATTTATTACGTCCTCTACACATTAAATTGGAGGTTATAAAACAGTTTGTAAAATCAAGCGTCGTATTCTGGCAGCGTACAAAGCTCAAGGATGTACTACTGTTGGATGCTTACGGGAAACCAAAGATGAAAATCGGAAACGAGTCCGACAAAGCATCAAAGAGAAAAAAAAGGTTTCACAAGAAACATGAATAAACATAAAATTGTGAGTGAATGTCACAAAATGATGTTTCATGTGTTGTAAATATATATATATATATATATATATATATATATATATATATATATATATATATATATATATATATATATATATATGTTTGATTAATTTGAATAAATTGGTGCTTTTAATTTTACAAAAAAACCTTACGTGATGGGGGTAAATGGATGCCATTTTTTTGAATGAACGTATTTAAAACATATAATTTAATAAAAATATCCCATGCAGCCAAATAAAAAAGTTTTTTTGGAGACCTGTGTTATTATTACAATTCGTAAATTGTATTAGAGTTTACAGTAAAGAGTTAGATAGTTTTTAAGTACTCTTGATGGCACCAATAATTTTATTGGCAGTATTTAATCTGTTACTAATTGAATCATCATTATATTCTTCTGCAATTTTGGACTATAAACCACCCCCATGTCTTTACAGAGAGGTTGGATCTCCTCCTGCAGCTACTAATATCGTAGCAAATGAGTGTGGCAAAATAAGTAATACTACTGTAGGTATATTTCCAATTTTTTAAATGCCTACCACTTGCATTGTGCACTTTTGGTCTTTCTTTGTACAATTATTGGTAAGATCTTAAACAAACTTACCAAAATGTTCCTACGAAGACAAACTAACGTTATAATATAACTTTTTTAAAATTTGTATGTAGGGTATAAGCAATAATTGTTCAAGAAAATTTAGTAAAAAATATTAAAAAAATTCATGGAGTTTTTTTAAATACTATAACACAATGTTTACATTTTATAAAAATCTGTATACAATTTTGTAAACATTGAACATTTTTAAGATTGTGGTACAAGTCTCCCATTTATTTAACACGCAAAATTAAGTTAGGAAGTCGAAAGTTTAGTTTTTTTATTCCTGTGTCAGTATCAGACTCTGCCTTTGACATTATTTACAGTCATTCATATTTGTTTACATCTCGCAGCGCCCTCAACGGTAATTGAAAACGCGAATTGCAGCTTGATTGACTCAGAGATGCCATCTGCTGATATTATTCCTGCTGATTAACAAAAGCTTGGTGTTGCTTACATTACTATCAAGACCATAGTTACTACCACGATGTTATTCCGTCCAATAAGAGTTGCAGATCCTCTGAATTATTGATGAAAACAATTGCATCATCTGAACAGCGGATGTTATCAATTCTGAGTCCAATATTATTGTTTGTTAATCATCTAAAGATTCTTTCGTAAAACAAATTAAATATGAGAGAAGACAGTATAGGCTACGTGCACGATGACTACTAGCGCCGTTGACAGGCAACAAAATACTGTTAGACGCCTTTTTTGTCATTGCATCTTATCGCGAATTTTTAAAATATTCAATTATAAAATCATTTAGCTGTGTGTGAGAAGTATAAAAGGTTTACAATTAAAAGTAAGAGAAAAATATTTATTTTCAATATATTATATTATTTTATATATATATATATATATATATATATATATATATATACATTAAACACTTTTTTTTCGAGGTTATAGCTCCGCGTTGGCAATCTATAGAATTTTATTTTACTTAAATCTTCATTAACACAATAACCAGGAACACAACAACAATTTCCAGATCGCTTGGGTTTGCCCATATCTCCTTTGTAATTGTAACTTTTATAAAATTGTAAATATTTCCGCTTCTAGTAAACAATACTCACAACTCTATACGAAAAATTAGAGTTCAAAAGTTCCAGTAGTGCTCACTACGAACGCTCGCATCGATATTATTTCTAAATTCGCCCCATTCCACATAGCCTATACATTTACTGGTTCCAGTAGAGATTGACTACTATTCCAAGGTCTTAATAATCTATAATGAGAGATTTTAGAATCGTGGTTTACGGTGTATTTAAACAAACGATACGTCATCGCAACTGTGAAATTACGATTCCAGAACTACGAGTTAGTTGGTTTACTCAAATCGTAACGTTCCGTATAATCCAGCATGTATGGCAAATTTGTGAAATAATTCGCGCAATAGCATTTCATTTTTAACTTGTCTAATCTAACCCTCATAAAATACATATTCATATCCAACCATTACAATCTAGCCAGAATCGTTTTTGACGCGATTAGACTCTTACGCATTAAAGCTCTTTTTAAATCTTATCAATGCAGGAAACACGTCCGGGTTCAATATTCCTTATCAATTTATAAGAAGTGTATTATTCTTTTTTTAGGTACGACCTTTTTCAAGTACATTTACTACATATGGTATTGATAATGAACAGAAAATGTTAATGCATGGGTTGAAAATAATTCAACAATAGCAGGTTTTTATTGGAGAAGTTTTGTTAAATATTGCACGATTTTAATTTTATTAGCCAGCGTAATTTTTACAGAAGCAGACTGCTAAAGTAATTTGTAGCAGTTTATTTATTTAACGGACAAGCCAATTATACCTTCTTCTTCTTCGACTGCCTATCCATATTAACGGATGTTGGCGACCACATTTCCAAATTTAATTATGTCTCTTGCAGTGCGGAAAAGCTCTCCAATTATAGCAGCTTCTTCAAAAATAGCTTTGAAACCTAGTAGATACCTGGTTTCATCTTTTTATAGATATTTATTAACTGATTTTTTATATAAAGTAATTTTATCTCTATAAATGCCGATCTGAAAATTTTCTCTCCTATCATTAATATGACTGGCTGTGAGAAACTATCGGAAAATCTTAATCAAATCAGCCAATGGTGCAGTCGTAATAATTTAGCGTTAAAAGTTGCATAATGTCATATACATCGAGATCTGATCCAGTTATGTTTGACTATAAGATAGACAATCATTCTCTAGACAGACCATCTAATTTTAAGGATCTTGGGAGTTACTTTCGACCGAGAGCTGTCTTTCAAAAACCACGTAGACAATATAACTACGTCAGCAAACCGTATGCATGGAATTCTAATTAGAGTAGGCCACGACATCAACCATTTAACACTTAAAACTTTTTACCATGCTTTCGTGAGATCAAAGCTAGAATATGTATCGGTTATCAGGAACCCATATTATCAAGTGCATATCTATTAACTGGAGGCAATCCAAAGACGCTTCTTTAAATACCCAAGTTTTAAAGTAGATCGAACTTATCCACCAATTAACACAAAGAGTTTACTGTCAAGACATAACTTTTTTACCCTGGATAGAAGACGAAAATGTTCTGGTGTTATTACGCTACACAAAATAATCAACAACGAAATTAGATGTCAATCAGATAAACTTTAAAATTTCCCGTTAGGCATCTCAATATACCGACTCATTCTACATTACCACGCTACGAACAAATATAATTAAAAACTTTCCTGTTCATACTATGTGTAGCAAGTATAACTTAATAAGTGACCAGCTTGATATATTAATTATAAATTAAAAACTATTATTATCAGCTATAATATTGTTGCATTAAAGACTAATATTGGTCTGATTGTGTAAGTTGTTTATTACTCTTAAGCTTTTTTATTGCTAGTACTATCGGCAAATGTTTACTTTGTTCCTGTTTTGTTATTGAAAATATTTTTTCTGTAGAACAGTGTAAATAAATAAATAAATTTAATCATCCCAAATACCTAATATAAATATTAAGGCTACGATATTCTAGTATAATTAAAAATTATTATTGATAACCAGAAAAAAATTAACGGCTAGACAATGCAGTTTTACTAGTAACGTATAATATTAAAGTCAGTTTTTTCTTAATTAAGTACTTACAGCTACCGTAGTCATTATTTTATCCTTACCTAAAAAAAACAAAGAAAAAATATTAAAATCCACATTTAAATAAAATATTTTAACGAAAGAAATATTTTAAATAAAATTTCGTAACACACCCATTAAATAATAATTAAAGCATAGTTTTTTTAAGACGAATATGAGGCATGAAATAACACACATTTTTGTAGAAAATAATTATTTAAATAAGAGGTTTTAATTTTTTTCCTTTTTTTTTTTTTTTTTATTTATCAAATTTAAGTAAAGATAGAAACTTAAAATTTTGTAATTTTCGTGCACTCTTCTTCTTCACGTGCCATGTCCTCCTAGGACGTGGTGATCATCATTATGATTTTTATTTTATTAGCAGCGGCACGAAACAGGAAACAGCTTGTAGAATTAACACCATACCACTCTCTCAGGATTTTCAGCCAGGACATGAGTTTTCTTCCTGGACATCTTCTTCCTTGGATTTTGCATTTCATGATATTCTATAAGATACGGTACTGTTTCCCTCTTATAACAAGTCCAAAATATTTCAACTCGCGTTTCTTGATGGTAAACATGACTTCTAGTTGCTTCTGGAGATAGACAAGCACCTTGGTGTTTCTAACTCTGTCTACCCATGATATTCGTAGCAGGCGACGGTAGCTTCACATGTCGAACGCTTCTATTCAGCTACACATTGCCTTTGTTAAAGTCCACCCTTCCATTCCATTATGAAATTTCCATAGTACCGAATTGGAAATACGTAGCAACGTAGGAGTATCGACAAGTCTCGAGATTCCTGCACTCGCAAATGACTAACCACCGGTATATTTTTAATATTCCTATTACATTATAAAGGGGTGAAATTAGCGTCCCTTACCATTTTTAATATCAAATCTATTTTTTGAAATTTAGTTTTGTAAAATAAAAATATTACTTAAAATCCCTGTTTATTAAAAAACATTTCTTAATGTTGAAGTTTTTTCCTAGAACCAATAGATTCAGTAAAAAAAATAAAAAACAAAATAGTGATTTTTATTAGCTTAAAACTTAATTAATAATTTAATTTTAAATATACCAAGACGGTGTTAAACTGTAAATGCTGCTGGAGTAGGTACAGATTATAAGAAACATTGTTTGTTTAGATGTAGAAGTATTACATTATATTAAAAATTTTATTTAGAATACAATACCACCTTAGTGTTTTTAATATTTTCATATGGTTCTGAAGCCTGAACAATAAAGTCGAGCGACAGACAACGAATAGATGCATTTGAAATGTGGTGCTGGCGGAGGATGCTTCGCATACCCTGGACTGCGCACCGGAACAATGTGTAAGTATTAAGCGAATTAGGAATCAACGATAGATTATCCACCAGTTATCGACGTCGCATTCTGGGTTACTTCGAACACATCACCAAACGAAATCAAGACAATCTAGAAAGACTTATCGTGCAGTGCAAAGTGAAAGGTAAAAGGTCAAGAGAAAGATCTCCATCACGATGGATGGACCAAATTCAACATATTACAGGGCAAACCTTGCAGACAAATTTAAGAGTAGCGGAAGACCGGCAGCAGTGGAGACCATCGACCCATCAATTCTCATAGACATGATGTCACAACTCTTCAGCAATGAAGATATGACTAAAAAGAGAATACATACATACATAAAGTCACGCCTTTTTCCCGTAGGGGTAGGCAGAGACCACTTCCTTCCACTTGCTACGGTTCTTATACACATCATTTGCTTCCTCTACTTTCATCAGTGCTCTCATACATGCTCGTCGGTTGCTGGTACTCTTGACTTGACCATTCTTCAAAACAATGTTGATCTGATCGAGATATGTTCGCCGAGGTCGATCTCTACTGACTTGTCCATTCACACTCTCCTTATAAATTTGTTTCGTCATTCTTCCTTCATCCATTTTTTCTACGTGTCCAAACCATCTAAGCATTCCTAAGTCTATCTTTGTAACCACTTTTTCTTTTACACCACTACGTTCTCTTATCTCACTATTCTTTACTTTATCCAACCGAGTCACTCCGCCTATACTTCTCAGACTACTCATCTCCGCAGCATTAATCCTATTTTCATGCTTCTTTTGCCAAACCCAACATTTACTACCATACATAGTGTGGGAACCAACACACCTCTATGCACAGCTAGACGTGCTTTTTTTGACACTTTCTGGCTGTTCAGAAAGCTATGCAGTGCCCCATTCATTTGTTTTCCTGCCAACACTCTTCTCTCAATGTCACTGTCATAATTTCCATCTCTCGTAAACTTTAAACCTAAGTACACAAATTCATTTACTTGTTCCACTCTTTCTTCCTTAATCAAAACTTCACAGTTTGTCATGCTTTCTTCTCTTTCCATTACTTTCGTTTTGCTAACATTAATTTTCATCCCTTTGATATTCAAGGCATTATGCATAACATTAACCATCGCCTGCAATTCCTCTTCAGATGACGCTAATATGACTTGATCATCGGCGTAAAGAAGGCATTTGACTATCAAATCATTCATTTTCAATCCATACACACTCTCTTTTAAATCTTTTAAACAATCGTCTATGTATAAGTTAAACATCCATGGTGTGGCCACACATCACTGTCTCACACCTTTTTCGATGTTAAACCAGTCCGTGCAAGCTCCGTGTATCCTGACACAAGCAGTGCAATCCTCGTTAAGTGATTTCAGTCACCACATACATTGACAATGTCGACCACAATTTACTCCTCACCACTCTGTCATAGGCCTTTTCCAAGTCTATAAAAGCGCAATAGACCTGATTTTTAGCCAAGAATTTTTCGACTATTCCTCGTTATGAAAAGACCGGATCCATACATCTCCTTCCTCTTCTAAATACTGCTTGCACATCCCATATCATCTTCTCAGTTTCATTCGTCACTCTTTTAATCAATATATTTGCATACAGTTTGCCGAATATGCTGAGTAAACTAATACCTCGGTAGTTCTTACAGTCCTGATGCGAACCTTTTCCCTTGTACAGCTGGCACGATAACGGCCTTGCACCAGTCGTCTGGTACGCTACCACTCACCAACAAAGGTTAAAAAGGCGGTAGAGCAGACCAGGTACCACGCTTTGTCCAGCCATCAGCATTTTAACTGTTATCCTGTCGTACCCAGCAGCTTTACCCAATTTCATACTGTTCATTGTATAAATACCGAATATTTCAAACATTTCAGTATGCTAATAAACATTCATTGTTATGTTAAGAATTTCAATTAAATGAATGCACTTTTTAACTTTCATTTGATCCATATCGTCAAAGGAAAATCAAATAACACTGAAATTGAGATGAATTCATTGCTGGCTAATCAGGTATCACAACGGTATTTCACTTTTAAAATACAATTAAAACATTTTTGATGAATGTATGAGACTTATTGATGGAGTTCGATGAATGAACTCGTTTCTATAAATCGTATGTACGTTGTAACTAAACTTGTTTTACTTTCGTAAAAAACTTTAGCCGATATTGATTTTCTTATCATTTTTTTTCAATATATTTATCGTTGTACAAACACAAGGACGACATTAAATATTGGCTACTGAGAAGTTATTTTTAGTAACGAATCGCTATCGTGATTGATTAGTGTTGTCGTCAAGTTCATTCATGGGTACGGTCTCGAAGTCCGATGGAACTGACAGAAATACCTCGCGGTATTTATCGCAAAACAGCGGAAGTCGAAGTGGGGTCAATGAAAACCGAAATAAATATTGTACTTCTTTTCCTCGTTTAATTCTACGTACACGAGGGATGTAAGAAATATTCATAAAAATTCTCACCATAATTTTAACCAAAAAATAAATCTAATGTTTTTCTACAACTGCTTGGCAAAATAGCCTTAGACGCTTTCAAATTTCAACGCAAAGTTAACGTTTTTCGACAAACGTAAACATTTTGTGACAGCTTTGCCGCTCTAGCGCGGAATTATTTCAAAAACGCTTGCATCTTTTATCATGGAAAATAGTGATAGCGAATTATCGAACGCACCTTCTGATGTAGCAGAAAGTGCAAAAAATGTAACTTTAAATCTCCTACCAGAGAAATCGAGAGCAAATTATGAATTTCAATACAATAGATTCATAACCTGGTGTCAATCGAAAAAGGTCAATAAGTAGATATTCAGAAAATGTGTTACTGTCTTATTTTGGAGAAAAATCAAAGACTTCGATGTCATCAACTCTCTCATATTAGCCTAGAGATATAAAACGCAGGCATTTCAAACTGTTCGCTTGGGTTCAATTCCGGCCGGGGCCACTTTTTTTTTTAATTTACGAGTTATTTTCCCTTCTATTTCGTTAGAAATATGAATTATTGGATTCATAGCAATTTGGATAGCTTATACATTTTGGTTGGCTTTTGACTGTTAATTTTTTTATAGGTAATTCTAATTATGGGTATTGCTGGTGCCTGCAGACGGGATGAATTGGTGAAAATGGAGATCGGTGACATGAAGATAAAGATTCTATTTTAAGTCCGAATTCCAGATTCGAAAACGAGAATTAGCCGTGTTTTTACGATTGTTAGTCATAATGAAAAAAATTCAGTTGATTATCTATCAATTTGTAAAAAATACATTGCAATCAGACAACTTTGTCAAAATAACAACGCTTATTTTTACGTTATCAAAAAGGTTGATGTACGAAACAAGTGGGTATGAATACAATCGGGAAAATTCTCAGTGAAATTGCTAAATATTTGAAATTACCTGAGCATACTTTATATACAGGACACTGTTTTCGACAAAAATCTGCTACTTTATTGGTGAATGGTGGAGGAGATCTAATACAACTAAATAAACATGGTGGATGAAAAAGTAGTAATGTCGCAGAAGGTTATATATAAACGAATCAATCAAAAATAAGACTGAAACCACCAAAAAAATATTTTCAAAACCGCATGTATCCACATCTCGTTCTATAGATTTCCAATCTTCGGAAGAATTTATGTTGGAGAAATATCCTGATGGAGCATCAAGTTCGGAAATAAATATCAAAGATTGTCATAATTGCACATTCATTTTCAATATAGTGAATGATAAACTGAAGTAATTATTTTCAAGAATATTATAAAATGTTACAATTAAAATACAAGTAATATTATGTACTTACTTATTTTAAATTAAGTATTTAGTGTTTTTTTCTGTCTAAAATACGCATTTGTAGAAAAAATCGTGTCTGTATTTCGAACACAAAGTGTCATTGCCGCTCTTGAAAATTTACCGCGGTAACTCTCTTTGTCGAGCGGCAATATATCACTTTGCCATCTTAATACACAAATAGCTATTATTGCTCCACAAGCCGAAAGTACGGTCTTCCTTATTAATATTTAAAAATTATTTATTAGAGCAAGTCATACACATATTTTAAGTTTCAAATCGTAGTAAAAGTTTGTATTAGAAATGGGGCATAAACATTTTTGGAATTGTGCGTCATTCGGTAAAAGAAACTGGTACTCACAAATATTTAACAAAAAATATTTGCGTTATCTTTGATAACATTAGTAAATAAAAAAATTAGGGTTGCAATTTATATCACTATAGCTACCAACACAGTTGTTAGGTTTAGTTTGACAGAGCAACAAAAATTATTTTTCTCGTATTTTTCAATGACAAATATTTGTTTTCGTTTGTTATTCAGGAGAAATAAGTAGCACCCTATGTAAAGTAGCAGATTGTAAAAAAAACACGTGAATAAGTTTAACTGACAGTGAGTGGGATTAGAACGTCTTCAAAACACGACCATTACCGAAGAACCATGCTTGATGGTTACGAAGAAGTACGCGTCTAAATCTTAGCGAGTAGACGTAATAATGTATAGGTTAAAATTTAGTGTGGTTGGGTATGTTTTTTGCTGCTTTTGTTTTTTTTATTTAAAATGGAAAGACCGAAAGATAAGAAAAACATCTTTAGAAAATGTTCGCTCAAAACACACTTCTCGTCAGTTTGTAATTTTTGTATAATAGAATCTCCAATTTAAATGTATTGTTACGACCGGCCCTGTTGTCTGTCGCCTTGATGCGTCTGCGAGTCGATCACAATGAGGGTAAATATTAATGAGATGATTCTGGAATTTCTTTGAATTGTGTCGATTATTCGAAAACACTGATTTGAAGGTATTTAAACGAAATCATAGAACGGGGTTTTAAAGTTTAAGCTGAAGTTAGTTTAAGGTCAAGTATTTTTAAATAATTATAAAGTGTTTGTTAGTTATTGTAAAATAAAATTTATTGTGAGAAATATTAGAATAAAAGTTGTTAGTTAGTGTACTGAGAGTTTAGAATTACCGAACCCAAGGAGAAAATATAAATAATAAATATAAATATTTATTATTAGTTGGCTTTAATCAAAAAATATCAACTACCACTTATGACAAATATTTTATCAAATTAGTTTGAAATTATTTTGGTCCCAAAATTTATATTCGTAAAGAAATCGCTTACGTGTTACATTTTTTTATCAAGACAATCGGTCGGTTTGTATTTAAAGTTGGAGATTCAAGTCGTTCTGCCAAATTTATATAAAAAACTGACGTCAATTATATAACAACTGTTGTAGTTCCACGTTATACACCAGACACCACGTGATCGGCATTATTTTTATAGGAAAAAAAGTTGTGTTCTGTAAATAATTTAAATCGAACAAATTTTTAAGTTTGCAATTTTAATATATATTTGGTAATAAATAACTCTGTATTAAAGTTGACTAATATATAATTTCACAATAGGATACATTTATACAGTGTGGAACAGCCAAATGGAATAAATTCGATAACGAATAAATGGGAGCGTGTTGGGTCGATTTGTGTTTTTAGATGGGCATTTTTTTCAAAAAAAAATAATTATATAGGGTGTGTCATGTGACAGTGTGCCACGTCTTTTTCGTTCTCTAAAGAGTACTCTGCTAGCGGTTTCTCTACTGGCAAATTATGCCCGAGCTCAGCCGTAGAGGGTAGAAGAAAAAAATATAAAGTGAGCTGCGCCACCGACTTAAACGGTATAAGCCGGAAACCCCTAGATCTTATAGGCACTAGCAGAGCCACACGATAAACAACTAAGATTATGGTGAACCAAATAAATAAAATTATAGCAAAAATATGTTGGGTACTTTACTCACACAATAGATAATTAAGGTACACAGTTCAATAGCAACATCATAACAAATATAGTCAAATTTAACAGCTATGGTAAAATTTTCTTGCTAAAACAAACCAAAAATGTAAAATTTACAACTTTATAAAATAACCAGAACAGCAGTAAGAGTAACAGACTTTACCAAGTTACAACAAAAAGTAAGACATATATAAATTAACTCATTAATAACACTAATTCAAACATTTACATAAAGGCAAAGAACAAAAGGTAAAACATATATATAAGTTAACTCATTAATAACACTAATTCAAACATTTACATAAAGGCAAAGAAGATTCACTAGTTAACCGTTTACATAAAGATTTTTACTGCCAAAACAATCGAGTTCATTTAAAAATATCTTTACAATGGTTGTCCTTTAAAGTATCTAGATTGTAGGATATTTACAAATAAGTAGGAAGAAAATATGTTTTTACTTGGACATAAAGAATTATTGAGAAAGTTATTTTAATCCAAGTTTAGTTTTGGCGTATTATCTAATGCAATAAATAGTTTCCAACAATGTACTATATTAATGAACTAAAACAGAACGTAATAGTGGTGTCAGCATGAGTCACTGCGTTATATATTTAAAAATAAATCACTTATAACCTTTGGGTATACGAATTCACAAAGCACTATATTTATAAACTGAAGCAAGACTTACTCGTGGTGCCGAATGAGACACGGCGTTATATATTTAAAAATAAATCACTGATAACCTTTGGCTATGCGAATTCACATGTACTCCTGTGGCCTACTCCTAAACTACTCCGGAGGCTGGTTAGATTATGGGGCGGCACCGGTTAGATAAAAATGGCTTCCCTCAAATAAATCCCGATAACGGCTATTCAACTCGACACCAACTCCAAGATATCCACAACAAAGGCAAGACAAAATGGTCAAGTTGAAAATCAAGTGGTTTTTCTTCAAAATCCAATTAAGATGGCCCAAATACAGCCAGATATGAAAGAAATCCCATAGAGGTTCTGCACACGTGCTAATAACACACCGTCCCCAACAACTTTTACCGACACCTGGCCTCCAAGACTCTCAAAACACGACTCGCGCTCCTATCCCGGAAATCAAGAAAAATGGCACGGAATAAACGTCAACCCACAATCTTCTCAAATCTGTGCCTCGTCCTCGTCCGTGTGGATATTCAGTCCCATCCACACAGAAATTGCAAACCAACTATTGAAAGTTATGCAACACTACTTACGAGTAAGGCACAATTATAATGAACCGTAGATGGGAAAAAATAGGCACGTGACAAGTGGCCGAAACCAACTTTCTTATTTTAAATACAACCCCCTGTATATTATTTATTTTTTGAATTCTTCAGAAAATTCTAGACATAATTCATGTACAATGCCCCATACCTATCTTCAACTGTTTCGGAAATATTAAGTGTTTTCAGATGTATTACAAAAATAAACATTAAAAAAAGAAAATTATTTTATTTCACAAATTCGCTACATTACACTTAATACATTACCGCTATTGGTCTAATGAGAATCCTCACTGGATGAGAGAGGAACATACGCAATATCCTGAAAAAGTTAATGTTTGGGCAGGAACTTTTGGAAATCATATCGTAGGTCCCTTTTTCATTAATGGCAACTTGAATAGAGATAAATATTTAGAACTGCTCCAAAATAATGTCGTGCCAACTTTGACATACTTATATCCTGATCCAGCAAACCCACAAGTTCCTGCCAATATACTATGGTTTCAGCAAGATGGAGCACCGCTCAATTACCAAATCAATGTCCGGCAGTACCTGAACCAACATTTTTCAAATCGGTGGATAGGGAGGCGCGGATCGATAGAATGGCCAGCACGATCTCCTGATCTGACGCCATTAGACTTCTTTTTGTGGAAATATTTCAAAAGTATTGTATACAAAACTAAACCACTAGACTTACATTGACGAATCATGCTTGCGATTAGATCAGTCACGCCTGAGATGTTGAGTAACGTTAGAAGACATTTCTATACCAGATTAGCATGTTGCCAAGACGTTCGCGGCGAATATTTTGAACATCTCTTACATTGAAATTAATGTTTTTTTGTTTTTTTTTACATTATTTGTGAAATAAAATAATTTTCTTTTTTTAAGGTTAATTTTTGTAATACATTTGAAAACACTTAATATTTCCGAAGCAGTTGAAGATAGGTATGGAACATTGTACATGAATTATGTCTAGAATTTTCTGAAGAATCCAAAAAATAAATAATATACAGGGGGCTGTATTTAAAATAAGAAAATTGGTATCGGCCACTGTCACATGACACACCCTATAAATTTTTTTTTTTTGAAAAAAATGCGCATCTAAAAATACAAATCGACGTGTCCAAGCGTTTTTCCCAACACGCTCTCATTTGTTCGTTATCGAATTTATTCCATTTGGCTGTTCCACACTGTATTTACATATAATGTATATTTTGTTATAATAAATTTAGTGTCAATTAAGTTTAAATAAATTTAAAAAAAATATTTTGCACCATTAAAAATTACTTTTTAAGAGTATCTACTGCTTAAAATTTTTTATGTTTAAGATATTGGTTACTAATAAAAATTGGGTAAACTAAGATAAAAAGACCATTAGCTCTATTGAAAATAAGATAAATTACCAATGCTAGGCACATTTGCAGCGTCTCCTCTGCACCTCTAACAAAAGCGCTTATCGACTGGCGAATTGGACCAATAGTCACAATAATGGCGTGTCCTACATGTTTTGTAACGGTTACAGAATATTTATTTATCTTTAATAAAATGTAATGGAGTTAAAAGTAAACAAAAAAAATAGAATGGATACTTTTGACATCATTATCAAGAGCAGCAAAAAACACTGACACAACCGTGTAACAAAGTTACAAAGTACCGTCTATAATTGTTAAACAACAGGACCGCTGCTATGAGGGCCCAATTTCATCCTAGGTGGCAATAGGCCTCGTTTGCCGCAGTATATGTGACAACTGACGTTAATACCGTTACGATTTTTTGAGTCCGTCTCTGTCGACCTTGCCTTGAGGCGACAGCGCAATTTAATCCCTTTGAGTATATTTGTGAAATATGCAAAACTTATTATGACCATCACACTGGATCTAATGGTTACAGTGATAAGGCTGTTTTGGAAACCTGTAAACGATCATTTAATACTGCCACTCCTAAAATTTGGGAAAAAAGTGTCACGAAATGTGAAAATTTAATAGAGGAATGGTGGGTTCGTGAAAACCGCATCGAAGCAGTTAATCCTGTTATCATTTACAATCCGAATCAGGATATCGACGACAGTGATACCGATTATGATGCTTGATAATACCGTAAGTACTACATGATTAAACGTATTTATTAAATTTGTACCGATAATTTATTTTTGTTGCATTCCCTTTTAACATAATTAAATATGTGCCTAATTCTAACCAAAAAACTCATCGAGAGCTACATCAACGATTTCTGTTCACAATAAAGCAGAAAATAAAAAATAAAACCTCTCAACAAAAGCGTAATAATAAACAAATATATTTCGGGTTTAAATATTAGGGGAATTTACTAATGTACCTCTCAACACAGTAAGCCAGTTAATTCGATATCTCAGTGACTAATCCGATACCATCGTATATTGGTGAAATGAAGCTATATTATAATATTGTTGTTGTTGTCGGTAATGTTTAAAGTGCTAAGCAGACACTGCAGGCACTTGCAGCTGCCAAATATCCATGGGAAATAGTTATCGTTACATTACATCCATAGGATGGATTTTTGATACGTAATGTGGGGAATATTATTAGCCACTCAATTTAAAAGATTTACTGGAGAATATTCTTGTACAAAAATTTCAATTTCACTTTTGTTTGTTGACATTTTTATCAACAACTTCTAGAGACAACCGAAATCAGAGTACTTCGTAGAATAACTGGAAAGACGATCTTGGACAGAGAAAGAAGCGAGAATATAAGAAGGACATGCAAGGTAGAAAACATTAATGAGTGGGTTCTCGGCAGAAAGAGGAAGTGGAATGAGAACATCAGTAAAATGGACAACGAAAGAAGAGTCAGAACAGCACGCGACAAATCACCAATGGGTCGCAGGAGTTTAGGACGCCCCCGAAAACGATGGAGCGACAACTTAGCAGCGCAATAGGCAGAGGAACGATGAAAAGAAACAGGCGATCTGCCTAGATTAAAGAAGGAAGAAGAAGAAGAAGAAGACATTTTTATCAAAAAAAATTATTAATTTTAATTAGTTCGAAGATATACCGTTATGGTTATTGATTTTTTATACATACCGATAACCTCGTTTAACTTCTTTAATTTTTTTTCGATGAATACAATGAAAAGTTCAGAAGACGGATTGTTGTTGTCGCTTGCTTTATATATAGAACAAAAAAAATGAACGAACGATGAGTTCAGTGTGAGTAAACACATCATCATCATTGATAATTATTTAAATGCTACTACGACTTAGTTTTGTTTGTTATCTAAATACCAGTTTTCTTTTTTAGTTATCGTGTTAGTAAGTAATTTCCTAGTAGAAAAAATAAAGATTCTGTTTATCAATCAAATATAAAATTGAAATTTTTTGTAAAAGAATATTTTAGATATATTAAGCTGGCACAGCAAATGGAGCACACGATACTTTTGATACGGTAACTTATTAGATAATATTAATCGCTACTTTATTAATACATCGGGAACTTAATCGCTGCATTATACATAAATATAGCTAGAGCTTGCGGCTACATCAGACTAAGATTTAAAAAATTTAGTATGACTTACATACAGGTCGACATCTACTGACTTGTCCATTCACACTCGCCTTATAAATTCGTTTTGTTAATCTTTCTTTATCCATCCTTTCTACGTGTTCAAACCATTTAAGCATTCCTTTATCTATCTTTGTAACCACATCTTCTTTTACACCACATTAATATTTGACCTTTGGTAGAAGAATCGTTTAAAACAACGAATTTCTAAAAATGCGTTTTCCAAAAACACAATAATTTCGGTACAATATATCTTAACGCATTATCGTTGACGTCCATCATAAAAATGTACGATAGGTTGATTGTGGTTAGAACTTTTTAAAATATAATTTTGTAATTTGGCAGAAAAACAAATTAATGGGGCACTTTCCGTATGTGACGTACATTCCGCTTCGACGCATCCATCGAGTGCCAATCGAGTGGTTAGTTTGGCCATCTAGCAGTCCAGACTTAAATCCTATTAAAAATATGTGAGATAATTTATGACGAATTTTTTCTATAGTACCTACCTACCTACTATAGCATATTTCACGAATATACGGTGGTTTCGGATTATCGTCAGAAACTCGATAACCGGTATTCAACTGTATATTTAAGAAGTACGAAGGTAAATTCCCCAATATTTTTAAACAAATTTCGTAGGTAACGAATTTTATTTTATAAGGGACTTCTTGTTTGGAAATTAAGAGTCAATATTTTTGGTAAGGTGGTGTGAGGTGAAACAAAATTAACCTCAGTTTTAAAAAGTGTAAAAGATGGAAATAGTGAACAATGAGTTAAAAAATATAAACCCCGCCGACATCCAAGTGCTGTTGACTTTCCCGAAGCTTACAAATTTGAAATCCGCAACATTGTGTACAAAATGCGTGAAAGAAAAAATGTATTTGAAATGTCTATAACAAATCTTTGGAGAATTTTAAAAAATATAGAGTTTAAGTTTAAAAATGAAGACAACCGAAAGGCTTTGTGTGAAAAAGCTAGAGTCGTGCTCAAAAGAATTAATTTTTTAAGAAACTTTACTCACTGTAAACTAAAATGCTCTCTTTATTTGTTTGTCTGGACGAAACTTGGATTTTTGCTAAAGGTGGAACAAAAAGAATTTGGCAGGACGATAACATAAAAGTCTATAAAAACACACCGACGGTAAAGTAAAAAGACACATTATTGTACATGCAGGTGGAAAGCATGGTTTTGTAGATGGGGCGGATCTTTTATTTTTGTCAAAATCAAAATATGGCCGATTATCATGACAATATGGATACAGAGATGTTTGTAAAATGGTTAAAAGAGAAACTATTAATACCATCGTTACATGAACCATCCGTCATTGTATTAGATAATGCTCCGTACCATTCGGAAATTTTAAATAAGCAACCAACAAACTCCTGTACGGTACAGAAAATAAAAAAAAGATTAACGAACGTCGCCGTTAAGTCGATGCCTCAGTGACCAATATACTGTCGTATATTGGTGAAATGAGCTATAGTTCTGCAACAGTTTAAAATTTGACATATATCTACATTTTATTACAATTTCTTCCCAAACTAAACAATCGTCTTTAGCGACAAAAAAATTGTACAACGCCAAAGAGAGGACACTCAACTTTGGTCCTTTGAACTCACTCCCTCTCTCTTCATTTATCTCCTTCCACAAATGATTCCGCTTCAACCATTTATTAATAGTCGTGGAATCTTTGTGTTTAAATTATATTTCAAGTTTTAGCAAAACAACGACGTAAAACAAGAAAATTAGATTAATTACAAGACGGATATAAATATTACGTTCTTAGTCAACTCCTACAGAAATGATAAACGTTGGTTTTGTGCAAATGAACGGCAATGCCAACCGACTTGGATAAGGTTAAGAAAAAATAAAAAAAATTTCTAAAACGTAACCGATAAACCCCTTTCACCAGAAGAAAACCTATTTATCTTTTTCCTTTAAGTCCGATTACTTTCTCTTGTGAATATGTACTTTGATTGTTGCTATCGAAATGAAATGTGGTTTTACGGAAGGTCAGATGTGGATTACGGCGGAACAACAGACGTAGCCAGTTCTTTCCAGATGCGTTAAGTTGTTTTGGAAAGCAAAACGACGGCTTACGTCTTACGTCGGAAGAACGAAAACTTTTTTTTTATCTCCAGTACTCCACCAGCAGCTTTTCGAGATTGGACGGAAAGACAGGTTTTCGCATTATTTTTGTATTACAAAGCTGACTTTTTACTTTTCACATAGTTTTCCAACGCTAATTTAGGTACTTGTGAACCATTAAATAACCCATTTCCCTGTTTCTACATCTTTTTTCATCGCTTCTGCTGTGCCCCCTTTTGTATTACGCCATTGAAATAAATCACCGTCTTATATCCAATGTTACACGATGCCAAAATTCAGATATCCAATATTAAAAAACGGACGCAAATTTCATTTTTTTTTTACTAAAAATATTCGCAAAAAGAAGAAACAGAGTGGCAATTGACTGTGAGCCGTTGACAAGCTGTTTGCTGTTTGCCGCCAGTAAACTTGTTTCGTTTGTAATGATAAACGTTGGATAGTTTTCTTGTTCAGTTATTAAAATTCAAAATGGCTCCGAGTACCAAAGTGCGTGCTGCTGGTATTGTGGAAAACAAGAGTATTATTGAGGAACAAAAAAAAATAAAGGGTCAGGAGCTAGATTAAGCGTCGGAATGCTTTTGGAGCTTCTGCTCAACCTTTAATTATGTTTCCAGAATCATATAGGAATATTATGAAAATATCCCCAACAATATTTGAGAAATTAATAAACCTTGTTGAACCAAAAGTGAGAAGATCAGATTCATGGATGTGTGCTGCTATTCATATTTTTACTTTTCCGAACCGAAGGGTAAAAAAGAAAAAGTATTGGTTTACCCCCAAAAATCAAAATCGTCAAAATCATGTGCGCTGCACGTTTTACGGCCCCACGCGTCGAATGGAACCATTTTCAGCGTGACGGTTGTTTCAAATTTGGTCTGTATGTGTGTGTTAGAAAATCTTATGGGCACGATATTTTGAGACAGAGAAGTGATATGTCGCTAAAACTTACAGGGTAGAAGTTTGTCCCGAAGGACAAGACCGAGTTCGAAGATGGGCCGTAACGGTACATTCTTTCAGGTAGCTGCCGTACAAGGTGATCCTCAAATTTACCGCATTTTGTACTTTTCGCACGATAACTTCAGAAGGAGCGTTGGGGCGATGAAACTTTCAGGTATTACGTTTGGCCCTACCGACGGACAAGATTATTATTTAAAATTTGGTCAGTATCTCCATATAAATACAAATTCAATTCAATGAACTGATAACACTAGGACAACTAGAACTATATTAAATAGAAAAGAGCCCTCGGTTTGGAAAAGTTACTTTTGCTACGACAATACTGTTTAATAAAATTATTTGTAATAAAATATTTAATCGTTTTATGTATTGCTATTTTATGATTTTTAAATTATTATTTTTATGTACTAGCAAGTGTACTAGAGGCAAGTACATATTTCCCGCCAGTAAACATTCCAAATTTAAATGAGCCTTTAGTAAGCAATTTGTTGCGGATTCTATAGACCCTTACGTCAACATCGTCAAATTTTACGATAATGTTGATGTCAGATCATCGTTTGTAAAAACTGCGGCCCCGCGGTGTTTATTTTAGCATTATTATAACTACTTTTTATCGAGAAAAATAACAAGCTGTTGGGAAATTTAAATTCTTCTGTTTGGTTAAATATTTATCGTTACGAACAAAATAAATCGACAATAAAGTAATAAAAACGCGTCATATCGTTTTATGAAAGAATAAAAATGATAACGTGCTAATGAAAATTAATTCTACAAATTTTATCTATAAATAAACTATAATAATCGAGTAATTCAAACCGATCATAATAATTTTATCGACTGTAAAAAGTATTCCTGCTCAAATTGGTGCCGATCTATGCGAAAATATCGTATGATAAATTGTACCGACATTTAAATGTTTTGTTGTTATTTTCGCGCACAATGTTATGACTAATACCACAATAAGATCGTAATGAAATTTATTATATATGTAAATATTAACAATTGTTATAAAAAAAATTAACACTTATTGACAGGGTTTTTTAATTAAAAGAAAATTAACCTATGATAGAAACGTATTCATTTGAAATTTATATTGCTGATTTCGCCATTTGTGGTAACACTGATTTTTACATAATCGTACCAAAACGGTTTGCAAAGTGAGAGTTCTATGTTTTTATCTTTTATTTATTGTCTGACTTACACTTACTTGTTCTTTATTTAACTCTTACAAAAAGGCTTGGAACAATTAAAAATGACGTCAAAACATGATTCGTCTTACAATAAATAAAATTAATGAAAACTAATTATCAGTAACAAATAATTTCACCCTATAGAGTGTATTAAGTAGGTGTATAATAATCCATTTCCGTTCAAAATTCTCAAAGATTTTTCTACTTTGGAGGGTCGTTGAGGGGAAATTGTTGGGTACAAATTATTTCACACTATTGGGTGTATTGAGTAGGTGTAAAATAACCCATTTCCGTTGAAAAATCTCGAGCAACGGGTATTTCAACTGTTTTAAAAATGTTCTACTTTGGAGGGTTGCTGAGGAGTTGTTTTTGGGTCACAAATTATTTCACCCCATTGAGTGTATTGAGTAGAAGTAGAATGATTTATTTCCATTAAAAAATCTCGATCATCGTGTTTTTTCAAAAAAAAATTATTTTTGAGGGTTGTTAGGGGGTACTTTTTGCGTCACAAATTATTTCACCCCATAGAGTGTATTAAGTAGGTGTAGAATAATCCATTTTTATAAAAAAAAAACCACCAAAACTAAAAAAACCGTTGCTGCTTCCACACCCGTATATCTAAGTGATTTGTAAAAAAATTAAATTTATTGTGAAGAAATACTGGAACAAAAGTTGTTAGTTATTGTACTGAGAGTTTAGAATTACCGAACACAAGGAGAAAATATCGTAACAATATTTTAATGCTGGATTTTTCTATTACCGCAGCTATGTTTTCATACTTACTAAGAGTATGATGTCCTTGGAGCGACAAACAATTTTTTTAACGAAAATTGTCACCTCGGTCACTCTTATCTTTTAAATTACCATTTTAATCGTGATGATGATTTATTATATCCAGTAATATTATTTTCAAGCATCAGTGTTGGGTTATTTTAAAACTTTTATTGGCTAAAATTTATCATCGTTGTTTCGGAATGCTATTGTAATACGTCATTATTTTGTTTTTGCAATACATACATACAAGTCACGCCTTTTTCCCGTAAGGATAGGCAGAAACCACTTCTTTCCACTTGCTACGGTTCTTACACACGCCTTTCGCTTCTTCTACTTTCATACATGCTCGTCGGTTGCTGGCACTCTTGACCTAGCCTCTCTTTAAAACAATTTTTATATGATCGAGATACGTTCGCCAAGGTCGACCTCTACCTAGATACAGAGGCACACACTATCTTTCAATGTGAAAGGTCGGAAGAATAAAGGAGGCAAACCCAGCTGGCCATAGGTGTTGAAATGAACACAAACATGGGAACGTATACACACTTTTGTAAAAGGGGTTGTACATAGAAAAGAAGCAGACGAAAGGCAACAAGTCAACCAGCGATAAAAATGATTTAGGGCCCACTTTATCTGAGGATAGGCAAAAAGTTTTTCCAGAGAGGTGGGTGGTTACACGGGGGTTTTTTTAGTCAGTAGGAGTATGACAATACCGACTCCCGATAGACCCCCGATAGTTGGTCGGTGCCCAATTCAGGGATTGTTTCCCATAAAAAAAGGTAGATCTCTACCGACTTGCCCATTCACACTTACCTTATACCTTCTTTCATCCATCCTCTCTACGTGTTTAAATCATCTAAGAATTCTGTCGACCGGGGGCGAGCGACGAAAAGGAGAAAATGATGGCTTACTGACATAGTGCCTGCCGTCAGCCTCCTGGATATGTCACCGTTCGCTTCGATGAGATGTTGTTTTCCTTCGATAGTAGGGTCGCTGATTTGATTGTTTCTACATGCCGAGGGTTCTCTTTGGGTTATAGCCGTGGTAATCTTGATTAGTGGACGTGGATATGTTTTTAATAAAATAAAACAGCATACAATTGCCATTTATAGTATATTATTTATTTATTATTCGCCCTTCTTCTGGCGCTCAAAAACCGCGCTCTAATTGGTCCGCGTGTAACAATCTTTTGCACACGGCGTTTATAGATGTCTGCTAACACGTGCAAAACGGATGATAATTTGTCTGGGCCGTATTAAGCGGGTTTAAATCAAGGAATTTCTTGGAGAAAAATTCTACTGTTGAAATTACGAATTTTTAACAGATTTCTTTGTTACCACATATTCTTTCACACCACATTGTTCCCTTATCTCACTGTTTCTTAATTTATTTATTAGAGTCACTCCGAGTATACTTCTCAGACTACTCATTTCAGCAGCATTGATCCTACTTTCATACTTCTTCTGCCAAACCTAACATTCACTACCATACATAAGTGTAGGGACCAGCATTCATCTATGCATAGCCAGTCTTGCCTTTTTTTACACGTTCTGACTGCTTATTCAGTTATAAGAGGTCCCCATTCATTTGTTTTCCTGCCAACACCCTTCGCTCAATGTCACAATCATACTTTTCGTCTCTCGTAAACTTTGAACCCAAATATACAAACTCATTCACTTTTTTCACTCTTTCTCCTTGAAACAGCACCTTGCAGTTTGTCAAAAACCATTACTTTCGTCGTGCTTGCATTCACTTTCATTCCTTTAATAATAAAGAAATCTAAAAAGCTCATGCCAATCCATTTGAATTTATTTAAAAATGTACAACATAATCCAAATTTCAAATGATTGACTGAAAGCACTTAATATTTTTAACGCTTTATTTTATAGATACGCACGACTAACCGTATACGTAACATAAAATGATTGATAATGATTACAATAAAAGTTGCCGAAAATCATTAACTTTAAATGTTGTGTTATGACGGGCCACATATCCTTTCATTTGTGCCCTAATAAGCTTAAACAAATTTAATTAGCAGAGATATGGTGGCAATCGAAGAACAGTAGCTCCACGTTCTATGGCCATTTCATCAATCAAGTATTTTTAAAATTTCAACATATTAATGTTAGTAGTAATTTCCTTTTCAAACCAGTCTTTTAACAGTTTTTTCCATTAAGCTGTGAATAATTGTTCTTTTGACAATTTTTTTTCAGAGGTGACTGTGTCAGGACTACTCACTAAAAACTCCACCCTTATTTAGGTCGTGCTGCTCTGTTCCTAGAACTTTACAGATCAAGACACAGTATATTTCTAAATTAAATGATTTGTTGAAAAAGTAATTTACAATACTTGGTACAAGTGTATATTCCACTATTTTACGAAATATTTTTATTCGTTATTGTAAAGGCGGGTCTATATCTATAAATATTTACGTCGTGGGTTGTATGTTGTAATTCATTTGTGTTAAGTCGTTACGAACAGATTTGGTTGCAAAATTAACCGTGCCAACAAATAAAAATACTGACCCTTAATTTCCAAACAAAAAGTCCCTTATAAAATAAAATTCGTTACCTACGTAATTTGTTTAAAAATATTAAGGGAATTTACTTTCGTACTTCTTAAATGTACAGTTGAATACTGGTTATCGAGTTTTTTAACGATAATCATGAAATATGCTAAATTATTTCTTAATACCATAGTTTTTAAAATATTTTGCACAAAAAAATCAGTTTCTTGTTTGTAAAAATTGCTTTTAACATTTTATAAGACACCCTTCCGAATCTACCTAAACTACCTAAAAAATGAGCCCCGAACAGTTAAAAGATTTTCCCACCTGGTATAATAAATATATAAGCCAAATCGGTAGTTTAAATTCAAGATGCTTACTTAATATATTTTAATTCCGTCAGAATGGTACAAAACCAGGGGCATAAAAATACCCCCAATGATAAAATGTTCACCGAAATGCAGACCCAACGAATAATTATTTTAAGGTTCAAAATCGTCTATTCCAGTTTTTTTTTTACCTGCTAACAAACGGTTATCATTATCAACGTAGGTCGTATAAGATGCGAGTATTTTGATTTTTTTACATCCAACCGACACAACGCCATGAAAAAATTCCGTTCTAAATTATTATTTTCGATGACCCTACACTTCTCTATTAGCATTCAACTATCCGTTTTCCAGATGGCTGATAAATAGAACGACCAAGATTAAAGTAGGCAATTAAGGAAGTTTGGTTTCAAATAACCAAATCAAAAAATCATTATTTGCGTTGTAATGTAATAGATTTGTAATAGACGTAATTATAATGGCATTTAAATGTTAAAAGTGTGAGTAATAATTCCTTTATATATTTAAAAACAAATATTTAAATACTATCATTTCATTTCACGATTGTAAAAACCCATTTTTTGTTTCTAAAAGAGCTAATAATTTTATATAATTTTTAAAAAAATACTGAAAGCATAAATTAATTATAAAGATTTGCAGGGTAATAACTCTTATGGTCCAAGGAAGATTTCATTAATCAATTATCTATTTTTTTTGATAACTAGTAAAAATATTTGTTTATTTTAACGTTCCTTTAGCTTTTGGTTTACTTACTGCCTACCGAATAGGCAGTAAACCTATCAACCTGTCAACAAATGTTCTGTTTTCAAATTATCTAAAAGTGATACATCTGATTGAAAATTGTTTATGATTCAAGTTTTCTTTAGGAACCAAAATATCTTTGTTGTCAATTGCATCATTTTAAAGTGTTTTACACTTTAAAAATGAATCATCCGAGAAACTTATCTTTGAAGGAAGCAGTACGAGCTTTAACTTTGCTGAAACAAGGATAAGCGAAGCGTTGTGCCGCCAACACCGTAGGAGAAATCATTCCAGTCGCATGATTAGACAATTTAACAAAACCTCAACTTGGAATACCAGGGGCAAGGGCAAAAACGATCTACCAATTTAAGGACTGAGCGTTTTCTTAGACAATGATCGTTAATAAACAGAAGAACCACTTAGCTCCATAAAACTGGCGGAGCCAAATGGGCGAAACTTGAAAGAAAATGTTGCTAAATTTGTTGCTAATAAGTTGCTAAATTTGTTGCTAATTAGTTGCCAAAGGGCATCAGCGATTATCACGCTATGGAGCAACAAAATTTATTCGATTATTTAAATGATAAAAATACTGATTTAAACTGGCATGGACGGTTTTTGAGTATACCGGTCGAAAACTCATCCGATTTCCAGTTTTCTATTTTGTTGCCGACTCCAGGGACCTTAACAATCTTTGCTGCGATAAGCAAAAAAATTAAATAGTTTATTTATGTAGAAATCGCGATTTAAGTTAGCATGTTCGATGTAAATTTTGAAAAAAAAAATCCTATCTATTTTAGTATGGTTTTTCAGCAACAAATTAGCAACAAATTTTGGTCCATTCCGTTTTTTCAGATCGTTTGATATTTGTTGTCTTCGCCTGCTTAACGTGAAGCATAGCGTTGTTGGCGATTTTTCTGGATCGGTTCAAGCAACAAATTCGGTTCTTTGGCAACTAATTAGCAACAAATTTAGCAACTTTTGTTTTCAAGTTCCGCCCATTTGGCACCGCCAGTTTTATTGAAATATAGTCTCAAACGAATAGATGTTTGAATGAAGCTGAATTAAAAAAAAAATTGTTCACTACAGAGCACAAAATTCAAAGACAGCGTTTTGTTAGAAATCATCAGTTTGAAAAGAAAATCAAAAAATCTGGACCCGATAGGTGGCACTGTGTTTGTATGTATGGAACTACTGAACTGAATTCTAAAATTTCCTTTAAAATCAAAAGCTGCACTATTCTTGAGTAACATATGCTATATAGGTATTTTATTTTTAACAATAACAAAATAGTTTTATATATTTTTTTGTAAATATGAAAAAATAATATCGATTGTTTTTTGAACGGTATAACGCGTTGTATCGTTATCAAAAAATACCGTCCCAAAATAACGACCCATCCCTACTTTTATCGCACGCGCACGATATTATTACAAATCGGATGAAATAGGATCCTTCCTACACGTCGATCAAAATTGTGATGGCATAATTGCTCGTAAAGTGAATAATTTTATTAAATCTCATGGCCGGAAACGTAGGGATTGCTGAGGAACTCGAATTTTGCAAAAATCTTTATTACAACAATAGAAAATTGAACAAACGTTAACACATTCATATCTCGGGCGGTCATCAAAATATTGCAATTTTTTTCATAAAATTTTTCTTTTTTCAAAAACGCGTTAGATGGTCCAAGAATTTTTTAGATACCTTTGCAACTTTGGTCGGAATTGTTTATAATCAAAAATCTAAAATCGCCGAAAAACAGTATATTTTCAACAAATTTTTTTTCCAAATCGCTTGTGCATGATGATACGAAGCTCCTAGATTGTTTTCCACCCTGTGGGCCTTCGTCGGGAAATTCTATTGAAGGGCAAATATTTTTCGATGATCGCAGATTGTTGCTAAACTATATCTTGCACGATTCTCTTGGGATGTGGCCCCTGTACATATTGTTTCACACCGATATGTTGATAAACACCCGATTGTGGTTGCAAAAACGAAATGTAGAATAGAATATTTGTCTTGGACCTCTTTAGTCACCAGTTCACAGTCGCATTAAAATGTTATTTTTTTAAAATTTGACAACCATCATTCAGGACAGACTTTTTGCGGGCAACCCTATATCATTGTGTTCGCAATAAAACAGCGCTTATTTTTATGTTTAATTTATAGATTAAACAAGTAGATAAAAATAACTAGGATCAAAATACCCATTTATTCCTGGCAACCCAATAGTTAGATCGGGAAAAATATAGGCAACCCTACGTTTACATATTCTATAGGCTTTGTTCTTACGGTTGATCTAAAATTTTTTCGTTAAACTCCTCGGTAGAAATTAAAAAAATATATTTTTGAATTTTTAATTATAGCCTGGCTAGGATTTTTTCAGGCAACCCATTTTTTTATAATTTTTAAATAAATTAAATAAATTTTATCCATTACACAGATGGGTGAAGGTCGATTTTACTTCGGATATTAGACTAGTGGAAATAATTGTTGCAAGATTTGCTTTTTTAAATTAAGATAAAAATAAACGTTATTTTTGCAATTTCTTCCTAAATTTTTCATTTTTAATCCGAACCTTCCTTAAACTTTTTGAAGATTTACTGGATATCATAAAAAAAATAACATTCCGATTATGCGATACGTTATTTTGTGTATTTAGTGAAGTTTTTAAAATATTTTAGAAGTTCTTAAATGCATTTCACTATCTAATGTTATTCCTGAAATAGATCAAGATATACGGTCGGCATTATTTTACGTGCATTTTCGGCATTCCTGAGAATCTTCGCATGCTGATTAAGAGGGGGACGAAACGTTTTAGTTTTATTTTCGTGTTTAAAATCACTATTTGTAAATCTCTTGACAGCTAACATTTGGATACCAGCAGAAATTCTACGACCTGGTAGCAGTTTTTATGTTTTCATCATGTTGTTAAAGGAGTTTATTTTTGTGGTAGATAATATTTATGATGCATTTTTTTTATTTTTAGAAAAAGCATTATTCACTATTTATACACGCTACGGTTTCAGAAATAGACGGATTAGAAATTTCATCTTTCGGGAATGTTCTAATGTGGGACAAGTTGTGCAGAAAATGATAGTATACCATCGACATTTTATTACCGATGGGTCAAATACTACAACGTTCCTAGCATGTAATTCCACTAAAAAAATATTTAACTTTCCACAGAAAGCCTCGAAAAATATTCCTAATACGTTCGCTCCAAGTTAAACATAATGTTACGTTAGAAAGGTCTCACATCATAACTTTTAAAATTGGTATGTATAGTTTTTCCATTATCAATTGCAGAACACAGTTATGTGAGGAGTAATCAGTATTATACGCACGGCGTCAAAATTCCTAAGCTAGGTTATTCAACCAATGGAAACAGCGAATCATAAGGTTAAACGCACTGAATTGGTCAAGGGGTGTAACGCGGTTGAAAAGTGTTGAAATATTTAGTTCGTCTACAAAAATCATTCTCTTTCAAGATATTATATTTTAAATGTTTTATTTTGAAAGTTTTCCTTTTTAAGTAACATTTGATGAACACAATTTCACCCTTGAAAAAGGTTTTATTTTATTATTTCGGAGAAGTATAGTTTCAAATATTTGAACTACGAGTCATAAAACCAGGTACAATTCGAGCATTGTATTGAATGCATAAACACTAAATGTTACACCATGTAAAAAGGACAACTGTAGTAATAAAGTTGCAAGCAGTTAGTTCTCTCCGATCCTTGATGGTGTTGAGACACACTTCCGAAAACTATTTTAATAAATAAAAACTTCCAATGAATAAAGTCTTCATTCATTCTAAAATAATACACCGTCACTTTTATCCATAATCCCAACAAAAAGCTATAAATATTCTTGTTTATGTTTGAAAATGAAAAATAAATAGAAATATGGCGTTTTGGAGACCATGGACTAATAAAAATAATGAAATAATGAATAAAGACAGATATGAATTTAACAATGAAGATTTAGACATGGGCATTTTTAAAAATAATAAATTCATAAAATGAGGTATCCCCGCCTATGGCAAATCAAACAATATTGTGGGCAAGGGTTCGGAACGAGTTTTTTCTTCTGCGCCTGTTTACCTGACCTGACAAATGAAAATGACATTTGTTAATGTACCAGTTGTAACTGATGAAACTGGAATTATCATCCCTTATCAATTGTCGTTTGAATAACGTATACATGGGCATTTACTTGTTTCAATGTCTTCTGAAGAGTCCTCCCGTTCATATTCAATTTTACAGCAGATCTTCGTTGACTACGATGTGTTGAGTCCATAATTTGATTGAACACACTTTCGTGACTTCCGTTGGAATCCACTATCTCTTTTCCTTGGTGTAGCACACTTCCAGTTCTTCTAAATTTGTTCAGTTCAGCAGCATTACTTGGCGCATGTTTATTGAAATGCTCAGGAAATTGTTCGCAGACGAATTTAATGCCATTTTGTCTACCTAAACCGTATGAGCGATAATAGTGCTCAACTAACTTTTTCTTCGGTAGTAAAAAACATTATTTACGAATGGGGATCCAATAACTTGGTAGAATTCAATGCAAACAAAACACAAGCATGTCTTTTCTCTAGAAAAGCCGATCTCACTGTGCCTAACATAACTTTGTCAGGAGTAACCATACCACTGAAGTCATCCATATCGATGCTTGGTATTACTATCAGCAATAACCTTTCCTGAGAAAATCACGTGAGGTCCATTGCCAAAAGTGCATCCCAAAAACTTGGTTTTTTGTTTCGTGCCAAGAGCTATTTCACCTCCAGTCAGCTGCTTATGATCTATAAGGCACAGATCCGACCTGTACTGGAGTACTGTTCCCATATTTGGAGTGCAGCACCTAAACATATCCTGAAGCTACTGGATTCTGTCCAAAAAAGGGCAATTCGTCTCGTCGGTGATGCCTCGCTTACAAACTCGCTCACTTGTCTGGAACACCGTAGAAAAGTTGGCGATTTGTCTCTATTTTATAGATATTTTCATGGGCGATGCTCTTCTGAAATATCAACAATCGTTCCTCCTTTGGCAGTCTCTTCGAGATTAGGGAGGTGTTCCCCGAGGCATACAACCTCCAGAAATTTAAGAAGAACACCAACTCCTACCTTCTTTCCCTTGGTTCCCACGATGTTCTCTGAACATTACAGGATATCCCTTTTCGTGGGAACCAGAACATAAAAGAAAAAAAAAACTTGAACATATATCGGTACATCTAACCAAAACCAAACGTCCTAGTCTATGTCGAGTAACATTGTTAGAGGTTTAAGCACAAGTAGTCCTACCGTTTCAGTAAATTAAAAGCCTTATTGTATAATTCCGATTTTATCTGGCAAGAAATTTGTCAGTATTATATTTTGATCATTAGATGATTTTATGGTTTGTGTGTACTCACAGGAGTACTTAAAATGCGCGCCGTGGCTCTATTTTAGACGGTCGCTAATTTCCTTTTGTTTTTGTACCAAGTCGTTTATGTTTAAAAAAAAAGAATAGTTACGTTCTCGTCGGCGCCCACCAGAATATAGTCGTAGTAGTGTAATCTAAAATAGACATCGTCGCCGTTATTTTCGTTGGCAAAACTCGGTTGTCGCATTACGAGTCGCCAAGATGCGCTTGGCACGCTAAGAAATGTTTAATACCACTCGTTTGCACTTGTCTTTCCATTATCTATTATTGCATAAACGCAACGCCATGCGAAAAAATTATTTAATTATGATTTTTCTCATTTGTCAAACGTTATTGGCTGATAAATGTACCTTTCTTCCTTTGCCAAAAAAAGCATCGTCCTGTCTGATATGCTCGTTAACATGTACAATACATACGAGGTCTAATCATAAAGTTCTAGAATTGGTTGCCTTAGAGGCCAGGTCAAGAGTACTAACAACCGATGAGCATGTATGAGAGCAAAAGATGTGTGTAAAAACCGTAGCAAGTGGAAGGAAGTGGTCTTTGCATACCACTACGGGAAAAATGCGTGACTATATGTATGTATGGGAAAAAATGGAACTATTTTTAGCAAGCCCTTACGAGGATAGTTCACAAATTGTTGTCCCTAACATAGTTCGCGTTGAATGACAAATGCAAATAAAGTGTCAGGCAAAAGCATTGCATAATATTAGTGTGTGCCAATTAGTAACAGCGCATCAGTTCGTGTATGTTAAATACTAATTTTTTTCCATCGATGTGATTGATTTTATAAAAATGGAGAAAATTAAGATAAGAGGTGCGATAAAGTACCTCTATAAAAAGGGATTATCACCGCAAGAAATTTATAACGACATGGTAAAAGTATTGAGTGACTCTGACCCTTCGTATAAGGTAACCAAGAACTGCTAACGAGATTCCAAACTGGAAAAAGTCTTGTCAACATGTACCAAGTGCAGAAGCCCCCAAAACTGTGGTGACCAAAGAAAATGTGAATTTAGTCCACGATATGGTATTAAATCACAGAAGAATTACAGTCAAGGAGATTATTAACAGGTATTCCGATAAATTTAAGCAAACATTTTTTACAGTCGACGAATCATGGATTCAGCACTTTGATCCAGAACCCAAAAAACAAGCATAAAATGGCGGCATAGGGGTTCCCCTCCTCTTTGAAAATTTCGTGTTGTCCCTTCAGCTGGTAAGATCATGGCTACGGTTTTTTGGGATTTTGCGGGTGTCCAATTCCAATTCCAATTTTTGAACAACTTCCTTATTCTGCAGATTTGGCCCCCAATGACTACTATCTGTTTCCAAAATTAAAAGAACCTCTTCGTGAAATTCGCTTTGCAGATGATAACGAAGTGATGTCGGCAGTAGATGAATAACTGAAGACTCAAAGTTCTAAATTTTTTTCAAAAGGGTTTGAAACACTTCAACACCAATATACCAAGAGTATAAACGTTGCAGGTGACTAAAAAATAAATTAGTTTCATTCTTCTCATGTGTTTGCTTCTACGTAAGGGACAACAATTCGTGAACTATTCTTTTTTTTTATGAAAATGGTCGCAAAAAGGGTAGACCTATCGTGTGGGCCGCGGACGGCCCGCACTGCGACTATTAGAAGGGGAAGGGATTATAGAAAGGAAATGATTGTGGACACGCTTTTTAAAAAGTTGCAGGTCATAGTTCTCTGGAAAAACTGATTTTGGAAGCTTATTCCATTCCGTAGCAGCCCTGTAAAAGAAGGATTCTTGATGAAGATTGGTCCTTGTAGTGTCAATCTTGAGAGTAAATGGGTGAGACTGATCAGCGTGCCGAGTTCTTCGGCCGAATGTGGCCAATGGTGGTACAAGAGTTTTTATTTCTCTGGAGCATCTGCCATGGAAATTTCTGTAGAGCAATGACTGGTCTGCAACTCTTCTTCTATGTTCTAGAGGGTGAAGGGTATCTGTGAGAGTTGAGCTGTTTATCAAGGGAATGGCTCTTTTCTGAATGGAATCTAGAAGACGAAGAGAATGCCTTGGTGCTGAACCCCAAATGAGCGAGCAATACTCCAGTAGAGGTCGGATTTGAGCCTTGTACGTCGTCAACAGTTGATCAGGAGTAAAAAACTTTCTGGCTTTCCACAGAAAACCTAGCCTCTGGCTTGCCGACTTTGCGATGTTAGCAACATGGTCATGCCAAGACATATTATTGGACACCGTGACTCCCAAAATCGAGATGAAGGGACTTGGTTCAAGGGTATTTCCGGACATTGTGATGGGATGATGATGATGATGAGAAATTCACTTTTTTGGAAAACGTGGCACTTTGTGTTTTTGGGGCGTTGAACTGAACAAGATTGTTGGTTCCCCACTCGACGATTGCTTTAAGATCTCTATTGATGAAATCAACCTGTTCCTGCCCGAGTCTATTTGTATCATTCAATAGCGTGGGAAATTGTACGATGAATATTTTTTTAAAGACATGTTTTTCATGTATAAAAGGTTATTAACAGACACACGGGGAACGGGCGTGCACCTACTTATTAAACACATTGTTATGTTTTGCACTTATTTTTTCGACATAATCCGAAATCCATGTTTTTTTTCATCATCTACAAAAAGGTGGTCCATCATTTGAAAACATTTACCGGATTTAAAATTAAAATTTTCGGAGTGCTAAGCGATGGTCCAGTGGAATTGACGCAGTCAAACCATTACGGTATCATTATCGTAAGTTTTTGATGCTCTGTTGGAAATATTTACATCTGAAACTCAAAGACGATTTAAGTAATACAGCTGATATTGACGGTATTGATTTGTACAATAAATTTAAAACTTTGAAAACATTGCATTTTGAAAAAAATCAATCTAGTAAGCCATACACGATTTTTTAATATCTTTTTAAAGAATAATTTAATATTCACTTTTTCAAACACATCAATAGTGTTAAGAATATATTGTTACGATTTAATGAGTCCGTCTCTGTTGACCCTTTCTGTCGCGACAATGCGTCGGTCACAATTGCGATACTGTCGGCGCGGAGACCAAAGAAAAGTTCCCGCAAATTCTCGACGAGGTGTCTAGAAAAGTCTCACCGTTTCGAAAGGGGTCTGTTTAAGTATATCTAAGTGATTTATAAAAGTAGAATTTATTGTATTGGAATAAACATTGTTTTGTTACTGTATCGAGAGTTACCGAACCCAAGATAGAACTAAAAAAATCGTATCAATACGAGGGCAGTTTGATAAGTCAGTGACTTTTTGAATTTCCCGCGCAGTTACTCCAAATGCAACAGTGCTGCCGTCAACTATAATCTATCAGTGGGCAACTTTCTAATTTTGAGCAAGCTACGTCGTGCAGTTGGTGTTTGATAGCCGTTCAAAGCAGACACAACCTCGTGAATTTTTACGAAAATGAGAAAAAGTGAATTTTGTGTGCTGATTAAGCATTACTTTTTACGTAAAAAATCCATCACTGAAACTAAGGAAAGACTTGATAAATACTACAGGGACTCGGCACCATCAATTTCAATGGTTAAAAAGTGGTTTACAGAGTTCCGTTGGGGTCGTACCAGCACTAGTGACGCCGAACGTCCAGGTCGCCCAAAAGAAGTGATCACGCCGGAAATCGTCGATAAAATCCATAAAATGATATTGGATGATCGGAGAATGAAAGTGCGTGAGTTGGCTCATGCTGTAGGTATCTCAACTGAACGGGTACATCAAATTTTACACGAATATTTGGACATGAAAAAACTCTCTGCGAGATGGGTGCCGCGATTGCTCACACTCGACCATAAGCGCAATCGTGTGACCACTTCAAAAGAGTGTTTAGCGATGTTCAGCCGTAATCCGGACGAATTTTTGCGCCGTTTTGTTACTGTGGATGAAACATGGATCCATCACAACACGCCAGAGACCAAGGAACAATCGAAACAGTGAGTTGCTCGGGGTGAACGTGGACCAAAGAAGGCGAAACAGAGTCTGTCAGCCAACAAGGTCATGGCCACAGTTTTTTGGGATGTACGCGTTGTCATTCACATCGATTACCTCAAGAAAGGTAAAACGATCACCGGCGAATATTATTCAAAGCTTTTGAACAGATTCGACGTTGATTTGAAGCATAAACGGCCACATTTGGCGAAGAAGAAAGTGCTGTTCCATCAAGACAATGCACGTGTGCACACTTGTCTAGTCACGATGGCCAAAATCCACGAATTGGGATACGAACTGCTACCCCATCCAGCATATTCTCCAAAAGAAATGGCTGGGCGGTAAGAGATTTGAGTCGAATGAAGAAGTCATTACCGAAACAAACGCGTATTTTGAGAGCTTTGAAAAAACCTATTATTTGAAGGGAATAAAAAAAAATAGAAAAACGCTGCACTAAATGTATCGAGCTAAAAGGTGATTATGTAGAAAAATAAAATGTTTATTTGCGGAAAAAAATTTGTTTTATTCAAAAAGTCACTGACCGCCCTCGTATCTTACTCTACCAGTTACAGTTGCATTTGGAGAAGGTTCTTTTTCTCAGAAGTTAAAGTTAATTAAAAATTATTTATGAAAACAAACCTCTCTTTCAAAAGTGAGCTATGATATACAGGGTGACCCATAAATATTTAACAGTACGGTTTATGAGCTTAATTTTAACGAAAATCTATCGCAAATATTTTACAAAATTGTTTAATTTTTAACAAATACTTTAAAACTAAATCTTAACGAACTGTCGTTAACAACGAGACAAAATAATTTTAATAAGTTTAACAAATTAATGGATTTTTAAATGTTTCCAACATAGCGAAATAATAAACGTAAAGTTGTCGGTTCCATTAACGTTTATTAGTTAAAAAAACACGAAGCTTGACGAGGATACGATGTTGAATAATCACGTGAATGTCGTGAATTATCAATACATGCAACTCAAGCATCAGAGGCCACAAGATAGAATTAGATCATTGCACTATTTATTATTATCGACTCCCAAATTTTTTTTCTCATTCTCCAGCAATGTTGGCAGACACAAAGAGTGAGTCATATGACTGACACGTTTAAGAAAGAATGTACCTTAGATATTTAAAATATCATTCTTTTCGAATTTGTCATCAGTTTATTTCTTTATACGAATAATTTAACAAGACGTCAACAAGGTTTAATGAAAC
Organism: Agelastica alni; assembly: GCA_950111635.1. Taxonomy (NCBI): domain Eukaryota; kingdom Metazoa; phylum Arthropoda; class Insecta; order Coleoptera; family Chrysomelidae; genus Agelastica; species Agelastica alni. The sequence goes on along the minus strand of OX467710.1, from coordinate 22,936,403 downwards.
GTTTCTTGGGTAATTTTATTGAAACTCTTTCTTTCAAGACAAGAGCTGTTATACAAACATTGTCGAGGGCTTAGTGATAAGACATAAAATTGGTCTTTGTGAACGGGCTTTCAATTAAAGTGTGTCCAATAAAAGAAAGAACGAAGATGTTAGAAGCACTTGAAATGGACATATAAAGATAAACAAAAGACAGAATTAGAGAAATTATGGATGCGACACACTAAATAATAGAAGATATACAAGACAAACAACGAATATGGTTCGGATATATACCGTTACGGATTGTGCTCAACGGGTACGCAATTGTCCCATTATTTGGCCTGAGGCGACGGAAATCATTCATAAAGGGATGTATTATTTTCGGTGGTATCAAACGCCCGACATTTATAGTCGCGGGCGGATAATTGGAGACCTGTGATGTATATATTATTCGTAATAATTGCAAAAAGAAATCGTTCGTTCATACCTGTAAAAAATATCGCGGGCCACGAAAAGGAAGTTAATTAGAATGTGATATAGTTATGAAAATATTGTTTTAAAGAGTTGAAGTATAGTGAATATTTAGGTGATTTATTAAAAAGGAATTTATTGTATTATCACAAAAACAAAGATTAAAATAGTAAATTGTTTAGATTTTGTACTGAGTGTTTTAAATTAACGAACCCAAGAATAAATATCGTAACAATAATACTGCTACTACCCAGGATACCTTAACGAGTATTTCTATGGAAACCTGACAGAAAAAAAAGTAGCTGGAGAAATGGCATAGAAAAAGAAATAAGAGATAGAGGAATGGAGAAGTGAAGAGCTGAAGTCAAAAGACTTAAAATATTGTGAACTGATACGTAAATATAATTAAAAATGTACAAGGGTAACACAGAAGAAAAATAAATAAGAGAAATAAAGGAAGAAATAAGAGACAGTGAAATAGAAAAGTGGAAAACCGGAAACATAAAACTTTAAATATTGTAAACCGATACATAAATATAATTAAAAGTTTACAAGGATAATACCGAAGAAGAAATAAGAGAAATAAAGGATGAAATAAGGGACAGAGTAATAGAAAAGTGGAAAGCTAAAAAAAGAAGACTTAAAACATTGTAAACAGATACGTACATATAATTAAAAGTTTACAACGATAATACCGAAGAAGAAATTAAGAAAAATAAAGAAAAAAATAAGGGACAGTGGAATAGGGAAGTGAAGAGTTGGAACCAGAAGACTTAGAACATTGTAAACTGATACTAATTTCTCAAGATAAAAAAAGTCGTCACAAGCCACGACATACATGCTTACCACGAAAATACGGTTACTTCTTTGTTACGTGTTTTCAATACTATTTTATGGAGTCGAATCGTGGACGCTTACGGAGGCTTCCTCCAAGAAACTTGAGGCATTTGAAATGTGGCTGTACCGGAGAATTAAAAAATACGACGGACCGGGTTAATAATGCAGAAGTGCTGAGAAGGTTGGGCAGAAAAGAGAAGTCCTCAATACGGTTAAGGCACGAAAGTTACAATATCTAGGACATGTAATGCGTAATGAAAGCCGATACAAACTTTTGCAAAATATTCTACAAAGCAAAGTGTATGGAACTAGAGGACCAGGCAGACGACGAATATCGTGGCTGAAAAACTCAAGAGCTTGGTTCAGCCAGACAACAACTCAGTTATTCCGAGCTGCAGTCAATAAAGTGCGAATATCCAATATGTGCCAACATCCGGAACGAATAGGCACTACAAGAAGAAGAAGAAAACTGATATGTACACATAAATAAAAGTTTACAAGGATAATACCGAAGAAGAAATAAAGGAAAAAATAAGGGACAGAGGAATAGGGAAGTGGAAAGCTAAAAAAAGAAGACTTGAACATTGTAAATCGATACATACATATAGTCACGCCTTTTTTCTGTAGGGGTAGGCAGAGACCACTTCCTTCCCCTTGCTACGGTTCTTACACACATCTTTTGCTTCCTCTACTTTCATCAGGGCTCTCATGCATGCTCGTAGGTTGTTGGTACTCTTGACCTGGCCTTTCTTCAAAACAATGTTGATCTGATCGAGATATGTTCGCCGAGGTCGCCCTCTACCGACTTGTCCATTCACATTCGCCATATAAATTTGTTTCGTTAATCTTCCTTCATCCATCCTTTCTACGTGTCCAAACCATCTAAGCATTCCTTTATATATCGATACTTACATTTATAATTTAAAGTTTACAAAGATAATACCGAAGAAGACATAAGAGAAATTAAGGAAAAAATAAGGGACAAAGGAAAAGGGAAGTGGGGAGTTGGAAACAAAAGACTTAGAACATTGTAAAATGATACGTAAATATAATTAAAAGTTTACCAATACGTAATACGTTGCAGGATTAATAATTTTTACATGACAAAACTGTCCTTAAGGATTATTTATATATGTCAATGATTTCTACAAAATCGGACGTTTCTGAATAATCGTGGAGCAAGTTAAAAATAAAAGTAAGATAAACCATTCTCCAACTCCACTTTTATGAATCGATAGTTTAGTCGAGGCAATCTCGTGTAATAATTCTTTCCAGAAAAAAAACTCATAGGAAATATCAGTGACTCATGTACAATATATTTTCAACGAAATGATGTGGTGCGAGATGTTTTAGGGTGGCAACACGTCTCCATTTATTTTTTTGTGTAAAAATATTTCCAATTATGATGTTTCAATGTTTAGAAAACTAGCATACAGTAGGTAAAATTTCATTTAAAATAAAACAAACCTGTGAAGACTCACGACTGAAATGATGATAAAGACAGAGATATATTTTTAAAAAAGCTCACGTGCGTTTTGTCATTTTCTAGAGATCGCTTATCAATATCTGGCGCCATCTTAATTAGACCTGATACCTTTAGATGTTCAGTCAATTAATAATATAATTTAAAATTAAAACACGTCTTATAGAATCGAGTGTAGAATCACTACACCGGGAACATTTTATATTTTTTTAAAGGAAATATGAAAATTATTCTTTTTGTCTATGTGCGTAGGTTACATCACTGCTATATTTTAGTGTCGCGTTAATAAATTAATCGATAAACAGTTGTTGAATATTTTAGTCGAAATTTAGCGACGTACCAACGTGAAAATTTCACGGTTTTAAAAAGAATTCCAACAGAAACATGTTGAGGTTACATAAAATAATTAAAACAAGAAGCAACATTTTTAGGAAACAAATTTTATACGGTTAAACATAATAGAAACGGTCTTTTCGTGATATCTAAATACTCAATTCGCGTTTGCAAAAGCCTGGACGCCACCTAAAGGATATTATAAAATTCTGGTTTGTAAGTAATCATAACTTTGTGAAGAAAATTGTGCCCTGCTTGTCTTGCATTTTTCTTAATTTGTTGTAAAACTACAGAAGTGGGATTGTTATTGACGAACTTATAAATATCTCGGATTCAAAGGAAGGTCATAGAAGTGTCTTAAAAGACTATATAGGGTGGCCAACCGAAAAAAAGCCATTTGCAGAAACCTCGTCAACATTTAAAAAAAAACACTCAGACCCGTCGATTTTTTATTAAAAGGGGACACTCTTTTCCGGTATTTTCGACTCCACTACTTTCAACCCCAAGCGAGGGTAAGAATTACCCCAAAATTTTTAAATGGCATTGGGGGGCGAATAAGATGTCTTTTGAAAGTTCTGACAATTCTCTTTACGATAATTTTTTAATTTTACATTTCTTCTCAATTACACGTTAAAATTCTAATTATTTTAGTTGCTTATTTACTACTTAATTGATTAAATGTTCAAACTGATGACCGCCTGCTTCCATACAATAATAAAGAATTGGTTTAAAACGTTCACGCACATTCCGAAGAATTTCCGGAGTAATTCGAAGGCACTCGTCAACGAATGAGCATTCAGATGTGACTCATACTTAGTGCTAGTTTTTGATAACTTTAAATCATAATTTCTTTAATTTTTCCAAATAACATACAATGGTAAAATAATTAAAAGTAATTCTTTTAATACGATACCATCAGGTTAATACGCTAGTCATGGATATTGCTCACAAATTATGAATCCAGTTTCCATAACATCAAATCCCAGATTTGTATCGCTTTAATTATTATAAAAAAAATTAGGCAAGCAGGCATTGTATAAACACGGTATATTTTAAATTTCAATCAATTTGAACCAGTAGTTTAAGTTTCTTAATTTTGTCACTTACTCACTGACTGACTGACCGATCATTAAAACTCTAAGGCACTTTTCTAGCAGACATGGAAGCTTCAAATTTAGAATACAATTAGTATTTAGTGTATAAATCAAGGAAAAACTAAAATATTTTGCAATTTCGGTCCAGTTTTCTAAATACACCAACTGCATAAATAACTTTGTAATCCCATACAAATATATAGGAAACAGTGAACCAGTATATGTATAACCTTCAAAAAAGACGAGGAAGACTACCTACAAAAATAAGAAAAGCTCATAAGACCGAGAGTAGGCTTACAGAAAATCCGTTGTTGGTATTCAAGAAGTAAAAGGTACCGGAAAGGGAAAAAAAAGTAGTATATATATATATATATATATATATATATATATATATATATATATATATAGTTAGGAGTCGGAGCTGTGAATGTGTCTGTTCGAGGAAACCTACCCAATGCTGACGGGGGTCAATTCACCCAGAAACCGGTCCATAGGTGGTCTCTTCGAGCAGATAAATTTAATAGCCCTTTCTGTATAGACGATTATATATCAGATCTAATTCAATGCCTGTCGCAGGCATATAGCCAGAGGAGTAGTTGTTTTCTGATATATAATCGACCCACATATACCTATATTAAAAATATTACGTCTTGCAGCGCCCTCGAAGGTAATTAAAAACGGGAATAGTAAAGATATAAATTTTAATTTGTTAATACGAATGCTCAGAAAAACAAAGATGAAAACAATACGCGCAATAACAGGCAACACCTTCTGGATAAGGAAAGGAACGAAGACCTAAGAAGACAAACTGACACCAGTGATATCGTAAGATGGTGCAGAACTCGACGAAGATACTGGAACGTACACGTCAGCAGGATAAATGAAGACAGATTACCACGAATCGTCACGGACAACATACCAACAGGAAGAAGACCCCTGGGCAGACCATCAAAAAGATGAAGAGACAGCTGGCAGTCCACCTCGCAGGAAAAAAATCAGTGAACTACAGACGGTACGCCTTCTACAAGTGGAAAAAGAAGAAGGAGAAATGTCAATGAGGCGGTAAAATAAAAAATACTGGTAAGAATGTCCACTCCCAACAGAGCTTGAAAGTCCAAGTAAACAAAAGTAGCTTATAAAGATACGCAGCTCGAGAAAGAGCACAGGAGGGAATTTTTATGTCACAAGCCGAAATGAACGCTAATTTTATAGTTATAGCCGAATAGTGTTTATCAAGAACAGTAAATCTAAATCAACGCCTAAACAAAAACGATAATCACAAAAAAAAATATTGTGTTTAGGTTACCAGAGTCGGCTATTAATGTTGTTTTTTTTTCTTAGTTTAATAGCGATCCGCTAAATTAAACTAAAATTTCGCAAGGTCATGAATAGGATAACTGACCGACCTTCTAAATTTAATTTTTTTTTTAATAATAGGAACACAACAGGAGATCGCATATTTACGACCAGTGGCGGGTCCGGAGAATAATAATTTAAAGGAGAAAACAAGTATTTTTTACATAAATAACAAATTTTAAACGTGTAGGAGTAATATTTTTTTGACTAATAAATGTTGTTTTTCTGCTTCAAACAGCGTCGTATTTTTGGAGTAATCGTTGCTATTTTTCGCTTTAGTTTAAGTTTTTTTACATAAAAACGCGAAAAATATACATTAAATTGTATATGGTAATACGATTTGAAGATATCACTTTGTTTTAATTTCACAAATATCTGCACATAATTTTGTAACCATTGAACATCCTAACTGAAGTCCTACTAATTTAACAATCCAAATCATTTATATTTATTTAACGTCCGCTATCCTTTTTCAACCATAAACAATTACTTTTTTCATTTTAAATTATAAAGAACTGTTTAATTCGTTAATAATTGTTTCGAGATATTATTCTTTCGAGTTAATTAACTATTAACATTCATTTTAATCTATTTATTAAAAAAAAAAAAAAAATATTCCACGTCACAAAATCTGTAGCTTCAGTATCTTTCGAGCTAAATATTTACAACGATGATTTCTTTCATACTTGTTTGAACTCATAAAATGATAAAAAAACCGATTTAATTGCTAATTGGAGGTCCAAATAATTCGTTCAAAATAATAAATTTAATATATGACTAGCTTTTGCCCGCGACTTCGTCCGCGTAGACGTCGAAAATGGTTCCAATAGGATTTTTTATTGATTTTTTACGTTATTAATTTTGTTATAACATATAAATTATTATGTTAAAATGTTGAATGCTTATAAAATATAACAATCTTTATTATAATGCAGGGATTTAAAGGTTAAATAAACACGAAAATAAAATAAAATTTTGTTATATTTTATGAACACGAAGCTCGGCCTTTGATCTGGTTAAATTGACACGGGGTATTATCTTTTTACAACGAAATCGAAATGCTACACCTACCGCAGTATTTCTTTGTAAACAATATTTTTTGTTTTTCCTTCGGGTGCTAGAATCACCAAGCTACTCTGTGCGCTTACTCTGGAGCATGCCATAAACAACTGGCCGTGGGAAGTAGCTTTCTCTCAAGTCTACTACCGCTACTTTGAGAGTTTGACCTTGAGCTTTGTTTATGGTTATAACGAAGCAGACTTTGATGGGAAACTCCACTCTTTTGAATTCGAAGGGGTAATTTTATGGTGTAAGGGGACTAATAGGAGTAAATACAGACTTTCCTCGAGAACAACCTGTTAGTTTACATTGCGATGCAATGTTTTCACATGCAATCTGGTGCCATTGCATAATTTTGGTGAATTTATATTGCCCAGTAACATAATTGGCGCGCCGTGTGGGTTGGGAGACCGGGAGGCTTCAGTGTATTCAAGAACTTGACCGGATAATGAATGGCATCATCGGTGTTTATCACTGAGTCGACGGATTTATATCGATGATCTCAAAAGTATTTCATTTATGACTGAGACTTGTTCGTTTTTTGATGTTAGGATGGCACGCTCGCATAACCATTCTGCAGGTTTATCGTGAATATTATTAATGTTTGGGTAAATTTTAGCTATAAGCTCTTCTACAGTGGAAACAATTGTACCTAACTCTGTATTATTATCCAGTTCCGGGAAATCACCATTTCTTATTTTAAGCAACAAGTCTGAGAACTGTCCGACAGTAACATCTCCCCTAAGATGGACTTTCATATTTTTGGTAAGGTTTAGTTTTGTCACTGAAGACCACAAATGAGACCGCTTCGCGCACGCACCTCTGGGTACTACTGGTTGTCTGCCAAAAATCGCCTGTTAACAATACAGTAATTCCTCCCATTTGACAATTATTATTCCTAATATCTTGTTAAGATCTATTGAGGGCTTCGAAACGCACTTTATGAGACATAGAACTCTCATCTCAAACAATTAATTTCTTTTTGAGGAGTACTTCTGTGATATTACTTTGTTTGGGTATATTGCAGAATGGGATTTCGGTTTGTATTAAATCGAGAAGAAGTTTATAAGCAGAGTGTGCAGTCAAGGTATGAAGTACGTTTTTCTTTCAAATATCCAAGAACAAATAAAATTATATTTCGAATTCTAATCCGATTTAAATATTCTTTTATATTTGACATTCCAATTTTAAAGAGTGATGCATTGCACCAAGATTTTATGTGAGTTCAACGTTTTTTGAATAAAATCGGATTGATTTTTCAAACATATGTCAAAACAAAATGTAATTTAAATCAAAAGCACTAAATAACATTCTACCCCTTTTTAACCCCGTTAGGCGATGAGTTTCAATAAAATACGAAACACGTCTTCCATCAATTTTGTTAAAGAATTTCCATGCAAAATTTGAAGTAGATTGGACCAAGGAATCACCTTGTCCCCTACAAACTTTGCCCCCGTTTTTCACCCCCTCAGGGGGGGGGAGGTAATTTCGGAAAATCCTTTCTTATCGGATGCCTACGTCATACAAAAAACACACCCTCCAAGTTTCAGGACTCTACGATCAGCAGTTTAGGCTGTGCGTTGATCCGTCAGTCAGTCATTCAGGACAAATCATTTTATATGTATAGATAATGTTTTCATAATTATCGTTCTGTTAATTGATTATCAACTACATCAATTATTACTTACTATTAATTTTACATGCATCCTTAATTAACACAAAAAAAAAATCATTTGAGGTCGAAACGTCGAAACATTTTTAATTGAACATGCCTCGAGAGTCTCTCGAGTATTTTCTCTCATTTTAAAATAAAACGCTTGGAGAGATTTCAGAGAAGGCCATTATTTTTTATGATTTCACGCTACCTTGACCCAGGAACTTTACGTAGTGATTAGAGACAACAATCAATCATTTTTTTTTTGTTAAGGTCACTCGAGCAGTTTTATTTTGATAAGAATGCTGAATGAGTTAAAAATATTTTTACAACCTTGGATAAACATTTAGAAAACTAAAAACCTCTCGAATGTTTTTATAGATATTGTGCTTTTATAAAATACGAAAATAAAATTATAAACGTTTCATTTTGATTTCATACATTCTTTCAAAAAATCCCACAATAACTGATACTACTACTACAAACATTGATAGTAAATGCAAAATAAACTCAAAAGAGTGATAAATTGCATGCACACTATATTTCTTCCACAATTAATTACAAACGTTTAAGGATGTTTCAGTGGTTACAAAATTCTATACAGATAGTTATTTTTTGTAAAATGTAAACGTAGTGTTAGGTATCATGTGAGTAGGGCGTAGGTCGCCCATCCACTGCGACCTTTAGTAGGTCTATTGTGGCTCACCTTATTGAACCTTATTCTTCCCAGGCCGGGCATGATCATAGTATATGTTCAGCAGTTTCGTCTTCCACGCAGAAAAACCGACAGTCCGTTTGTTGATTCAGACCTATCTTTCCGAGGTGGTATCTTAGACGACAGTGTCCTGTAAGCAGTCCCGTTAGAATTCGTAGGTCAGTACGGATCCATTCTAGGATCTGCTTAGTTGTGTTTCTCAAGGGTTTAGGTAAGAACGCCTTCGAGTGGGTCAACCCTGGTATATCGTACCAGTACGTGAGTATTTTCCTCTCCGCCCAGTCCAAAATGATTGTTTTGGCGGCACTTGTAGTGACTACAAAAAAACCAGTGAACGCAGATTCGGCCCCCTGTTTTGCAAGTGTGTCAGCTTTTTCGTTTCCCTTCACCCAATGGTGTCTAGGTACCTACAGCAGGGTCACCCGGTTGTTCGCACCAAGGTACTCTAGGGATTCGATGCAATTCCATACAAGTTTAGAATTTATCTTGTTGGAACTCAGTGCTTTTAAAGCAGCATGGCTGTCTGATATTATACTTATGTTTTTGTTTGCTAGAGGTCTATTAGTCAGCTCTCTTGCACACAATTTGATAGCGAAGACTTCAGTCTGAAAGATTGTAGCATACCTGCCAAGAAAACGTAGTGTTATAAAGTACTTAAAAAACCTCCATGCATTTTTTAATTATTATTTACCGTCTTTATTTTATTAATATTTATTTATTTTAAAAATAGCTTTATTAAGCGTGGGTTCTTATGGCAAATTCCCGATTTTGGTGTTTCTCGAACAATTTTTGTATATTCCCTACAAACAAATTTAAAAAAATTTATAATATAACGTTAGATTGTTTTTTAAGAAAGAATTTGGTAAGTTTTTTATGCATATTGTTACCACCGGCCCTGTTTATTTATCGGCATCCGAGCATCGACCACAACGAGGGTGCATATTAATGAGCCCTTTGTCGGCTTCCGGCTCCGTCTAATAAACTCTCGCCGCGCCTAGATACTTCTAGATGGTTTTATCAGTTTCGCGAAATAGTCTGGAATTATGATTAACATACATATAGTCACACCTCTTTCCCGTAGGGGTAAGCAGAGACCACTTCCCTACACTTGCTACGGTTCTTACACACATCTTTTGCTTTCACTACTTTCATCAGTGCTCTTATACATGCTCGTCGGTTGTTCGCTAAGGTCGACCTCTACCGACTTCCGTCCATTCACACTCGCCTTATAAATTTGTTTAATTGTAAGTTGTAATTAGTTAAATATCTAAGTAAATATTTAGTGATTTGTAAAAGTAAAAATTATTGTTTAAAAGTATTGGAATAAAAATTGTTGTTACTGCATCGAGAGTTTAAAATCACCGAACCCAAGAAAGAAGTCAATTTCGTAACAATATTATTAATAATTTTACAAAAAAATATTTATTTTAAAAACTGCCTCGTCACAGATTTTGCAAGGGTAAAAAATCAAGTAATCAAGTGCTATGTATGGCCCATCTTGTTGTACGGTGTAGAAACTTGGTCGCTTAAGGTCAGAACACTGAACCGAATAGAATCTTTTGAAATGTGGATTCTACGAAGAATGCTTCGGATCTCCTGGACCGAGCATATGTCAAACAACGATGTTTTGTTAAGAGCTGGAGTAGAGAGAGAACTCCTAGATATCGTTAACAACGAAAAACGTCAAGTTGTGGTTTTTTTTGTTCTCTCCCTCTCTCTATTCGTATTCTTCATGACTAAAGTGTCGTGATCTCATGGTTGCCATTTAAATTGTGGTTTGGGCAATCTTTCTCTATTTATCCCTGTCTGAGGCATTCCTGATGTTTTCTTGAAACGAAGCACCGGTGAATTCCTTAACTTGTTCGATCCATCGTCTTGGGGAGCGTCCTCGAGGTCGTTTCCCCTCCAGCTTCCCCTGCACAAACAGTTTTTCCAGATTGTCGTCCTTCCTTCTAGTGTCGTGTCCAAAGTATTTCAGGATTCGCCGCTTTATTACACTTGGCAGCCTTTCCTAAATTCCCAATTCTTCCAGTATGGAAACATTTGTTCTACGTGCTGTGCAAGGGATCCTCTGGAGTCTTCGCCACACCCACATCTCGAAGGCATCCACCTTTTTCATGTCAGCGGCCCTTAAGGTCCAAGCTTCCGCTCCGTATATAGCAATGGGAAATACAAGTGTTCTAACTAACTTGCATTTTGTTGCCTTCGTAATGTGGTTATCTTTCCAAATTTTTGTTAGTTTAGTCATAGCCGATTTGGCAAACGCTGTTCTTCTTTGTATATCCGTTCATAAGTTGCCTATTATTTATATGGGCACCCAGATAGACTATTTCGCTTACATTTTCTGCATCATGAATGTTAGGTGCGGCTGCTAGTTTGTTGATACGATCAATTACCTTAAGTTTTGTTTTTTTGTAGGTTGAGTTTTAAACCGAATTTTTTTATCAACAAACTGTTAAATTGTTGGTAAGTTTTGTCTCTCATTTAGTTTATCGTCTTGTAATTTATTGTCATTGAATTACTTAGTTGGATATTATTATTTGTGAAAATATTTTAATTCTTAAGTGCGTTTTTTTCTCTAGGAGGAAAGTGAATTAATTAAGAAAAAATCTGTAAATATTAGTTTTGCCAAAAAAGTGATTTACAGTCAAGGTCGAGAAATGATTTATAACTTTATGAAAATCGATCACCATGGTGGCCCTATTTGTTCCAAAGATGAAATGACGTAAATTGTACTGCATATGCTTGTTTGATCGATTGTAAAAAAGCATTCAATGGAGTTAAAAAAAATAGATGAAAATACTTGGAGAAGCTGACCTAAATGACAAAGATCTCAGATTAATCTACAACCTCTACTGGAATCAGTCAATATGAGAGAGCATAAAAAAGATGTTAAAATTACTCATGGAGTCTCCATTTACATAAATTTAATTTATACTCAGAACGAATTTTTAATCCAATCAACAAAACGATCTTAGCATCAATGACCTAAAAACCAAGCAAAAAATGGTAGAAAAATAAAAGCAAACATTAATAATTTAAAAGCAAACATTACTTCAAGCTACTTAAGGAAACAATTTTTACGTGTAGAGTGCATTAAGTGGTATATTAAATGTTATGTGTAGATCTTTTTTATCTATGTAAATTAAATGTGAGAGGTCCCTGCTGTAATAATATGTAGTACTGCTAATAGGCTGATAAATTTTGAGAAAAAAATTTGTTTTTTAGAAATAATAAATTTTTTGTCTAGTGTCTTCCTTATGATATGCTTTAAATTCGAATATCATATATCATATTCGAATACCAGCGGATCCGGCAGAGGTTGTCCTGCCTGAACGTTGGCTTGCCTGCTTTAAGAATATCAATATCAAACTCAGCAACCCCGAAAACTATGAATTCGACACCAATATCGGCGTTTGTAATAAATTTTTTTCATACCCTTACCTACCCTTTTGTATGGGTGCTAACATGATTGTGAATGTCACAATCAAACTCAGCGTCCCCGCAGACTATAAATTCAATACTAATATCAGCCGTTTTTAATAGTTTCTATATTCCATCGCCGTCCCACCCCTTTCGTAGAGGTACCAACAAAATTGGGAATGTTACTATCAAACTCAGCGACCCTAAATACTACGAATTCGACACTAATATCGGTGTTTTTAATAGTTTTTATCTTTCATCCCCTTCCCACCTCTTTTTTATGGGTGCTTACATAATTGTGAATGTCACTATTAAACTCAGCGACCCCGCAGACTATAAATTTGATACTAATATCAGCCGTTTTTAATAGTTTTTATATTCCATCCACTTTCTCACCCCTTTCGTAGAGATTTATCGGGATAAAAATTGAAGCAATCAATACACATTTACAAAATTTCATTAAAATCGGTCCAGCGGTTTAGAAACGCATAAAGGACAAACAAACATAATTTAATTTTTATATACATATATAGATTTGTGGCTATACGTTTTTGCGTGCGTCAGTGGTGTAAAAAATCTTGAACTAAAATCGCAAAAATGTTTATCGGTATTACTAAAATAATTAGTCAGCATTAATTAGGTAAAAAATAAAATATTTTGCATTAAGGTCAGTGATTATCGAAAACTTCAATGCCTTAGTGATAACGGCCCAAAATTAAAACCTAAATTATTATAAAATGACTCACTGCGCGTTAAATCCGGATTTTTTCCAAGTAATAAATGACCTCGTATTATTATCAATCTTTGTTTACAAAGGTGTGTTATAGGAAAGATACAAATATAATATTTATGGATATTTTGTGAATAAAATACTAAAAAAATTGTAAGTTAAGGACCATTGCAGCGTTTTTATTAACTTCACAGTGGAAAGTTATAGTAATGAGTTCGATTTTGCGAATCCCGAATTTTGGCATATCTCCACATTTCAAGGTCCCCAGAGTCGAATACATTAGTTTTTAAGTGGACGTCTGTGTGTGTATGTAAGTATGTGCGTATGTTCGTATGTGCGTTCGGAATTATTTTTCGTCTTGATTATCTCGAGAACAAAAAATGATATCGACGTGGGACCAATTGCATTCGACGCATAATTACGCAACTTAAAACTGATTAGATTTTCAGCAAAATCGGTCAGACTGTTTTTTACGAAGAATCAAAAAAATGGTAAACTACCTGAATTTTGCAGTTCATAAATTATAGTATTTTTAATATAGAATTTTAAGATCTTTTGAATAATATGATTATTGCATGTTAGGAATATTTGTATGAAATATATTATGACAATATTTCATAAAACAAATATAGGAATTGGAGATTTTCCGCAACATCTTTCGTTCAAAGCGTCTTAGCACTAGTTTCTTCTGCTTCGTCATTGTCCATGTTTCCGAACCGTACATGATAATTGGCTTGATTACTATCGAGTATATCCGTATTTTGTTCCTTAAAAGGCAATGATTATTGCGGATTCCGATTATTCCTAGAAAATTTAGTACTTTATTACTAAAAAATTGGCTGACAAACTTTATTTAGCTGGTTAAGACTTAAGACTTAAAAGGTGTGAAGGAGGTTAAAATTTCTCAGTTATCACGTGAATACTTCAGAAATATCTTTGTATGCTGCAGCAGTTGTTGTAATGATGCAGGCTTTTACACATTTTAGTAAAATTAGGAAAAAAATTAAGTTGGCTCTTGATTTAAAAATTCGTAAGTTAGCTTTATCAATACCATCAATACCATGTGCCCGTACCTCATGGGCATTACCAAAGACACGCAACTGCTTTTAAATCACATTGATTAAAGCCCAGCCTAATTAATAAATAATAAAACAATCCGCCACAGTTTAATATTATATTATTTCGCCTCGAAAAAGTGCCATTTAGGTCAGCTAATAAGCTTTTGAAAACTCCCGAAATTAACTTTGATTTATGGCTACGCCACTGATCGTTACGATTTTTAAAATATTTGATTGGACTAACTTTCAATTTACAATAAAATCTGTTTACATTCAAATTTATTTCACAGAAAACGCGTATATTGGTTTTACCATTGAACTTGTATGGAGACCGGAAAGTTACTTAAAATTCAATGTCAAATATTTAACGATCTATGTAAAACCAACCGTTTGTTTGCTATACTTAATATGTATAATGGTTAATAAGTTAAAATTCAACGGCTAATTATTGCCTTGAGATATTTGAGAAGGTGTATTTTTATAATATTTCTAAATTCAATTCATTGTCGTAAGCTATCGCGTTGCCTCATTGAAATTTGCGTCTTTCCATTTACTCACATCGACAAAATTCTTGGACTCCCCTCGTAAATTGTAAAACGAAATATTGATCACGGCTGGTTTTTTGTACATTTAATCTTTATTTCTTTCACCTGGGTGCTAGGCATTCAAAAATGGTTACAACAAAATTTCCTCTAATTTTAGAAACCAATGTTTAAAAAGTGGTTCATATCGATTTAGCGTGTTTAAGTGATTGTTGAGTTCTTCTTTGCAATTATGTCTGGCAATAGAATTTCAGTGTTCCATAGAGCAAGAATAGTGGCTTTGCATTGATTAGGGTCTGCCGAATCATCAAATCGCGGATTGACTAAGGATTCCCCACCCCCGTGACGGCAGCGAAATTCTCAGATTTGGATTCCGAAAGTATTTTATTTAGGTGCTTTTTAAGTGCTAATTTGGTGCTGAGTTCAAAATTTTCGTGCTCGTTTTTTAGAGGTAGGGGACGATTTTGAGAATTCGTTTGCTGCTGTAAAGTGACGGTAGCAAAACTTTTACAAAATCAATAAAAATTAAAAACTGAAAGTACCCAAATTAAGTGCTTTTTAGGTGCGTTATATATATATATATATATATATATATATATATATATATATATATATATATATATATATATATATATATATATATATATAAATAATCGATTTTTTTGACCCACCCTAATATATATATATATATAGGGTGGGTCAAAAAAATCGATTATTTTTTTTTACAAGTGACACGGAAAAATGGGTTGCTAGACACCTTTAAAAAATTCTCACCAAGCATGAGCTCTTAATTTTAGTAGAAAGATCCTCCGCATCGCAGTTTTATATTTTTTTCTCAGTCTAATAGAAAAAAATTCATACCTCATCATTTATCGATTGAACAGAAAAATGTTACGAGAGAATTTTTTAGGAAATTTAATGCTCTACAAAAAAGGTATCTTATATTTTTTCCGTAAACGTCATCATTTGAAAGATATTAAGGATTTAATTTTGATTATTTTAAGACAAATTTCATTTTTGTTTTTTTTGTATGAATTTTATAACTCGACAATAAATGACTTTTACAAAATGCGCAATACAAATTTTTGTTGGAAATTAACTGCTCTATAAAAATGGTTTCTTATGTTTTGGCGATGAAATTAACCGTTCAAAAGATATTCATCATCAAACTTTCATGTGTACGGATTTTAAAAGTTTTTGATGAGATATTCAAAAAATTTCAATTTAATTTATAAAAAAATACAAAAAATACAAAATACAAAACTGTGATGCGGAGGATCTTCCTATTAAAATTAAGAGCTCATGCTTGGTGAGAATTTTTTTAAGGTATCTAGCAACCCATTTTTCTGTGTCACTTGTAAAAAAAATCGATTTTTTTGACCCACCCTAATATATATATACGAATCAAACCAGAAGTCCGACCGGAAATCGCAAAATCAAAATTTTAAAAATTTATCAAAATTTCAATTTTGAAAATTTTGAATTATTCGTAATAGCAGAATTTTCGTGCTCAACCCCTTAGTCAAGGGTACCAATTTGTGCTACAATTTCAAGGTCACTTTACCACTCCCCGCGGAGGATGGTAAAACGATACATTTTCCGAACTGTCCGAGCTTATTTAAGAAGAACGTTTGGTCGATTAATTTCCAGTACCACAATACGGAGAAGACTTGCTAGAGCCAATTTGCAATCCAGGAGGCCATTAAGAGTACCCAGGTTACTTCCCACACACATAGCCGCTCGTCTACCGTGGGCACAGGAACTCAGAGACTGTCTTTTAGTTCAGTGGAGAAATGTCCTTTTTTCGGACGAAACCAGATTTGGTTTAACGTTTTGGAAAGGAATAATGCATGGTCGTCGTACGCAGTTTATTCCCATTCCAGACACTAGAGATTGAGAATATTTAAAGATTACCGTGGCCAGCAAATTCACCAGGCATGAATCCCATTGAGCTGAGGGATTTCGTTAAACGTTTAAACAAAATCCTCACAATCACTTTGTAATACACTTCTTGACTTATAATAATAGTGTCTCATTTAGACAAACATAAGGGGGTCCAAGAATTTTGGCGATGTGACGAAGCCCTTAGGCTTGGCCTTCACTATCGATTTAATCTACAAGGTGCACAAACTGTGATAAATAAATCGTTGAATTATCAGTTTCCCAATGGATATCAAAAAAACTTCTTGTGTGATCGGTTCAACACTGGGTACATCCAATAACAAGTCAAAGATTATCAAAAGAACAGTTTTTCAATTTATTTGAAGATTTATGCGAGCACTCCGAAAAGTTTTTCCGGTACTACCGACTGACAAAAAGTTTGTCGAGTTGTTGAGAATAATTGGTCCATTAATAACGTAATATACGTTTATCGCATCCGTTAAATTCGTTATCAGACATTTTAAAAAATAACTACGACTAGTAATAGCTAATAGAGGACGAGCTTTGAGACTAACAAATATCTCTCGTCAAATAAATTTATAAACACAAATAATAGCAATCATAATTTTATTTAAAACAACGAGTTATATTTTTGCGACTGAAAAATCGTTGGTGGAGACCAAGTCTTAGTGTCACAGATACGAGTGTCTTACGTATTAAAAAAAACTATCTTTTAACGCCCCATATATTGTTATGAATCTGCGACCTGCTATCTGCCAGTAAAATGTTAAGGAAATGGTACAAAGAAAGGTCACATAGACGCCAATTGGTGGCGCGAAATTCTGGAATATTTCTCGATTGTTCTACTGCTGTTCAGTTCAGATTTTTGAAAATTGGAAGATGCAGTTTGACGAGCATAATAAGCCTATAATAAGTTGTAAATTTCATTAACGAAACTTAGTGGAATTATTATTCGTCAGCAGTTTTTAAATTCAGTGATTTGTAGTTAGACTTAAAAAATTAAAAGACTGTTATTTAGAGGGTAATTTAATAACCTATAAACATATAGTATATTCTTCAACGAGCGTATAATAACTATTATTCTGGAGGATGAATATTTCGAAACGAGCCGCAGGCGAGTTTTGAAATTATCCAAGAATAATAGCCATTATAGGCGAGTAGAAGATTATACTTTTTCTACGATCATCGCAGACCATCACTATCACTCGTTAAATTCTCCATCTTATTGTCGTAATCGAATAGTCGAGATGATAGTTCATCAGAATGAACATGACATTCGCGATATTAAGTTAGGGGAGCAGAGCCCACTTATAAAAAAGCTGTTCTATTGCAGCTTCCTCATTGGTCTCAGCCTGTTGTATCCTAAATATTGAAATTGGTTATTGGTTGTCAGCTGTTGAATAATGTATCAGGAACCAACATATCTAAGGAATCATATCCAGAGAAACAATAGAAATAGAAACAATATTATGCAATTTGATAAGATTATTGTTTAGTTATTTTCTTGTGAAAAATCGTAGTTTTTTTAGCTACATCCAAAGGTGCATTAATTTTCTAAACATTAATAGATGACCATTTTTTAAAGTTTTGATTGGATTTAATTACTAAACAATTTTTTAGAAGTGGATATTTTTGCGTAAAACTACTAAATAAATGAGTTCATTTTAAAAAAAGTTAAGAATAACAAGACCAATTCTGTCAAAATAAATAGCGAAATTAAACGGATGAATCCCTTGGCAAATACCCGAAAAAAATTTTAAAAAAAGTTCTACAAATTAAAGATATGGTCTTTTTTTGTTAACATTCTACCAATATAGTAGTTACGAACTAGTTGACTTCTCTAAAACCAATAGCGAGCAATGTTTACTCCAACTCAGCGATATTTCCGTCTCATCAATATAATTTAAAAAGCAAAACCGACTTCAGTCTTTTGTTCACGAATTTCTATTGGACAATTAGCTAACTGTTGTAATGAATGGGGGATTCCTTTCTTAGAAACGCGACAAAAGACATTCACGTTCACAACAAGGAGCGTTGTTATGCTTTTAGTAAGAATATTTTTATCTATATTCCTTTGTTACTTGTATTGTTACGAATTGGGTCGTACATTCAATATTTTTCTCCCAGTTAAAGCTCTATTCATATATCTTAAATGATAATACAAGAAGGTCAGTCCAATCATACTTTCATATTCCATATTTTTCTTATTCATTAACAATTTTCTTTTTTTACCACATTATACCGATATTTTTTATGAAATTAGCTTCAGCCGATGCAAATCATTGCTAGTGTTAGTTTCGTCTATTACAAATCAAAGAATTTCGTTTTATTTTTATTACAGTTCAATGAATCTGTTTTTTTTTAATACGGTTTGTTATTTTTTTTTCTTCGGGGTTGGTATTAACGTCAGTTGTCCCATGTACTGCGGCCAACAAGGCCTATTGTGCTACTTCATATAATTAGGTTTTCACAGCATCATTTTTGCGTAAAAAAAAATTAAAATATTTTCATTCTACTAATAGAAACCGGAATGGCTACCTTGGCCTTAGATCGCAAAAATCAATTTAAAAAATTTCCTATTTCACCATTCGACAGAATCAAATTAACACCAAATTTAAGTAGGTACGTAAACAACACTTAAAATGTGTTATCGATCGCACAATAAAAGTGAAACATCTTGACGAATTCGCTCTGAAATAAAAAAAGGAAACAGGATCAAATATGACTTTAGTTTGGATGAACTAATATCAGAAGAGAAGTTGCTACAGATGTGGAACAAAAGAAACAAACTGAAGACCCTCGACATTCACTCCATGATCACGAACCCGCAGCACGAAGGATCAAATCTTTCTGACCAGATTAGTCCATCTGCAAGAGCCCCAGAAAGAACCCGTCATGCCAATTGGAAAGAAGCTCATCCTCAACACCTAGAGCATCAAGAAGAACTCTCACATGGCAGCAAACCTTCCTATCCTGTGTGAAGAACTCTCAACCTTCTGCGAGTCGGAGTGCCCAAGTGTAACAACCAACTTGGAAAGACGGGAACTGCTGACTCAGATACTCAATGTGAATGTGGCGCATTGCAAGACCCAGCACATCTACGTGTCTGTCCTCTGTTGAAGAAACTCTGCACGGAGCTACTGGATGGACAAAATTTGACCATGACTGAGCTGAACACGTAAACTAACTAACTAACTAAATGTATATTTTGTAATAATAAAACATACTGTAACAATTTTGCGATACGCCACTGGAATGTACGCAAGCAAACTGGGCGGTTTAGTAACGTCACAGCCAATGACAAGGATGTTCCAGTACCTTCCCGACCAATCTCGAATTTTCTATAGAACAGTTTGGATACGGCTAGAAGCTTCTCGTCTTTTCTCGATTCAACGTTAAATATATAAATTGGCCTTTGATCGTAGAAGTCAGTGAGTTTTCTAAAGTTAACGATTGTGTTCGCTAATTGACATAAATTGTATTGTATTGTTACAAATAAATGTGCATATAAATTCGAACCCTGAGTGTGAATTTAAGTAAAACGTTACAATACAAAAAGATAACGCTAAACTGCAAGATACCGACGATGCACGAACGACGATCGTACACAATCGGAATGGGACATCGAAATATGTTGTTTTTATCAATTTATTCTTCATATATTTCATGCCACGGCGAACCGTAAGAAGTTTCACTACAAAATTATTTTAATATTGTTCTCCTAAATGAATTTATGACGTGACTACGCTCGATTGACATTTAATTTATCGCATTAATTGTATCTCGAAAACGGCTGAAGCATCAAATTATCTTACGGTAACTCAAAATAGCACCAAATTATGCGACCATTCAGAAGCAAGCCCCATGATATGAATACGGATGGCTTTATATAAAGTCTAGTTGCATGCATTATTTCTCTTTCACCCGAGCTTAGGACATTTTTCTGTCGGTTTTCTATATAGCCTCCGTATAACACAATAATGATTTGTTACAGGAATCTACTTCTTCTTCGGATGCTATCCACTAATGGATGTTTGCGATCACATTTTCCATCTCCTCTCTATCCCTTGCGGTACGAATTAGTGTCTGTATGTCATTTATTCCTGTCCACTGTCTTATGTTCCGCAACCAGGACAATTTCTTTCTTCCTATTCCTCTACGGCCTTCTATCTTACCCTTGATCAACAACTGTAAATACTCATACTTTTTGTTCCTCATGACGTGCCCCAAATATGCAGTCTTTCTCTTTTTAATAGTAGTTAGCAGTTCACGTTCTTTGTTGATGCTGGGCAGAACTTCTACGTTTGTTATTCTTGCAGTCCACGGTATCTTGAGCATTCTGCGGTAAAGCCATATCTCGAGCGCTTCCAATTTGTTAATGTTGTTGACTTTAAGTGTCCAACCTTCCATCCCGTAGAGAAGTACCGACCATACATAGCACTTTAAAAATCTCAACCTCGGACTAAGATCGAAGTCCGAACAACTAAATACTCTTCTCAGTCCTATGAATGCTTGTCGGGCCTGTTCAATGCGACTCTTGATTTCGAGATCAGAGGTCCAGTATTCAGATAACCACATGCCCAAGTATTTAAATTTGCTCACTCTGTCTATGCGCATTGCGTTGAATGTTTACTGTAAGTCTTCAAACGCATTCAAGTTTCTTGTTATTATCATAAACTTCGTCTTTTTAGTGTTTATGTTTATACCCATCAATCTGCTATGTTGACCGACTGTGTTGATCAGTCTTTGTAAGTCTTGCATGTTATCAGCGATGAGCACTGTGTCATCAGCATAACGTATGTTATTACATATGTTACGGGAATGGATAGTGAAAAATCTTCGTATTTATTTATCTACTTATTTATCTATTTATTTTAATGCTCCCGCACCTGGTACAACGCAAATATCGTAATATGAAGGTTTAACTGATAGTTTATTTAAAATGACGTAATTAGCAAAGAGTAAATATAATTAAAAATAACCAAAGGAGACACTTAATTTATATTCCCACAATATTTGCATTACATCAAGACGTAGATCAATGAAAGATAAATATTAATACTGAAAAAAAAAGTATTTGCTTTTTAACAATTTTATTATTTGGTAAATACTTGTTACCAGCGTTTACACATTGAATACCGAGAATAACAATAGAACTATACAAAAAAAATATGTAGTTTTGGGATGGATACTACAGATTTTAGTTTAATAGACACTTCAAGGTAGTGGGTTGCAAGGCGCCTCGCTCGTATGGCTAAATTTAAAAAAAAAACGCGATAGGACGTTCAAGAGACCAGGAACTTTTCCATCCAGACGGTATGAACTTTGAACGACATTATCAACACAATAAAATTATGACGATGTTACGTCAGAGAAAATTTCTATAAACGTAGTAAAACAATAAAAAGACTTCATTTATAGACTATTTCTTTTTATTTAATAATTTTAAAAGAGAAGAAAATGGCTGGAGCAACAAATTTTCTGAAAGCGACTCAAAATATGATACCATTAAGAAGATAACCAACCCTATGATATGTCTACGCTAGCTTCATATACGTTGAAACTCATTAAAGTTTGAAGTTTACGACCCACACCACGTACTTCTCTGAAAATATTTTCACAATGAAAAAATGTGCCTTATTCTCACATTACTTGTCTTCATCTTCTGAGACCAGCACGGCATCGTCCGCGTAGCAAATTACTCTTAGTTCTTTGTCCCCTGGTGGGTATCCCTTTCCAACCTTTTTTACTTCCATTATAAGTTATTTCTTTTACACATCAACGACCTCTTAAAAACCACCACAAACCCCATTTACAGTTTCGCAGATGATAGCACACTTGTCTCAACTTTCCCATCCTATCGATCACTTTCGGTGAATGATACAAATAGACTCAGGCAGGAACAGGTTGATTCCATCAATAGAGATCTTAAAGCAATCGCCGAGTGGGGAACCAACAATCTTATTCAGTACAACGCCCAAAAAACACGTTTTCCAAGAAAGTAAATTCCTCAAATCATTCCATCACAATTTCCGGAAATACCCTTGAACCAAGTCCCTCCATCTCGATTTTGGGAGTCACGGTGTCCAATAATATGTCTTGGCATGACCATGTTGCTAACATCGCAAAGTCGGCAAGCCAGAGGCTAGGTTTTCTGTGGAAAGCCAGAAAGTTTTTAACTCCTGATCAACTGTTGGCGACGTACAAGGCTTAAATCCGACCTCTACTGGAGTATTGCTCGCACATTTGGGGTTCAGCACCAAGGCATTCTCTTCGTCTTCTAGATTCCATTCAGAAAAGAGCCATTCGTTTGATAAACAGCTCAACTCTCACAGATACCCTTCACCCTCTAGAACATAGAAGAAGAGTTGCAGACCAGTCATTGCTCTACAGATATTTCCATGGCAGATGCTCCAGAGAAATAAAACTCTTGTACCACCATTGGCCACATTCGGCCGACCAACTCGGCATGCTGATCAGTCTCACACATTTACTCTCAAGCTTGACACTACAAGGACCAATCTTCATCAAGAATACCAAATATGAGCGTATAGGAAATTAAAATTCAGGGTGAGTTTCTATTTCATGCGACTCGATCCTGATTACCGAACATAACCTACAAAATTAGCAAAGTTGCGAAAATCGGTTTTTTGTAAATAACTAAAAAACTACAGCTTCCTTGCATCTTCCAGATTTTTTTGAAAAACGAAAATTATCTCGACTCCTAGTGATCGTAGGAATTCAATTTTTTTTTAAATGCGTGAAATGATGCCAGGAATCTATTTTCATGAAAGTCACTTCTATAAAAACAAAATTAAAAAATTTATTTTAAAAAAACATGTAAAAAAATAGTGCAAATATTTTAAAGTCATTTTTTGACCTTTAAAATTAAGAAATCAATATACTTTTTTAATGATATGAAAGTACAACTTTTACAGAAAAAAATAAGCCCTAAATCGTTACTGTAGCATCATCCCCCGAGCAGAACTAGCTAAATTAAGAGAGCATCTTTTTGGAGAAAACTTCATATATCTTGAAAAATAATCAATATTTATCAATTTTTCAAAAAAACACTTATTTGGCTTGCCATAGGCTACACTTAACAGTAAGTAACAAGTTTGAATACGTTACAGTTAACGAGTTATAGAAAACCCGATTTTTCACGGATTTTCCGATATAATTCGAAAAGTATCAATGATATCGATTATAATTATAATATATTTAATAGATAGATCTTTTTAATACCTACAATTTCTTGTTTTAACTTTTTTCGATCGGAGCTGTAGTTTTTAAGTTATTAACAAAAAACCGCTTTTCGGAACTTGCCAATTTTTTAGGTTATGTTTGGTAATCAGTACGAGTCGCATGAAATAGAAACTTACCCTGAATTTTAATTTCCTATACGCTCATTTTTTTTTTTTGGATATTAATTTTTGCACGCACATTTCCCTATTGCTTGGAGTAACAGTAGTATTGTAGGTAGTGTCCAAATCGTAAATTCTAGTTAGGTATTTTTGGCGCATTTCGTGTTTTTTTTTTAATTCTGGTTCGACATTAAAGTATTTCCAAAGATACGAAATTATGTAGATACAAGTTTTCATGTTTCCCATGTGTATGAAGAGATTTATGTCGATGATTCTCGGTTAATATTTGGTGTGGTATTAAGAGAAGGGCAAAATAGCTCAAAAAATAATAGAAAATTTTATATACTGTTATTGAAGTAAATTTAAAACTTTAATTTATAAAATAACCAAAAATTTTAATGTTAATCAGATATGACTGCAGCACAAGCATTAAATACAACACCAGGAAAAAGTATTATTTAAAATCCAATTCTTTTTCTGATATTTTATGTAAATAATTCATTAAAAGTATTATTTAAAATCCAATTGTTTTTCTGATATTTTATATAAATAATTCATTATTAGTTAAACTTCGACAGAACGGTAAAAATACAACATGCAGTTGGCAGGAGGCAAAGGATTTTGTAAACATGCAACATAAATTTGCGATCACTCCTTCGAATCACATTAATATTAAACAAAATATTCCATTTAAAATATAAAATATTATTAATTTATTATGATTTACACTTATAACAACCCCCGTGACGGCAGCAGGCAAAATTTTGGCAAAATTCTTTTTGAAAATTTATCAAAATTTCAAATTTTGAATTATTCGTAATAGCCGAATTTACCAATCTACATTGTTTCCAATAAATTCGGTGCTTTTTGATAAGACATGATTGGATTTTCGTGCTCAACCTCTAAGTCGAGGTAAGCCTTGCATGAATCAGAAGACGATATTACAATGGTCAACTTATCAACAATATTAGATATTCAGATGACACCGTACTGCTGGCAGATAGTGCGGAGGGTCTCCAGAGATTGATAGATAATATTGTAGAAGCAAGCAACGAATACGGACTAACACTAAACTCTAAAAAGACTAAAGTAATGATTATCAGTAAGAACATCAACATAAACGCTCGATTTACGATAAACGATACACCAACAATCTTGTTCAGTTCAACGCCTAGAAAACACAAAGCACCACGTTTTCCAAAAAAGTTAATGCCTCAAATCATTCCATCACAATTTCCAAAAATACCCTTGAATCAAGTCCCTCCATCTCGATTTTGGGAGTCACTGTGTCTAATAATATGTCTTGTCATGACCATGTTGCTAAAATCGCAAAGACAGCAAGCCAGAGGCTAGTTTTTCTGTGAAGAGCTAGAAAGTTATTTACTCCTGATCAACTGTTGACGACGTACAAGGCTCGAATCCGACCTCTACTGGAGTATTGCTCGCACATTTGGGGTTTAGTATCAAGGCATTCTCTTCGTCTTCTAGATTTCATTCAGAAAAGGGCCATTCGATTAATAAACAGCTCAACTCTCACAGATAGCCTTCACCCACTAGAACATAAAAGAAAAGTTGCAGACCAGACATTACTCTACAGATATTTCCAAGGCAGATGCTCCAGAGAAATAAAAACTCTTATACCATCTCTGGCCACATTCGGCCGAAGAACTTGGCACAATGATCAGTCTCACCCATTTACTTTCAAGATTGACACTACAAGGACCAATTCTCTATCAAGAGTCCTTCTTTTACACGGCTTCTACGGAATGGAACAGACTTCCAAAATCAGTTTTTCCAGAGAACTATGACCTGCAACTTTTCAAAAAGCGGGTCCACAATCATCTCCTTTCTATAATCCCTCCCCCTTCTAATAGTCGCAATGCGTGCCGTCCGCGGCCCACACGATAGGTCTACCCTTTAAAATAAAATAAAATATGCTACCTGTGTTGCAATATCAGTGATACATGGGATCATAGTTATAAAATAAGAACTCGAATTGAAAGAGCCAGAAGCGCTTTTAACCGCCTTAAAAAAGTCCTTTGTAACCTCTCTCTTAATATCAATATACGCATAAGAATTCTCAGATGCTACGTCTTTAGTTTTCTCCTCTACGGAGTAGAAAGCTGGAGTCTTACCGAGGTTACCACCAAACGCTTAGAGGCATTCGAAATGTGGTGCTATCGACGCATGCTACGGGTCTCATACACATACGATACAACTAACATCACGAGAGGCTCAGAAAAGACAAGAAAATTATTACTACGTATATATATATATATATATATATATATATATATATATATATTACTGTGTATATCCTGGTTGGCCAATCTTAGAAAATGGACTGGCCTAACATCAACTGACTTATACCGAGCTGCAGTGAATAGGATAAGATGGGCCAACGTGGTCGCCAACATCATAAGAAGATAGGCACCTTTAGGAGATGTACATAATATTTTTTATGGATACTTTACATTTCCAAGTAGGATGTGACGTTTGTTATTTCTATTATTTTATTAGTTAGATAAGTTATTATCAGTGCCTTCAGACTGAGCCAGACAACAAATCTTAAAGCAAGAAATCGGAATGGACATTTGAAGATTTTGGAAAATATTTCCCTAGAATCCATGTCTAAGCCGACAGATATCATGCCAGTTAGGTACGACTTCCAAATGCAATTTGAAGTGGTTATAAACAACCACCAAGTTTGCACAGAGAACGGACCTCAACTAGAAAGGGATGCTTTAGTGTGGTACACTGATGGATCCAAGATAGATGAAATGGTTGGAGTGGGCGTTATAGGGCCGAATTTTAGGCTATCAAAACCCCTTGGTAACACCCCAACCATCTTTCAAGCAGAGTTACATGCCATAGAGACATGTGCCCAGGAGTGCATCGAAAGAAACACCCGAAGGGCAGAAATCTATATTTTATCAGATAGCCAAGCAGCACTAAAAGCTCTAAAGTCATACACTTGTGAGTCTAAGCTGACTTGGGACTGTAAACAGTCCCTGAGACAACTGGCAGCAAACAATCATGTTACTCTGATGTGGGTTCCAGGTCACAAGGGAGTTAAAGGCAACGAAGAAGCAGATTGCCTTGCCAAAGAAGGGGCAAATACAAGATTTTCCGGCCCAGAACCCTTCTGTGGACTTTCCAAGGCCCACTTGAAAAAAAAGGTTCGACGCTGGGAAACAGATTAAATGAAATCTCACTGGCATAAAGTGCCAGGACAAAGGCAAGCGAAAAGTCTTTACTGTTACAACAAAGCCTAAACAAATTAAGGTTCTTGCAACAGACCAAGCTTGGTAGATTGTTGCCTGGTTAACAGGCAATTCAGCTTCGTACAGAAATGACAGATTTTATCCTTTTACACAGAAACTTTAAACTATTTCTATGACTCATTGTACAGCAGCTTTAAACCGACAGTAACCAAATCGTAAAACTTCCTTTCAGGGTAAAATTCTACTCATTTTCCTGTAATTCTAAATCTTTGAAACCTGCCTATTCTTGTTTATTTAGAGTATAAACTTTAGACACTTAAGGATTTATGATATTCTTAGGCATAAAAAATCCAACATACCTGGATCATTGTATTAGGTACTTATATTTATCTGGCTTTTTTTTTTAACGTACGTATTATATTTGTTTATTCTCTAATTTATTTAGATTAGCTAATTTATAGAATACAGCTGCATAATAAATTAGTTATTTTTATCAAAAAAAATGTTTTAATACGATACCTACTTATATTAAAACATTTTTTTGTTGTTAAATTATAGAGATTGTTTTGGGTGAGTCGGAAAATTGCATTCTTGTCATTTCGAATTGATAAAACTGCTTTTTTAAGTTTTAAGTTTTGATATGATCGTATTTTTTCCATTTAATCAATGGAATTTTAATATTTGTTTGATATTATAACCGTATTTTAAATCGAAGTGAATTAGGGGTAGGTACCTATAGGTAATAAAATTGTCTTAAAAACAAAACGGTTTCATTTCAATTATAAATAATAGGAAAACCTAGAATATGGTTTTTTAAAGAGTCTTAAGATTCTACAGGTTACTTAACTTAGCATCTAGCAAGTAACTAGGTATATTAAATTTTTCCTTTTTTTTTCTTTATTTTAGAATAGTTATCTGCCAATTATCTTCATTGAGAAAGAAACGAGATATTCTGACATTAAAATCGCTTTAAACCGGTTGCTGGTACATATACACTGAGAAGGTCATAGTTCTTGTATATTTCTAAAAATAACTCGAGACAACACTCAGTAAAGAATGTTTTGAAAACGGTTCCCAGTCCCGCAACGGTTTCAAACTAGTAAAATCGTTAGAAATTAAATAAAAGAAACATTAAGTGAGTGCATCGTGACCCAAAAAGTACTCAAATGTATACATGAATAATCCAAAAACTATGAACCAATTATATTTACAAACCGAGTTGATTCATCAAAAAAATTTACATGTTAGTATGTTTATAAAGGCAATTAAGTATTTATTGAACCATACTACAGCCATAAAAAACGGATGATGAAACAAATCTACTAAAGGTTTAAATCAAATTTAGTTATAATAAATAATTTTCACTTAATTAGAATTTCCATGAATACTTAAAAGGTTTGGATACGCGTTTCTTTTAAAGAAAAACTACACATTTAATAATTTTAACATAAAAACATGATATCTACTTAATGATAAAAGTACTCCAAAAATATTTGTACGGATTTTTTGTGAACTTCGAGTAGATTTTTCGATCATTATCGAATGCTCAACAACAACCTCAATGATAAAAATAAGGGTTAAACGAAATAATACTCGTAACAACTGTAGCTCCTTACTCATAAACAATAGAATGTCTTTAATGATATTTATTATCTCATATCAATTTAAATTTGATATTACAATTTCTCTATATATATTTTATTTATTAGAAATAACTTTCTTTGAATATCCATTCAAATAAAAAAAATTTACATTTAAGTACTTTAGTAATGAATCATTTTTTGAAAAAAACAACATTGTAAACATTTCTTGCCTATGTAGATATTTTCGTAACTAATTTTATGAAGTGGTGAGTATTTTTTTACTCGGAAAAACTGCAAAGCTATTAAATCAGAAATAGAAGCGATAAACTCACGCTGGAAAATTTTTCTTTAACTTGAATATTTAAAGTATGTAAAATTATTCATTATAAAAATTAATGACTTGTACATAGTTGCATTAGTAGGTAGGTAACATTCAGATTTCATGAAAAATTAAATACCAAAATAACACTTACAAACTTTACGTTTAAATGTAATGTTTTAATTTGGTTAAATTATGTCGTAAGTACATAAATACATTGATTTGAGATAATCACCTATTTACACAATTACGTAGTGATTGACTAGACCAGACTAGGGGGTGACGTGAAGAAACTTTGTAGACAAAACCAGCGTCAAAATCGATGTTCGACTAAGGGCATGCGAACTGATGATGTTTTTTGCAAAATGGTTGCCGGTAGGCAACTTGTTAGGTTAGAAGGTGACAAATTTGTATCAAAATACATTTATTTATTATTAATGTTTAAAGGAACTTACCTCTTCACGTCTTTTTAACCATCTTCCGCAAGGACTTTCTTCTAAAATTTCACTTTCATCTTCGGAATCCTCGCCACTCTCCCTTGGCGATTTGTGTTCCTGGTCGTTATTCATCAGACTTCCCGACATTATAAATTAAATAAACTATCCCGAAAAATCACCACCTGTATGTTTATAAACGGGTCAATACCACAAAGGTATTCCATCTGATTCAGAACATAACAAGAAAATCACTTCAAATCGACACGATTAAAACACTTTTATGTGGTAATCCTATAGGGTTTTGTAGAAATTAAACATTTTATAGCTTATATACTTGAGTAAACACCAATTTTTATTATTAACAAAAGAACATAAAAACGACACTATAAACGTTACTGAACTGTGTTTAAAATGTTTAGTTAAATTGTTAATGGTTTTTTAGAAACTGAGTTTGTAAACTAACCAAACACACAGGAAATGAGTGCAATATTTCGGAGCACAACAAAAATTAACACTGACTGTTGTTTAGCAAAAAGTGTCCCTCTGCTGACTGCTTTTAGTTAGTCGTACTTGACAGACTCAGCCGTTTGACACATGCGCCATAAGAAACATAAGCTTATACAACCCGTAATACTATTTTAAAATTCATTGATTTTTCATTTTTAAATTTCAAAATTCTTTATTACTACAAATGTATTTGTTTATCACTAACCTTTTATGATAAATAGTATTTTCATCAATTTTAATTTTATAATATTGGAAATTATATAGTTTTCAAAAAAACGTATTTTTATTTTATATGTAGCGCCATCTATTATACAATATAATAAACAGAAATCTTGTTTTAAATCTCTATTACCTCTCTAGCTTCGGAAATATTTGTAATGACTAATAAATGTCTTTATTAAAATATTATCATTTTTCCATTAATTAAAATACATGAAGTATGTAATGTTCCTAAATTACATTTTTACTGCTACTATTGCTGATAGTTTTGCGTTTAAAACTTAGGTGAATTAATAATAGGGCTTTCATTCCACAGTGGCGTAATTAGATTCGTTGCCGCCTTGGGCTATGGCCCAAATAGCCCTTGTGAAAATACACACCAGGTCGTCTACTGTTTTAAACACAACTACGAAAATTAAATTGTAAAATTTTTTTTAACTTATGGTAGTCAACCGGTTTATAATGTTTAATCTAAACAAATTGCGTGAACCTATTTGAATGAAAATAACTTATAAATATACTTTCATAACTGCTTATTAACGTCATTTACTGCAAATTATATTTTTTTCTTTTTTGTTATGAAAACATAAAGCTCTTATTACCCTATACCATTTTGTTCCTGTTATTCCACCCGACCGCCCGTGACTGAAATTTAAAACAAATACAAATGCATGCGCGCGAATCTATTTTGTTGACTATTTCAGGTATGGTTGATTTTTCTCCCTGAATCAAACGAATTTCAAGGGAATTTCGCCAACAAGATAATTATCTGTTTGACCAGTGGCATATTTATACATTTCTCAAGTGTAGGCTTATTAAATTTTTGCCGCCCCAATCTCTACGAATATAAATTCCTAGATTATTTTTACATTCCAAAAATTTGGTTGAAGTTGCACAAAAAATATCTTTTGGGTATATTTCTGAGCTAATCAAAGCTCATCATGTACAACTGATAATAATACACAAAAGATCTGATAGGTCGAGGTGCTTGAGAGGCTGCATAGCCTTCACGATCCCCTCTACAATCCACACAATAATGAACATTCGGTAAACGTAGTTATTGCGCTTGCAAATAGTTAAAAAGAATTAAGTTATGAAAGTTTTTTAACAAAATCTTTTTAAAAAATCGGTCCCCAAATATTTGCCGCCGTAGGCTCAAGTTAGCCTACTCAGCCTGCTGGTAAATCCGCCGCTGTGTTTGACTTGACAATGTCGAAGATGCCAAATCAAATCTTATTACAGTTGAAACGGTGAAGCTTTTCCATCACGTGACCCAATCTACGATTCATACACACATATTTTCTACATACTGTCTCTTTCTGTCAATATAAATATAAGTCATAACGATTATTTTTATTGAGTCGACAGAAGTTTTGATTTGATTCATATGAATATTGTTGCTGACGTAATAGTCACGTGATGTAAAAGATTCACCGTTTCTACTGTATACGGGTACAAACCAACAAAATTGTTAAGCAATAGTTTGTAACGAATATACAATTATATATATTTTTTGTCACAATAAAATCAAAATATGAAAAAAACTAAAGAGTGCGCATAAAGTCTTCAGTTAATATTAGTTATTAATATTAGTTAATAATATTAGTTATTAATCACTCGATTTTTTTTAACATTAGCGAATTTACTAGAGGGATGAAATCTCAATATTTTTGTATCCAATTAAACAAGGCAATCTGCTGTACAATACAACTGATTTTTTGATAGCAATAAAATATAAAACGTAGTGATTGGTGTAGAAAATTACTGTTGTTTTTAATTTTTATATCAGAATTGAAATTTAATTTTTTTTGGCGATTAACGAAACAGACTTATAAGGCGAGTAAGAATGGACAAGTAGGTAAGTGCCGGATTTTGAAGTCTGGAGCCATCGGGGCAACAAGGGCCCCAAATTATTTTCCAAATAAAACGGACAATTTTTTTTCAGTCGAGTTTTTTAGTAAATAATTTATTGTGAAACCAAATAGATTCTTTCAGCATTTAACAAACATATATATATATATATATATATATATATATATATATATATAAACGAAAACAAGAATTATCCGAGGCTGCGGGCAAGTATCGCCCCACTCAGCCATTGAGCCATTGGGATATTCGCTCAAGATGGAAAGTGCAAGTGCTTATCAGGACCATTTGAGATTTTGATATTTTACTGATTGCCTGATTGGAGTGAACAAATATAGATGATTCATTTTTGTTAATATTTAAGAAAAATATAATTATGTTTATACAAAGTACTGTAGGTAAAGATAAACCACCGAAAAAAAATATCAAAGGAAAAGTTGAAGGATTTTCTTTTCTGAAGTGTCTATTGTGGATGCCCTTTTTTTTATTTAAAAAAAGGCCAGGTCAAGAGTGCTAACAACCGACGAGCATGTATGAAAGCGGTGATGAAAGTAGAAGAAGCGAAATATGTGTGTAAGAACCGTAGCAAGTGGAAAGAAGTGTCTCTGCCTACCCCTACTGCAAAAAGGCGTAATTTTATGTACATATGGACTGTAAGGAGGATGCTCAAGCAGTTTCAGTCCTGTAGTGGTCAAATCTTCGGTGCAGGCTTTCGCGCAGTGAGCTGGAGAGTTGTCATGATGGAAGAACCAAGTGTCCATTCTTGAATTTGGTAGGAAGTTCTTCAGAGAGTCGATGGCTTTAGGAAGACACTGTTCAGTGTATCACTTAGCTGTCACTGTCTTTTGTGTGTCCAACACGATTCCACAATTCCACTCAATTTGAAAAATACAACTATCATTTTCGTCTCTACTGGACTCTCTGAGTGCTTCGGGTGTATCCTCGTCATGAAAAACCCAAACTTTGGAAAAGGCCTATGACAGAGTGGTGAGGAGTGAATTGTGGTCGACATTGTCTATGTATGGGGTGACCGGTAGTTTAATACGAGCAAGGAAATCACTTACCTAGGATTCCACTGCTTGTGTCAGGATAAACGGAGCTTACACGGACTAGTTTAACATCGAAAAAGGTGTGAGACAGAGATGTGTGGCTTTTCCATGGCTGTTTAACTTATACATAGACGATTGTTTAAAAGATTTGAAAGAGAGTGCGTATGGATTAAAAATAAATGATTTGATCTTTAAATGCATTCTTTACGCCGATGATCAAGTCATATTAGCGTCAACTGAAGAGGAGTTGCAAGCGATGGTTAATGTCATGCATGATGCCCTGAAAATAAAAGATATGGAAATAAATGTTGGCAAAACGAATGTAATGGTTTTTGAAAGAGAAGAAAGCATGACAAACTGTGGGGTTTCGATTGAGGGAGAAAGAGTGGAACAAGTTAATGAATTAGTGTACTTGGGTTCAAAATTTACTAGAGATGGAAAGTATGACAGTGACATTGAGCGAAGGGTGTTGGCAGGAAAACAAATGAATGGAGCACTGCATAGCTTTATGAATAGCCAGAAAGTGTCAAAAAAGGCACGTCTGGCGGTGCATAGAGGTGTGTTGGTTCCTACACTTATGTATGGTAGTGAATGTTGGGTTTGGCAGAAGAAGCATGAGAATAGGATTAATGCTGCGGAGATGAGTAGTATAGCCGGAGTGACTCGGTTGGATAAAGTTAAGAATAGTGAGATAAGAAAACGCTGTGGTGTAAAAGAAGATGTGGTCACAAAGATAGATAAAGGAATGCTTAGATGGTTTGGACACGTAGAAAGGATGGATGAAGGAAGATTGACGAAACAAATTTATAAGGCGAGTGTGAATGGGCAAATCGGTAGAGGTCGACCTCGGAGAACATATCAGATCAACATTGTTTTGAAGAAAGGTCAGGTCAAAAGTACCAACAACCGACGAGCATGTATGAGAGCACTGATGAAAGTAGAAGAAGCAAAAGATGTGTGTAAGAACCGTAGCAAGTGGAAGGAAGTGGTCTCTGTCTACCTCTACAGGAAAAAGGCGTGACGACTATATGTATTGTTACGATATTTAGTTCTTTCTTGGGTTCGGTAATTTTAATTTTACAACTAATTACATTTCATAACGAATAAGAAATTCTTCACGACCGCTGTCCTTTTTTTATTTCCAAGCCACTATTCGACCTTTTTCCCGAAAGCGCCAGAACAATCCTTCTACCATCTCGAAACCGCTGTTCGAGAATTTAACTGCCGAATCGCAGAGACCGGCATAACAAAACGCTCATTAATATGCACCCTATTTGTTATCGACTCTCGGACGCCGACAAATAAAAACGGCCGGATTGTAACAGTATGTATGTATTTTGACGAATTCATTGCATAATTAATATAAATAATTGTATCATGCATGCTTTAAGTAATATAAAAAATGCATTCATTTATCCTCATCTACTAATCTATGTATTTTATAATCGTTCCTTAGGAGTAAACTCCCGTCGTGCGTCGGAGTTGACACACACACTTTTTTATTATTATTTTAATTACAAAATAAAGCTAAAAATATATTTATGTCACCAAAAATTTTAAAATGGCACCTCCATTAGTTTAGGAGATACATGAATTAAAGTTCATACATGTCGTGCTAAACGTGGTACCTGGCACTTGCTTAGGTGGACTGGTTGGCGCGAAAATGCATTGAAACGTTGATATTGATATGTGTTATTTACTAACCTATTTAAATTTATTAATGGTCTAACTATAATGTTTAAATATTAAAAATTTAAAATAAAATGTATAAATTTGGCCGTAAAGTACCAGTTAAGACAGAATACTTTGTAAAATGTTTTTATTTCCGAGATATTTGCCTGCTAAAAAAAAATTATTTCCCTTAAAGTAGATGACGGGAATAGAACGCATTTACAAAAACAGCTTTTAATGTGCAACATTGACAAACTTTATCAGTCAAGTAAAGTTATTAATTATTCCTTAATACTGCTTCTAACTAATATTTTTGTTCAAAATTATACATTTTAATTTAATTTTTTTGATAATTAATTATCATGGTTAGATCATTAATAAGTTTAAATAGGTTAGTACAAAGGGAACCAGGAAAGTTTTGCAATATGACGCAACTTCGTGGCGCAGGAGTCTGAGTGTTGGTGCATCGCGATAGGTGACGAGACTTTGCTGTACTATGATGATGTGCCGACCAAGTCTTAAAAAAAGCGCAGTAGACCTTCTGACTTCTAGCAAAGTATTTTTCGACTAAACCTCGTAATAAAAAGACCTGATCCATACATCTTCTTCCTCTTCTAAATTCTGCTTGCACATCCCATATCATCTTCTTAGTTTCATTAGTCACTCTTTTAATCAATATCTTGGTATACAGTTTACCGACTATGCTGAGTAAACGTAATACATCGGTAGTTCTTACAGTCCTGCTGCGAACCTTTTCCTTTGTAAAGCGGCACGATAACGGCCTTGCACCAGTCGTCTGGTACGCTACCACACCAACAAAGGTTAAAAAGGCGGTACAGCAGACTAGTTACCACGCTTTGTCATAACAGCAATGAAAATATAGAAAATAATAATTTTATGTAATAAAATTTTTAGCAAAATAATTTAATTTCTAATCTAGTGTATTTTATAATCGTTCGTAAGGAGTAAACTCCCGTCGTGGTCGGAGCTGGCACACACACTGATTATATTATACACATGTATACATGTCGCGTTTCCATCCCGCCGTGTATACTCTGTACTGGGAAATGCGCATGAGAGGGACATAACGTTTTTCGTGTAACACTTAGTTTGATTTTACTCCTCATACATTTTCATACCCCGGGCTTATATATGAAAATCGATTCTTAAGGAGTAAACAAAAATGGTTTAAGTTATTAAAATTACGATTTGAAATGTTTTGTTTTGCACACAAAAAAAATTTAATTTTAATTCTTATTTAAAAATTAAAAAAAACAATAAATTTTATATACTAATCACCACATTATTATTTTATTGCAATTTGTTAAATTCGGAAAAGGGCTTCCAAAAAATTCTTTCATTAAAAATGTCAATTTTTTTTTAAAAGCTCAAAAAAAGTTGTCTGTTCATGTTCATACCATCCATCTGTGTACATTTAGATCTAATATGAACGAATTTTAGAACCTTGCATTTTTTTCGCTATCCGCTTCACATGAAATGCCCCTTAGTTCTGCAGCTGTAAAATTACTACCCAAAACAATAATTCAAAAAGGTATGATGTAATATTAAAAGTTGTTCGGGAAATTTTAGCCATGAAAATAGGCACGAAAAAAAGGTCTAATAAGGGTTTAACGCATTAAGCGTAATACAACCCAAAAGATAAAAAATATGTATGTGTACATATTGTGAAAGGCTTTCGCGGCCATCGTTTATTGGTGAATGGTTTCTCGGGGATTTTGGACATCGTAGATCTGAGTTTATACTTAACGTTTCGCCATCTCTTGTGGATGGCATCTTCTGGAGATATGTCTGCTTTTTCAAGGCTGACAATTTGCGACATTCGTATGTCATGATCGCAGGTTGTATACGTTTTGGTGGTCGGGGCATATTTAAGGGCTGTTCAGAAACTGATCACGTTCCTGAGACTTTGGTAGAAAGAGCAATAAGAATCTGTGAACATTTAACTGAAGAAGATTATATATATATATATATATATATATATATATATATATATATATATATATATATATAAATGTATACGTCGAAAGCCTAGCACTAGAGGTGACATAAGCGATGAACTAAGTAGTCGTTAAGTCACTTCTAAAGCGGTTTTACCCTACACTCCCCGAGTGACAGATAGGATCGGCCGGATTCTAGGAAAATATAACATTAAAACCATCTTCAAGCCATCTAAGAAGATTGAAAACTATCTGAAATCTGCCAAGGACAAGAGAGCCCCACTAAGTTCTGCAGGTGTTTATCGTATTCCATGCATTTGTGGTAGTGTCTACATTGGAACAACTAAACGGTCCATTTACACCAGGGTCAAAGAACACAAAGCCAAATTCCGTTTTGGACATAAAGAAAAAGCTGCTGTCGCGGAGCACACAATTAATAATAATGATCACAGAAATAAATTCGAGGACACCCAAGTTTTATGCACCACATCTGCATATTACCCAAGGCTTTATAGAGAAGCGATTGAAATACATAAACCCCAGCAGAACTTTAATAAATCTGAGGAAACACTTAAAATTAATAGAACATGTACTTGATGCCATCCACTAGAGATGGCAAAACGTTGAGTATAAACTTAGACCTACGATGGCCAAACTACCCGAAAAGCCATTCACCAATGTATCTGTACGTTTAGGCAAATAAGGTTTATTAATAAAAATAATTTCATTATTGCAAATATTATATTTTTTCGGTTTGTTTTATTTTTTATTTTTCTTGTTAAATGTTCGAGGTGCACATTTTAAATGTCATCAACAAACATGGTTCTTTTGTACCTTTCTTGTTTTTATGGATATTATCATCTTTTAAATTTTTTGATTTTTTTAGTTAACCAGTATCTCAGACATTTGTTTTTTTCTCTTAATATTCTTCAATGTTTTCTTTGAATGAGAGCCTTCATAAACGGTGTCTTCAATAATTTCTACTTCAGAATCAATTATACTGATAGTTGGCGTTTGAATTTCATTATTTTTTCTTTTCTTAGACGTTTTGGTACTTTCTTCATTGATAGCTTCATCTATTAAAATATCTTTATTTTTTGTCTTTTTCTTCATTGATCTCTCTAAATTACATTTTTCTGGGTCTTCTATGTTTTCATAATTTTTAGTTTTCTTAGACGTTTTTCTACTTTCTTTGTTGATAGCTTCATCTATTAAAATCTCTTTATTTTTTTTATTTTTCTTTGTTGGTATTTCTAAATTAAATTTTTCTGGGTCGATTTCATTGTTTTTTGTTTTCCTAGACGTTTTGCTACTTTCTTCGTTGATAGCTTGATCTAATAAAAACTCTTTATTTTTATTTTTCATTGTTGGTATCTCTAAATTAAATTTTTCTGGGTCGATTTCATTATTTTTTGTTTTCTTAGACGTTTTGCTGTTTTCTTCGTTGATAGTTTCATCTATTAAAATCTCTTTATTTTTTTTCTTTTTCTTTGATGATCTCTCTAAAATACATTCTTCTGAATCATCTGTGATTTCTTTATTTTTCCTTTTCTTTTTAGGATTCTCTAAATATATACTTTCCTCAGTTTGTAAATCGTTTATTGTACTTTGTAAACAATAATTGGATGTTTGTACCATTGCATAATTTTCGTCTAAATTATCCTTACTTTTAAATATTTTTTTGATTTGCTCTTTCCCTAATTTATAATCTTCTTTTTGCTTATTTTTATTCCTCTTCATGTTTTGATTTGGAATTATATCTGCATTCTCAATTTTATTTTCATGTGTAAAATCCTCAACTGTTTCCTTATTTTTCTTAATTTTTTGAACATTACAAACAGTATCTTTATTATTTACATTATTTTCATTATGACCGCTTTTATTTAGATTCTCATCTGAATTATCTTTATTTTGGTCGTGCTTCAATTGTTTTTTTTTCTTCCAATTTTCATTGGCTTGTATATGTTTCTTAAAATTAAATATTCGGGTATTAAAAAATTTATTTTCCTCTCCTTCCTGAAGTCTTTCAAAAACAGCTACAAAAAATCCATTTGTATAATCCTTATTAGGTTTCGCATACAAACAAAATTTGCCTATTTCGCCATAATCTGGAGATCCAAAATTTTGCCATGTTTCGTCAACAAACTGACTAGCTGAAATTAATTTAAAATTATAATTTGTTTCCAACACTTGTCTTACAACATCTTCGTTTTCTTCAGGTAGTATTGAACAAGTAGAATAAACGACTTTTTTTGCATCAGGAAATTTTGTAAGAGCATGTCTAAGGATCTTTATTTGAAAACCTGTCAGGTTTGACATTCTCGACGCATTGATTTTGTTTTCTTGTGGACGGTCCGTCATACCTGAAAAAAAGTTAAAAAATCAGTTTCAAAATATTCTATTATGGCTATTTTATTAGGCACACAATTGAGGTTTTACAAAATATAGAAAAGCTGACTTGACTGCTTTATCAATGAGTGGTAACAGATCTTTCATTTTCTACATTTTTCAATGGTCTTACAATTAGTCTAGCAGGGTTCCTTTTTTAATTGCGCTAATAAAGAATATCTGCCTTTAAACTGTGCAGCTTCAGATACCAAGGATTTCTCATTAAGACTTTTTCACCTTCCTTAGCCTTTAAATATTGCAAACCTGTATTGATACACACGAAGCCGTATCTGGGTAAAAAATTTGGGAAGGATTAGAGCAGATAATGTTCTTTAAAGAAATAAAAAAAATTAAATATAATGTTTAGTGAAAGGCAAACGTCCCATTGTTGAAAATGATATTTCTGTTGAAACTGTTGATACTAGTATTGTTGCAAGAATTTTGGAAAAGGTATTGGAAATCAGAGGGATGAAAGTGAATGTAAGCAAGATGAAAGTAATGGTTTTTAAAAGAGAATAAAGCATAATAAACTGCGAGGTGCTGATTGAAGGACAAAAAGTGGCACAAGTGAAAGAGTTTGTATACTTGGGTTCAAACTTTACGAGAGATGGAAAGTAAGACTGCGATATTGAGCTAAGGGTGTTGACAGGGAAACAAATGAACGGGACACAAAACTTTATGAGCAGCCAGCATGTGTCAGCCACGATTGGCTGTGCATTGAGTACTGGTCATTACACTTATATATGGTAGTGAATGTTGGGTTTGGCAGAAGAAGTATGAAAGTAAGATAAATGCTGCGGAGATAAGTAGTTTGAAAAGTATAGCTAATGGATAAAATGAGAAATAGTGTGATAGGAGAACACTGTGGTGTGAAAACAGATGTAGTAATAAAAAGAGATAAAGGAATGGTTAAATGGTTCAGACACATAGAGAGGATAGATGAAACAGTGTGAATTGTCAAGTCGATAGAGGTCGACCTAGGCAAACATATCTCGATCAGATTGAAATTGTTTTGAAGAAAGGCCAGGTCAAGAGTACCAACAACCGACGAGCATGTATAAGAGCACTGCTGAAAGTAGAAGAAGCGAAAGATATGTGTAAGAACATTGTAATTTTGGCACATAAAAGTAAGTAAACTTATTAAATGTTTAATTTATGAATTACCTGTTCCAGAACAACTAGGATCAACTAAAATATATTCAACACCAGGAAAATCGTCTTTGGTACAATCCAAAATATCCTTATTAAATGTTTTTACACACTTTGCTTGAGCATTTGAAACGATGGTATTTAAAATTTCAAACCGTTTTGGATGTCTTTCAGTAGCATATACGGTACCCTCATTATTTAGAACAGCAGCCATATGAGTGGTCTTCATTCCAGGAGCGGCGCACATATCCAAAACTGTACTTCCTGAAGGGGCTCCCAAAATATGAACAGGTAAACAACTAGCCTAAAAGTCAAACAGCGATTTAAACTAGATATGTAGATCTGCAAAATTGTGGATAAGATTGTATGCTATGAAAAGTAAAAGTTGTAACGAACAGTGTAGGTGTCAACAAGGATACTTGTAGAATTTTTGCATTAGATTGGTGAAATTTGTGACCGTCAACAACTGTAATGTTTATGAGAAAGCTCAATATTCACTTAGAAAGGTTAGAAGGAAAGCAATTATTGCAAAGTTTATTGAAGAATGTATAATGCCAAATCCTCTCAAATGCATTCAACTTAGGATTCACCATAATGTTCAGTAGATATGTCACCTAAGTAATGGACCTTTTATAAAAAAAAAAAACGATATTGTTGGACACACGTCGGTTTGTTTTTGTCGCGAAAATATAGTATTTTATCATTTAAACATTTTCCCAGTGATTTCCATGTGACAGATATTAAGGGTAGGATCTATAATTTGAAGCGAGGATTATGAAACGTGCGGTTCTTTAGCTATAAGGAATTGACCCCTCCGTGGGAAACCTGGAAGAATTGTATCTGGTTTTGAGCCAGATTAGAAGCACATATGATGGAATATCTTGCCTCATCATTTAATAAAATTAATAGTTTAACCTCTTTGACACTTTATTTTGTGCATTTTTTGTGACACTTTTGGAAATGTAGGCAGGGAGTATTAGAAGGTGGATAGAGTTTAGTTAGCAGCAAATTGGGTACCAACAACTTTTGCTTTGTATATAGAACTTCATAATTTAAATCATACCTTGTCTTGTAAGATAATGGATCCATTTTTGTAAGCAGGATGTCGATAAAATTCGGTTTTGGGAGGAAAAACCAATAAATTAGATACATGAATATCTATCATAAATTCATCATTATTCAAAGAGCTAATTTTCTCCAAATAGCCGTTATAGTCATTTTTGTTAAAGAATTTAACTAAAATCCAACCTTCATTTTGAAACTTTTCTACAGCTTCACTTAAGCTTGTGATTAGAGTGTTGATGCGAACATAACGAGGTTTGCTATCATTTTCTAAAACAAATGTAAAATTAAAAGAAACATAAATGTGACCAAAACAATTCTGTATACTCTCAAAAGAGTGGGTAGTTAATACTTCTAAATAACCCGACTTGTATCCTATTATTTTTTCTAAAAAAAAACTAATTATTTTACACCATTTTGTATAAACTTACTAACTTCACAATAGAGATTGGTCACTAACACCATAATTTTAATATTCTGTTGAAACTATGATTGACTGAAAGGGAAAAAACTTTTGGGAATCAATTTCTTTTTAAAAGGATTTTATATTATTTTAAAAAAATATTTTTGTGATAATGAAAGTTATTTTTCCCACCTTTTATTACTGTGATAGCATCATTATCTGGGTATAAAAGGAGTTAAAAGGCGATGGTTAATGTTATGCATAATGCCCTAAAAATCGAAGGGATGAAAATAAACGTAAGCAAAACGAAAGTAATGGTTTTTGAAAGAGAAGAAAGCATGACAAACTGTGAGGTTCTGATTAAGGGAGAAAGAGTGGAACAAGTAAATGAGTTTGTATTCTTGGGTTCAAAGTTTCAAGAGATAGAAAGTATGACAGTGACATTGAGCGAAGGGTTATGAACAGACAGAAAGTGTCAAAAAAGGCACGTCTGGGTGTGCATAGAGTGTTGTTTCCTACGCTTATGTATGGTAGTGAATATTGGGTTTGGCAGAAGAAGCATGAAAATAAGATTAATGCTGCAGAGATGAGTAGTCTGAGAAGTATAGCCAGAGTGACTCGGTTGGATAAAGTGAAGAA
The DNA here is from genome assembly GCA_950111635.1 of Agelastica alni. Classification (NCBI taxonomy): domain Eukaryota; kingdom Metazoa; phylum Arthropoda; class Insecta; order Coleoptera; family Chrysomelidae; genus Agelastica; species Agelastica alni. The sequence goes on along the minus strand of OX467710.1, from coordinate 22,893,926 downwards.
TAAAGCTGTGGTGTAAAAAAAGATGTGGTTACAAAGATAGATAAAGGAATGCTTAGATGGTTTGGAACGTAGAAAGGAAGGATGTAGGAAGATTGACGAAACAAATTTATAAGGCGAGTGTGAATGGACAAGTCGGTAGAGGTCGACTTAGGCAAATGTATCTCGATCAGATTGAAATTGCTTTGAAGAAAGGCCAGGTCAAGAGTACCAACAACCGACGAGCATGTATGAGAGCACTGCTGAAAATAGAAGCGAAAGATGTGTGTAAGAACTGTAGTGGAAGGAAGTGGTTTCTGCCTACCCCTACGGGAAAAAGTCGTGACCATATGTATGTATGTATGTAAAAGGTGAGCAACTTAAAGTTTTATTTTTATAATCATCATGATTGATAATCTATATCAATTAAAAAGAAAAATATTATTGTCAAACTCTTAAAGAAACAATTGGGTGAAGTCACAGTATAATTCTTCTACTGTTAAATAAAAACATTTCAACTAATGTCTGTTAAAACTGTAGTGCTACTTTAAAGCTACCTTTTGTTTCAATCTATTTTTGGAATACTTATCTATCTACAGTACTGTTTACATTTCAGATATATAATTTAATTATATTTGTCAAGCTACTTAAGTTTTATTAACAAAGTACTTGTTTAATTAAAAACAATTCCCATTTTTACCAATATAAAAATCTAGATATTTCTATTGTAAGAGAAAACTACAACAAAAAATAAAACCCAATAGTAATATTGCAACGTTTTAATTGTTTAAGATATTTTATTTATTACAAATGATTTACACATGTTATATGTATATTTAAAAACCTATTGTATGTAATATTTTTAGTTAACAAAATTAAATTTAATTCTTAAAGCAATTTTTTTGGTAAAATGATTTTTCCTTGTATAATAAACATATTTTTTATCTAGTAAACTTTAAATTAAACATTAAAACAAAAAATGTTAAAGGGAAAACATTACATTACCTACAGTGTAATTTAAAAATATTGTTTTATTTAATAGATGTTATTGTTAAATTAATTATATAAAATATATTTTATTGATGTTTTTTATCCTCCTTTTTATCTTTTATTAGATTTCCCTTTTCATCATAATCTGGTTCTAAATATGCAATGTATGCATAAATAACAATAATTAAATTTACAGTTACAACACTAAAGAGAACTGACCAAACAGTATTTGTAAATCCTGTAACTTCAAAATAACCTTGTAAAGAATATTTAGTAAAAAAAAATGCAACAAAAGGCAGTGTAAACATTAACAAGCTGAAAAACATCAGTTTTCCTATTGCACTCGCTGCTTGTCTGGCGTGTGGAGGCATAAGAGGATCGATTGTACTAAGTTCACTTGTTTCTGCCATACTTCTGAAAAATAAATAAAAATCATAATTACCTTTAAAGGCATTTTCTTTGGTACTAGTATCGCTCAAATGGGCCTTAAAAACTTGTTCATAAGCACGAATGGTATTCTCAGGTTTACTTTGGCCTGGAAGGTACTTTTTACCCCACAAAAGTTCCACTATCAAAACTTTCGCTAGCCATGGATCAAATCTAGTTTCTTTAACTAAAATCTGTGACCTCTTTAACAAAGTCTCTATTTCCTCAAGCTTTTGATAAAGAGTAGTTACGATCGCGTAAATAGCTTTGATATTCTAAAAATTGTAAAATTACGTTATACTTGTTAACATATACCTAACCTCCTTACTCACGGGATGTTTTTTTTGTTTTTCGTAAACAAGACTTTTTATACTTCCAATTCCTTCACTAACTTCCTTAGCTACTTGAGCAGACACTTTATACAATCTGGGAACCTTAATAGAATGATTTTTCATAATTACCTTTGGTTTTTTCACTGTGGCGACTGTGGCTTTTCTACGAATTCTACACACGTCATCACCTTTAAAGGAATTGTTAATGAATAGAAATACCAACCTTACAACAGTGTTAAGTGCATTACTAAAGATTTGTAGAATAGAATATAGTGTAACATGTACTTTTTTAAATTAGAAATATAATTATTTTAATTTTAGTGCTATAGGTTAGAATTTATATTAATTTTTAAAGTTTTAATAAATATCTGAAATTCACAAATTTGACATCTTGCTTAGTACTCCGTAATAAAGTTTTGTTGGGTGCCCTGTTGTTTTTATGGGTGTTAAAAGCGGACAGATGAAGTGCCAGCTATTTCCAAAATATTGCAAATATATTGAATTAAGACTTTTTCTGCAATAGTGATTACTTAAAATACAATTTTTAATTTCAGGATTAACTTGGAAAAGAAACAAATTGATCTAAAATGTGATCAAATTATTCCTTTGATGATTCAACAAAATTTCCACAGGAAAATGTTTTTTATTTTGGTGTAAACAACGTTTATTGTTGATAAACGAATTTATTATGATAGTAAAATAAAGTTGAAAAATAAAAATTAAAAATGGGACAAATTCCATTTGAATACAAATTTGATTTCTGGGAAACACTATCTTCTGAATGTACCATTACAGTAACTTGCTTATTACCAAATGGAATTATAGTTTTGCTAGATGATGTCAATTATAATGCAACCCTTGCAGAGATCAAGGAGGTTAGTGAACTTTTTAATATCGTTTTTATTAATAACCAGGAAGGCAAACTTGCTCTATCTATCAGAAGGAAATTAAGTTTAAAAAATATATAATACCTTTCTTGATATGTTACTATCAAATATTGCAAAATAGTGGTTATTAAAACTAATATCACATCTTATTTTTAAAATTTGATTTAAAAAAAAAAATAATTTATATATTTTTCTCTGTAATTAGTTTATACAATATTAACCACCATAAATAGTATTGGAAAAATATTTAAAGATCTAAAAATGTATTAATATTGTAATTTGTTTTTTTATAAATGTCCGTGCATGTATATATTTTATACACAAATTTGTTACTTTAACATATTGGGCCCCAGCTGAAATCATACATTTCTCCAGACCCAAGAATTTTTTTGCATTTGTAAAAATGGGGAATGATTTTTAGCAAAAGTATTAAGAAAAGAATTTAAATAATATATGTGGTTCACATGCCGGATTTTGATCCTGGGAAAGGCTTATCCATGATTCAAATTTTTTTGATTTTTTATTTTTTAAATAAAGTACACTTTTACGTAAAAAAATATTGATAGAATTTATTAAAATTGAAAATACCAAAAAAACTGTTTTTTGTGTATAGTATAGAGGTTTTTAACCTTTTTTGTGATGGAGGATAACATGTAGAACATCAAAATTTATTCAAAGAGACAGAAATCCACAAATTTTGTGATGGGTTAGGTAAAATACCTAGGCCAAAGGAGGGGGATAGTTACCAATAATTATTACACTAGTTAAAACTAACTAAAAAGTTGCTAGAACTGACAAATTTACAAAAAAATAAAGGTCCTCCCAAAGATGCTTCCCATAAATTGGAAATAAAAAAAAAACAATAAATTCTTAAATGGAAAGATAAGTATGATGGTCTGATTCTTTCTACAAAGTATGCTGATGAAACAAGCACCACTGAGAACGATATTGGGGATGTTAATTTTTGTCATTCTACATAAATGACCTAAACTCCTTGATGCCCCATACCATTAAAAGAGACGCCAAAAACTGGTTCTTCTTAAACAAACTTTAATAAATATTTAACAAATCACAATCTTGTCAACATTCCCCAAATCTATTAAAGGTGCAACTGTCACATTACTTCTATAAAACAAACTGACTTAGCACCACCATATAGACCTTAACAGAAAATTATCCAGTCACCTGAACTGAGTTACCCTTCACTACTCTGAAGATTGCCTACTTCTCATTCTCAAATTAGCTGTGATGCAATCTTATGGAAAAAAAATTCTGTGGCTGGTAACAATTTTTAAAAAAAAAAGGTACTCAGGACTTCAGCCAATGTTAACTATCTTGTGCACTGCTGTCCTCTTTTTTTGAAAAATCGAATATTGTCTCTACTTTGTACACACTCACTATCCTACTGAAATTCATGCTGCTCTGATTTTCATAATCACTTGGACTACCAATCTCATAAGTACCCCCAAAACTCGCCTAAGAGTCTGTCAAGAATTCTTTATAGTTTCTACTATATTCTGGAACTAGAAAATACTCCAGCCACTTCAATTCAAATCTACAGTGAAAACTATTTATTACTAAGAGACTGCTTCTACTCACTATCACTGGAAGAATAGGTACTTGGAAGCACATCACCATATCTCCTCTCACCCAATTTACAGATTACTTTGTACTGGACACACACACCTTACTACATTGCCACATTTCTGAATGCACTGTTTATTTTAATTTGTTCTGTAATCACATATTTTAAATTGTGTTCTATATACTTTTTATTAATTTAGTCAAGGCATTTTAAAAATTCCAAAATTCTGTCCAATCACAGTCAAAAATCTATATTGTAGACAATCTATCTATCAAGTAAAAGCATACAAAAACACTTATTTTTGTTTTTAGGATCTATGGGAGGAAGCTGCTAAGTTTCCCTTTTTTGGGAAACTGCATGATATGTCTGTATACATTTTTACTTACATTAATTCTGTGGCAGAGAGAGAAAGCCTTAGTGATGAATCAAGACGGTTATGTGACATTCGACCTACTGGTACTACATTTATTGTCTCCGAATGCAAAGGGGAGAAAACAGATGAGAGCCTTAATATTACTATTGGTCACCTAATCGGAAAACGTATGGCATATATTATTTTTGATTTTAAATTTACTTAATAATATTTTACTATTTTACTACTTTTTACTACTTTTTGGTGGTATTTAAAACAACTTTAGTTTAGATGAGTCAGTTACTACATATGTGGAAACAGCTGTTGAACTGTAGCCCACCAAAGGTGAATCAATCTTTAGAAAAGTAGCTAAATAAGAGGGTGCTTTGATGCCATAAAATTATATATAAAAAAATAAAAATTAAATCAACTTAACAAGTCTTAAAGCTGAGAGAATTGAGAAGACTGCATTTATTATTTTATTTTGTTTACAAAGTTAAGTCATTATAAATACATGAAAATAAACGTTTAATTATTGCAACATAAATAAAATCTTGATTTTATGTACCTAATGTAATCCAAATTGTAGGTCTCCCCGAATTTGATGCTCTAAATAGTTCGGAAATCAACGACTTTCGCTTTAAAATGCGTCGTATGGGTGAAGAAATAGCTCAGCAAAGAACAAAACAAACGTGGGTGGACCGTCTTAAATACCAATTTCCACCTAGAATTTTACGTGAAAGCTACGTTTTGGATCAAGCCGAAAAAGGAAACATTAAAATCGCAACAAAATTCGATCATGAATATGATTTTTATGAAAAGAAAAATGAAAAAGAAATTATGCAAAGTAGTTATACTTTTAATGTGCCTGCAGTTATTAAACCAAAAAAATTGTTGGAAATGTTTTTGGCTAAGAGGGCTACCACATTAAATATTAGAAATGAAAGAGTAAGCGAATATGTTTTAAAAGTTTGTGGCCAAGATGAATTTTTGATTGGGGATAATCGGATTATTGAATTTCAGTATGTGCAGGAATGTATTTCTAGGAATATTATGCCTACATTAATTACATTACATATTGATAAAGTGCCAGGTATGTATTTTATTTTTCTGTTGTTAAAATATCAAATTTTAAATCAATTGAAATTTAAATATTCTGTTTTTATTTATTGTGGAAATTCTACTTTATAATACTCTTCTATAATATAAAAAAGTTTTTTCTGTCTATAGTTTATTTTTTCTTCTACTAGCTAACTGTACATTCCTTTGTTGAGGACACTTTCATATTTGCCCATCATTATGTAGAAACAGTCCCCATGAGAATCAATTGGGCGTGGCTTTCTTACATGTACTAGGTTTGTCCCGGAAAGGTACAGGTAAAAAGTTATAGGAACTTGAATTCCCCACAAGAAAAAATTTTTCCTAATATTTTTACCCATCCCAATCTAACCTAACCTGGAACATAAACAAAAAAAATCATTTATATTATTCACATACATTGTTTATTTGTTCACTGTATTTGGTTAGATACATTACTTTCATTGCACTTAACAGAGTATCCATGGGATGTAAATTATTACAATTTGCATTTATGCGATACTGAGGTTTGTACAGTTCGTTTTCAAAGTATTGCATGACCACGTCATCTCCCAGTCAGCTATTTCATTCTCTGTTGTGTTATAAAAACTATTCAGTCATAACTTTTCTGCTGTAGGCGTACCAATTTGCTACTGCTAGAGATAGCGTCGTAGAGGGATGGATGATTTATGTATGGCAGTTTCGTATGACCAATTAGATGCCCAGCTGTTCGTTAAAATCAATACCTTGTCCATTTTGGTATGTTTGTCCAAGCATAGCGAAGAATGACTTTGTATAGCACCAGTATTCGATATTGCATTTGCTACATTGACATTACGTTCTGCCATCGCTTGTCTATTATTTGGGCAGTTCGGTGTGCTTTTTAAGAGGCCTTGTTTGTGTAACAACCATTTGACTGTGTCATCTTGAATAATCTTAATCAGCCAAAGAAATTTATATTAGTACAGGAAGAGTAGAAAGCTCTGAATTAAGGTCTTCAGGAGAAAAATTGGATTGAATTTTGTTGTTTCCATTAGGATTCAAACCCTGGTTCCGCCGACTGGTTCCATCCTTAACCGCTGAGTTATAGAGAAGATAGGTTTGAACCATCTTTGTTTGCACTAATATTAAAATAACATGCATATATTTTTTTTGTCCATTTTTTTGACAGCAAAAAGAACTTTGAAGCAGGTTTGAAATCTTTTTGAAGGTGGCGATTACTTTAAATTAATAAAAATAAAATATTCTCTTATAATCTGTGCTTTAAAAGTATTTACTTGTGTTTTAAATATAAATAGCATTTAAATACATTGTAATTTGAATTTTTTTATAAAAAAATTCAGGCATTTCCAGTTGGTTTTGACTTTGTGAGAATTAACCGCAAACCGATTTAGAACAGCGTGGTAAAGTTATAAGTTAAATTAATCGTTACCTTGTTTACTTAATTCTAATCACTATAAGTTATTTTAGTAATTTTTTTTTCTTTAGTATTTAAAACAAATGAATATGAAAGTTTGGACATTTACGACAGTAAAAAAAATCATTCGACTTCATATACTTTAACAAATACCCTAAGAAAGAAAAAAAACACCATTTCTTCTTGGAGCATAAACAAACCTTTCATAGTTAAAGTATGTTCAGTTATTAAATTAAATTGCGAGTTTAAAAAATCGTCGGAGGTAAGAAACATTTCTCATATGTTTTATTAAATATATTTTTACTTTTAAAAGAATGTAATAATTTCATAATTAATTGGTTTATTTTTTTACTTTTTAAACTTTTTTTTACTGAAAATAGTCGCAAAAAGGCTAGACCTATCGTGTGGGCCGCACTGCGACTATTAGAAGGGGGAGGGATTATAGAAAGGAGATGATTGTGGACCCGCTTTTTGGAAAGTTGCAGGTCATAGTTCTCTGGAAAAACTGATTTTGGAAGCATTTTGCAAGCATTCTGTAGCAGCCCTGTAAAAGAAGGATTCTTGATAAAGATTGGTCCTTGTAGTGTCAATCTTAAAAGTAAATGGGTGAGACTGATCAGCGTGCCGAGTTCTTCGGCCGAATGTGGCCAATGGTGGTACAAGAGTTTTTTATTTCTCTGGAGCATCTGCCATGGAAATATCTGTAGAGTAATGACTGGTCTGCAACTCTTCTTCTATGTTCTAGAGGGTGAAGGGTATCTGTGAGAGTTGAGCTGTTTATCAAGCGAATGGCTCTTTTCTGAATGGAATCTAGAAGACGAAGAGAATGCCTTGGTGCTGAACCCCAAATGTGCGAGCAATACTCCAGTAGAGGTCGGATTTGAGCCTTGTACGTCGTCAACGGTTGATCAGGAGTAAAAAACTTTTTAGCTTTCCACAGAAAACCTAGCCTCTGGCTTGCTGACATCGTGACTCCCAAAATCGAGATGGAGTGACTTGATTCAAGGGTGTTTCCGGACATTGTGACGGAATGATTTGAGGAATTTACTTTCTTGGAAAACGTGACGCTTTGTGTTTTCAGGTATTTGTATCATTCACCGAAAGTGATAGGATGTGAAAGTTGAGACAAGTGTGCTGTTAATGTATGACATTTAATTTAGATATTTAGCATCATACTTATTTTTAATTAATTTTGCGGTAGATTTCCGATGTAGTAAAACGTTTGTTTCAACCCGTAAACGGTATTTGGGATTGTTTGGATCGAATTTACGTGCTTGCGTCAACTTTTTACCGAAATTACCATTCAGAAACCAGTTCACAAACGATCTCAAGTTTGGTTGGAACGGAAAAACAATCGTCCGATAAACCGTCCCTGCACGGTTAAAACGCGTTTTATCTGTTGCGTATGACCGTTCATGGTACGATTTTTCGAGTAGTTGGAACAAACCTAATATTTTACAAGAATATGCGCTTAAGATAATAATAATTTATTTTAGATTGGCGTTCAAGTAGGACTTTTTTATGGTGGTAAAACTTTGTGTCAACCCAAAAGCGTAGAGTATCCTTTAACTGAGTCATTTGAGTGTACATTTGATACCGAAATAATTTTTGACATAGATGTGTGCAATATACCGAGAAGTGCTAAGTTGTGTTTTGTTGTCTATGAATTTAACAAGTTTGCGAAAACTAACAAGCCTAAGAAATCTAAAGACAAGGTAATTGTAATAATCCATTTTTAATATTAAAACATATAGAATTTTAAACTTGTTTTAAGAAAACAGAAAATTTTAAATTGTATTATAAATTTTTTTATGTTTTAGGAAAATAATCCTCTTGCTTGGTCAAATATATCCGTTTACGATTTCAAAGGTCAGTTAAAAAGTGGAGATATGACGTTGTATATGTGGACTTTTATAGATGATATGAATTCCGAAGATGTCTTACATCCACTTGGAACCGTTGTTGGCAACCCAAACACAGAACATTCTACCGTGCTTACAGTTCATATAAAATGGTAAGTTTTTATCCTGATTTATGATAAGAACTTGTAGTAAGGGTTCCACCTCTATACTTATGAACGAGAAGCAACGATGAAATACGAATGAGAAAAGTTAATTGTGCATAAATTAAGGGACAATATAATCCATTTTTGTGCAAACATTACGTCCAATCAACTCAGAAATGTGAGCAGAAATCTGTATGACAGATTTGGCGACTGTTTAGTGGACGATCAAGATGGTGGAATATTTGAACCATTAATTGATTTATTTGTTGTGTTTTAGAATTTTTTATTTTTATGTGTTTTATTTAAGTTTTTCCTCTCCTAAAATCACTATTTTATCCAGAATTTTAAAATTTCATAACTTTTCCACCCTTTACCTGACTTTAAATAAATCTAAAATATTCTAAACATTTAATTGATATTTCAGAAGGGTTCTGTTATTATATTGTTACGATATTTTCTCCTTCTTGGATGGAAATCAACGTTAATCAGCACTATTCAAAGAAATTCTAGAATCATCCAGTGTCTTCTGTGTATTGGCTCATTAAATATTCACCCCAAATTGTGGTGGATGCTGTTGCGACAGACAACAGGGCGGGTCGTAACAATATATTCTTTTTATTTAGAAAATTAATTTTCTATTTTTTCACCTTCACAAATTACTTCTATAGTAGATATAGAAAGTGTTTTGATGCTGGATTAATAGACATGTCCAAGAAAAATAAAGAGCTAGTGAACACAGAATAAAGGCAAGCAATTCACAAAACACAATCATTAATATATTTTTTATTATTAAATGTAAAAGATAAGAATGATACTAAAATAAATACTAGCAGAAGAACATTGTTAAGAAATGTAGACGAAGTTTATTTAATAATTACACTATTAACACTGTCGTGGCTACCCGCCAATAAATAAAAATTTAACAAAAACATGTGGCAGCGACTGTGTGAAAATTTATGCTCATTTTTAATTTACTTCAAAATTATTATGCATATTAACATAAATATTAATGTAAAATAGGTACAATTAAAAAATGGATAAATGGTTGAATCAGAAAAACAACGCCAATGTATTTGCTGAAAAATAACTTATAATTGATTATTTTTATTATATTCTAAATCACTTTCTATAGAAAAACAAAGAATGTTGTGAATGTCAAATAAATTTCTGAAAATTGTATTCACATCAAAAAAGGTCTTTCCATATAAAAAGTATTTCCATTGAGAAAATTGACAGTATTAACTTAATTTCCTGCAGTACATTCATTGGTATCAGAATCGCTGGTTTTAAAACAACCACAACCAGATACACGACTATTGTTATTTTGTTCTTATCAGCGGTAATATAAATTAGTAACACTTCTCAAAATTCTTAAATTTATGTTTCATAGTTTTGGATCACAAAATTTTATTACGCATTTGTACAGAGTATGACAAAATTTTAAAGACCAAAGCAATGTAAATGTGGCATCAATTACGGTGCTGATTCCACCTCTATACCTATGATCGAGGAAGAACAATGAAAGTTTCCTGTGTTAAATAAATTTGAGGAAAATATGTAGTTCACTTTTGTGCAAACATTACTCACGATCAATTTAAAAGTTGAAAAAAAAATCTGTTTAACAGTTTTAGCTGTACAGTTTGGTATATTGGAATATTTAGACTCTTTGAACCCTTAAATTTGCTTTTTGTTAGGTTTTTTAAAATTTCATTTTAGTTTTTATTTTTGTGTAAATACATCTTTTGTTTTTTAATACCACTATGGCTGCAAAAAAAATCAAAATTTGAATTTTGGCTTTTAGTAAATATGTGTTTAGACAAATTTTTCTAATCAAGATTTTTACAGGCAATGTAATAAACAATTGCAAATTTTTGTTTTTGGTTCATATACCCCTATATAATTACTACAGTATTAAATTCACTCTGCCAGTTATATTTTCGATGTGGGTACTTACTGTGGAGTCGGAAGACAAGAAATGGGATTACCAAATCCCAATGATTGGTAAAATATGTTAGGTTTAATATAAACATTAAGAGCTTTTTGGTCTGATATTTTCTTGTAAACTATCAGTTAAAAATTTAGGGTACGCTGCAGGAAAAAAATAAACTTGCTAAATAACAGACACTGTATTGAACATAGATATGGGATAGTTAAATTTCATGGAAATATTGCATCTTTTATTTATAGCTACTCAAATGATCAAACAATAGTGTTTCCGTGTATTGAAACAATTATCAAGAATATAGATTTTGTGGATAGCGATGTTGAATCTGAAAAAATTGACGAAATAAATACCTGTAAAAAACTCTTAAACGAAGTTGATAACTTATACGAAGCTCATGAGCAGGTAGGACAGGTTTGTTACATTTAAATGTAAATATAGATATTAAGTTGACTTTTTATCATTGTTTGATTTGTTAATACTGTAGATCTGAGTTATTGTTGCTTTAGGATCGTAAAAATATATGGGCACTTAAAAATTATTGGCGTAAAACCGAACCCGAAGTTTTACCTAAACTTTTATACTGTATTGACTGGGATAAACGAGAAGAAGTCAGTGAAGTTGCAGCAATGCTCAAAATATGGCCTAAATTACCATTGGAAAAAGCTCTAGAACTTTTAGATTACGCCTATGCGAATCAAGAAGTTCGAAAGTTTGCCGTGGATTGCCTATATGATGTCAGGTAAGTACATTTGCGTAGCAAGTGCTCTACTAACACATATGATTATTATTTGTAAACGTATTGAGTAAAAATATAATCACTAACATTTTTTTTAAATGGTTTATTAATTTGAAAGTATGTTAAGGACGTTCCCAAAGACCAGTCATTCTCAACCTACGAATACGTTTTCCCTATATAAGTTACCCACTTGTACTGTACGAATTAGTTGACCAGCAGTTCGCTCTTTTGCCCCGCCTCCCATGCGCATAAGCGAAAAAATTGACCTACTGCGTCGCTTTACTCGACTTGGCAATGTCTCATATTTGTATCGTCTCGAACTGATCAAGGTACAATTTAGTGTTTTAGAGTAGACTTCTTGAGGTAAGAAAAATATTTTTGATTTAAAAAAAATGTTTACGCGAGTTAAAAATGGTAGGTTCGCCAAGAAAATAATCATTTCATAATGCTGTTGATGATGTGATAATATTACAAACATTGACCAAAAAACTACAATTAGAAAGTAAGTTAGCTCAATTTTATAAAAGTAGCAATGACTATTTAGAAAGATTGTCTGCGTCGAATCAAATTGCATCAAATCTTAAATTTGTTAGTGAACTACATACTATAATATCAATGAATATGTGCAAAAAATTGGCTTTACATAATCTTACATTTAATAGTTTATTAAAACTTTATGACAAAGAAGGTGAAGGAGCTATTATCAAATTATTTACTGAGAAAGTAGACGAGTGTTAAAATAACAAAAAGAAAAGATATCATTACTAAAGCGATACAATTTTAAAAAACAAAATTTGCCAAATCATTTATTTATTAGTTTCGGTAATATTAAGTTATACTTATGTAATATAAATACATTTTTTATCATTTTATATAATTGTTTGTACATTTTTATTATTATCAGTCAATAAATATTTAATTTATTTCTAATATAGTGTATTTTATTATTTATTATATTTTTTAAGCCTATGAATTTATTAAAAAGTAGAACTCATGTTTTTTCAACTAAACATTTTTATTCAAAATATTAATGAACTGAATTATAATCAATATTATTAGTAATTGTAATATTAATAATAATCGAGTGTATATTAATAGTAATTTTAATAGTGTTAAAAGAAATCAGACAGCAATAAATGAAAACATCCAGGTTCTACTGTATAGGATAACCAACTTAAACGTTGCAGCGTTGCCAAGTCGCACACTACTGATCAGCTTATGCAGGAGAGTCTGAGTCTAAGATTTACTTTACACATTGTTTACAACAAAATAAATGCTGCTTCTTGTACCGATTTTGTATGGAAATTATTTATGTGAATATTATCTACCAATTTTTTGAAATTTAAAAAAAAATTAAGGAAATTAAAATTGTTAGACACTACAACCTACATAAATTAGTATGAAATGTATAAATTAACATGCGTTCAAAAAGAAATTTAAAATGCTAATAAATTCAATTTTAGTACCGCAAAATGGGTGGAAATTTTTCTTATGTGTTCAGAATACTGTCAGGTATTTACAAATAAATTTTAAAGATGATCTAAAGAAATTTTTTTTGGGAACGTCCTTAATTCTTAATTCAGTAATTTGAAGCATTTTCTTTATTTTTAGCGATGAAGATATTTTGTTGTACCTTCTACAGTTAGTTCAAGCCATTAAACACGAACTCTACTTAGAATGTGATCTAGTTATTTTTCTTCTTAGGAGAGCACTTAGTAATCAACATATCGGGCACTATTTATTTTGGCACCTTAGGTAAGTATTTAATAACAATAAAAGCAAAACAAACTTAAATTGTAATAAATTAAATGGTACTACAATCCATGTGTAACATATAAATTTTAATGTTTTCTATTTTGTACTGGATGTGTTACAAATTTAACGTGATCGTGATAGTAGAGATGAATTATTATTGTTAGGGATCACTACTAAATTATTTTTCTTTTCATCTGGTACTTTCACATTCTTTGCTACTTGTAGTATCTTTTCCTACCGATCTGGTAAAGATCTTTATCCATTCTTAAACCGATGCGATGGTCACTAAAATTTTTATTTAAAGCGGTACTTTACGCTTCAAATTGCAAAGTTTTCCCAATGCTTTCAAATTTCATCTATTTAAAACACCATTCTAACACTTTTTAAAAGAATTGGAGTTATAACAGAAATAAATTATTTTTTAGATCGGAAATGGCAGTCCCAGCAGTTTCTGTTCGTTTTGGCCTGATACTAGAAGCGTATTGTAGAGGTACCCAAGAACACATAGGTATTCTTTTAAAACAACTTGAGTGCCTTGAACGACTGAAAAAATGTAGTGAATGTATTAGATTAAGTAAGGATAAAGAGAAAGCCAAGATTACACTCAAACAGCATCTCAACGATTCAAATGCAAAGATGGCAATTACTCAAATTAGGAGTTCCTTAAATCCTATTTACCGTTGTACCAAGATAAAGTAAGATAATTCTTTAAACATGTCTTTAATTCAATATTTTTGCAGTCCACCATTATAATATTATAGTAATAAGACTGGCAGCCAGGGTTTGTCCAAAATTTTAGTGTATAAACAACAAAATATTGCCATTACAAGAATAACATTCAATATTATATTAATTTTGTTCACTTTGAGAAATGCTCATTCTTAAAACCGCTTGTAAATGTATTTAAAGTTTACCCTGTGAATGTTTTTAAAAATTTTAAATGAAAAAAAAACTTAGAAAGCAGCATTAAAAAGGTTTTGTTTTGTATATACCTTCTTTATAAATGCCAAAACGATCCATAATACTTACAAAAATAACTTTTTTATTAGTAAACACATCCCTACAACAAAAATAATTTTTTTCTTAGCTTCTGCCACAAATAAAAGAAATATCTTTTGAAAAAGTTTGTACTACCCAAATATTCATTTTTATTTTCTAGATGTTCCTAAAAAAGTGTTTAATTGTTCAAGTATTTTATTGTTTTAAAACACTAATGGTATTACAAACAATCTTTATTTTATTTTCGATAAAAAAATGCATTTTTAGTATTTGATCAAATAGTTGAAAAAATCTGTTTTAATTGCTATGAGTATTTTCAAAAAACGAGCGAGCCTTACAGTAGTCGCATATGATGTGTAACATTTGACATTTCACCTTAGTAATAAGCAATTTTAAAATTATATTTTTTTTCAATCAAAATTAAAAATATCAATGAAGAAAATTCCTGAACATTAGAATCAATCTTTTTTTTAAATCGTAAGATCATAAAAAAAGATCAAATTTGATAAGAATTAATAAGATAAGAATTTGTTTAATACCTTGAAAAATTATAAAGTTACTTATGAAAATATTTCAAAAAAACACAATGCTTAGTACGATTTTCTAATATGTTAAAAAAAATACGGAAACTGTTCCATTCAGTGACAGAAATCAACCTCAAAATATAAAAAAGCTAAATACTGAAATATTTTATTCGAATAATTATTTATTATTACTTACTTGAATTTTACTTTATTGAGACTTATTATCAACAGTAAATATTTATTTATATAGTTTACGCATAAAACAGCAAACTTTATACACAATACTGTAACTTAAGTGCACAGCTTATGACTGACAGTACCGACCTCTCGGAAAATTGGTTGACGGATATCTGACGGCCAACTTTACCACCGCGCGCTCATTCGTCAAATCAAATAGCGCGTGCTTCCGCGACTTCCTGGTACACACTTCCGTCCCATTTCACGAAATCACTCCCACAAATTGCAAGAAAGCGAGAGGAATGATGTTACACATCAAAAAGCGGATCCACAACCATCTCCTTTCTATAATCCCTCCCCCTTCTTATAGTAGTAGTGCGGGCCAACCGCGACTCACACGACAAGTTTACCCTTTTTACGACTATTTTCAGTAAAAAAAAAGAGTTCTAATTTCATTTAATTGTGTGTAAAAATTTTTAACTATAAAAAGCCGTGCATTCAACTTTTTAATTTGAATTCCTTGAATTTTCGAAGGACTATTTTTTATTAATATTATTTAACGTGCTGCTTACAGTAAAGCATTTTAATAAAATTTTACAATAATTACGATAACATAAAGGGATTTATGCTAAAATTTCAATTTCATAGTTTTTTATTTACAAAACTTAAATAAGTGTAGTTATTATGTATTAAATATGTATGTATTATTTGCATAAAATAATTATTTTCTTGTAAATTTGGGAAATTTTTTTCCAAATTAATGTGTGTGGCATTTATAAAGTCTACTTTTTGGTTAAAAATATTAATTAGCTACCAACTTTCAATACTGCCAAGTTAATTATTGTCTAGCTGACAAGATATTTTATTAGAATAGGAAAATCCTATAAAAGTGAGTATATATTTATAGAATGGAGAAATGTAGAGTAATGGATAGTAAGATGAAACCACTTTGGATAGTATTCGAAAACTCGGATGCCTATGGAGATGATATATATATAATTTTTAAACATGGTGATGATCTCCGGCAAGATATGTTAACATTACAAATGATTAAACTCATGGATAGGTTATGGAAAAAAGAAAATCTAGACTTAAGGTAGGAAAAAAATTTATAGCAAAGTTTTACAGGTAAAATGAAATTAATATTTTTTAAGTTTTAGTTTTTTTTCTAAAACTTTAAAATGGATTTGAAATTTGGATGTTTAAAAAAGTTAACAAAAAATCACAACCTTTTTTAGTTAATCTTTACGAAATCTATTATAAATTTATTAATGATAAAAAAATCACATAATCTTTGATAAAAATGTTTCATGATGTCTAATCAAAATAACCTTATTATGTCTATCTTTATTACTCTTTTTAATTCCATTGAAATGAAAAACGGTTTATCAAAAATTGATTATTTTGATTATACTTATTTTTTACTAATTCTTTTAAAAGAAATTATTTATGCATTGAACATTTAATTCAATTGAGTTACTTTTTTGTTCGTTCCTAATTCTAGTATTAGTCTAATGTTTTTTTTGTTTTTTGACTCTATTGAGAGTAGTTAATGAAGCAATTAACCTGTTTAATCTAGATTAAAAGTGTCGTTATTGTTGTATTTTGGCTTCTAGTTTTGCTAATATTCTTTATTTCCACTACTTTATGTAAATCTTGCACATTTCATTCTTAAATTACATGGCGATTGCAACAAATTCACCTGCAGTGCATAATTAAATGGTAAATTTCACCCAAACGGCTTATTTGATCAAATTTAAACAATACTCTTCTTAAGTATAATGTCTGGGGAAGTAATTTTTGCCATTTGCATACAGAGGCTGTCATCACTGCATAAATTTGAGATCCTTAACCTTTAGGACTAGTCCGTCCCTGGCTTCATGGCAATACCACAAATTACGGACAGATGCGAAAGTTGAGGGAGAAAGTCTTACGGCGAGAGATAAACATTCAAACCAATTTAAATATCCTCGTGAGTATTTAAAGAGCTTTCGTGTACATTCGGGATGTTCGGACGTAAGCCTCACTCAGAAACGTTATTAAGTACAAATCTGAAGACACCGAAGATAGTGGCAACAATGCAATCAAACCCATTTAAATGTTCATACATAAATCAGAAAATCCTTTGATCTACCGCCGGGTTTCGCATCTGTGCATAGTTAATCTGTGGCAATACTATTAATCTGGTCATAATTCTAAAGTAAACGTGCACAAATGTTCTCAGAATACTTAAAATTTTATTAAATGGATTGTTCTAAAATTAAAGCCAAAAAACTTTTTTTATAATTCCAGCTTTAGAGAGATACAACTCGGAAACGAGAGCCTGTAAATGAAGTGCTAATATTATTTTTGCTCAACCTACACATTCCCGACTTATATATGTATATAAAAGGTGACGAGGGGTTTTTAAAAGTAAATTCCAATGAATGTACTACAAGAAAAAAAACGCTTCGTGTTGCTATTAAAATATTCTTAATAATTAAACTTTGGTTAATGCTTTATTATAACATGTATTTATGATAAATGATGTTAATTAGTTGATCATTTATACAATATTAATATTTTCAGAATGAATCCTTATGGTTGCATATCATTGGAATATCGTGTTGGTATGATTGAAGTTGTTCTAAATGCTGAAACAATAGCAAATATCCAAAAAGAGAAAGGAATGTTTTCCGCTACTGCTGCTTTTGGAAAAGGAACCATTTTAGGTATATGTTCTATTTTATATAATTATAAAGCAAATTGAAGAATCTGACCAATTGTTTTTTAGCTTGGTTAAAAGATCATAATCCAACAGAAACCGCTTTAAATAAGGCTGTCACCGAATTTACTCTATCATGCGCTGGCTATTGTGTGGCTACATATGTCCTAGGTATTGCTGATAGACATTCAGATAATATAATGGTTAAACAAAATGGACAGGTAAATAAACTAAATAATACAGTCTACAATTGATTATGTGTTTAAACTTTTATAAATTAAAATACATACATAGTCATGCCTTTTTCCCGTAGGGGTAGGCAGAGACCACTTCCTTCCACTTGCTACGGTTCTTACACACATCTTTCGATTCTTCTACTTTCATCAGTGCTCTCATATATGCTCGTCGGTTGTTGGTACTTTTGACCTGGCCTTTTTTCAAAAAATGACGATCTGATCAAGATGTGTTCACTGAGGTCGATCCCGACCAACTTGGCCATTCACACTCGCCTTATAAATCTGTTTCGTCAATCTTTCTTCATCCATCCTCTACGTGTACAAACCATCTAAACATTACTTTATCCATCTTTGTAATCACATCTTCTTTCATACCACAACGTTTCCTTATCTCACTACTCTTCACTTTATCTAACTGAGTCACACCGGCTATACTTCTCAG
This sequence comes from Agelastica alni, assembly GCA_950111635.1. NCBI lineage: Eukaryota > Metazoa > Arthropoda > Insecta > Coleoptera > Chrysomelidae > Agelastica > Agelastica alni. The sequence continues at coordinate 22,875,361 of OX467710.1, read as the reverse complement.
ACTACTTATCTCCGCAACATTAATCTTATTTTCATGCTTTTTCTGCCAAACCCAACATTTACTACCATGCATAAGTGTAGGGACCAACACTCCTCTATGTACAGCCAGATGTGCCTTTTTTTGACTTGTTCTAGCTACTCATAAAATTATACAGGGCCTCATTACGTTCGTCTTGCTTAGATGTACTTTCATTCCTTTAATTTTCAGAGCATATTAAAATATCGTTTAATATTTATTTTTGTGTTTATAAAAAAGCGTGAACACTCAATATATCACACTAGATATAATCCAAACTAAATATTCTATGTTTATATTTTGTATAAGTCAGATAATCTCTAAATCAGGGATAAGTAACCCGCGGCCCACCACACTTTTATGCTCTTTTAAACCCGCGTCCGGAGAATTGCGACTAGAGACTTTCGACAAGTGGCCACAATAGCGCTGATGGTTAGATAAGATCGCACTTACATACCTATGACAGCATGTGACACTGTATAATCAACTGACAACTAAGCAGACAGCTGAGTGTCACGTGATGTCCTTAGCCAATCAGTGTACAGTTCTACCTAACCATCAGCACCACCGGGGCCATCTGGCGGAATTTTTCTACTCGGAATTCCATTTGGAAAGTGCGAAGGGAAACTAGGGAACTAGGAAATTTTTGCAATATGACGCAACCACGTGGCGCAGGATTCTAAATGTTGGCGCGGAAGTCTGAGTGTTGGTGCCTGTTGAGACGTATTCATACTTGCATATTATCCACTGCGCCAAGCCGGTGGGCTCAGTAGTTTGTCTGCAGTGATAGTTTAAAGTGCATGATGTGGCATCTTGGTCACGAAATGATATTCGGGTGGTTTTGCGGTATAACTTTGCTCATGGTTTAAACATAGACCAGTGCTTAGAAGAAATGACTCTTGCACTAGCTGATTATCCACATCATACGACTATATTCAGGTGGAACAGATAATTCTGAATTCAGTCTGGAGGACGCTGAGAGGACAAGGAGGTCACCAACGTCCGTTACGGAGGAAAACGTTACTGCTGTGAGGAAAATGCTCGACGAAGACAGGCGAGTGACTTACCACCAGATTGAGGAAACCTTAGGCCTAAATGCTCCAGCAATTCGTTCGATTCTGAACTATCATTTACACGTAACGAAAGTTTGTTCTCTCTGGAGCCGCATAGACTGACTGAAGACTAGGTGACACGTGTGAAATGGTTCCGGGTGACGCTGAAAATGTTTGACAGGGGTATGTGAACAATATCGTGACAGGTGACGAGATTTGGCTGTACTATTATGATGTGCCGACCAAGTCTCAAAACAAAGTTTGAGTCTTTCATGAGCAGTCAGAAAATCCCTATCAGTAAAGAAGAAAATAATAGCTGTATTTTTCAAATCGAGTAGAATTGTGGAGCATGTCGTGTTGGAAACACAAGACAATCACAATTAAGTAGTACACTGAACAGTGCCTTCCTAAAGTCTTCGACTCTCTGAAGAACTTCTGACCAAATTCAAGACCTGGCACCCTGCGACTTTGTACTATTTCCCCATGTGAAAATAAAGTTGAATGGGAGACATGGTTTCCTAGTGATGAGGACCTTTTGAGGGCTTGAGACAACAAATGAGCCATACTCCCTAGCAAGATGTGGCAGATGTGGTTTAAGGGTTGGTTTGGTGGATGAAGAGATGTATTGACTGTAATGGAAATTATTTTGTAAAAATTAAATAAATAAATTGCAAATCTTTCCTAATTCCCTTTGTACCTTTTAACCTACTTGCTAGTTTTTAAAGAATAAGCAAATATTTATTTACATAAAGCTTAAGCTAGTTACTCATTATTTGACAAGTATTTGCAATTGTCTAGAGTATAGTGAGATATATAAAAACTCAAGTATGGTCAAGTAGTAACGAGCAGTGAGGAGAGCGGACTTACCTTAAATATCAAAAAGACCAAATTTATGACCCTTACAAAATCAATTCAGCAACAGGAAAACCTATGGATCAATGGAGACCTAGTAGAGAAAGTCAGTAATTACAAATACTTGGGACCAACTGTCAATGAAGGTAATGAGTACACTGAAGAAACTAAATCAAGAATTGGACAAGCCAGAACCATATTTAACAGAATGAGAAATGTGTTATACAGTAGAGATCTTAACTTACAACTTAGAGTCAAAATATTGAGATGCTACGTTTTCTCGGTGTTGCTATATGGGATGGAATCCTGGACGTTAAAGAAAAATATAAGTGATCGACTGGAAGCATTTGAGATGTGGTCATATAGAAGGATCTTAAGAATAAGTTGGGTAGACACGGTAAAAAATAAGGAGGTACTGGGAAGAATGAGAAAGGAAAAGGAAATATTGAACACAATTAAAATAATGAAGCTACAATATCTGGGCCACGTGATGAGGGGAGAGAAATATGTATTGTTGCAGAATATTATGCAAGGAAAGATACAGGGAAAAAAAGCAGAGGAAGAGACGCATTTCCTGGTTAAATAACCTGAGAAAATGGTACAACTGTAGTTCCATTGAGTTGTTTAGAACTGCAGCATCAAAAGTGAGAATAGCTATGATGATAGCCAACCTTCTAAGAGGAGATGGCACTTGAAGAAGAAGAAGTATGGTCTATACACTGCGTGACAACTCCACTAATGGTAAGAAAATATTGCTCGCTCACTTCTTGGCCCCTTTGACATGGCTCAGTTTACCGACAGCGGACGGCAAGTACAACCTGCATGCCGATTTTATGTCACATTCATACATACACAAATACTTGTCAAGTGTTATGTTTTATAAGTACACACTATTATTATTTGATCAACTATTTTTAATTTAGACCACTAGGAAAATGGATTAACATAATTTTATCACAATAATTTTAGGTATTTCACATAGATTTTGGTCACATATTGGGTCATTTTAAAGAAAAATTTGGTTTTAAGAGAGAAAGAGTACCATTTGTATTAACCCACGATTTTGTTTATGTTATAAATAAAGGACAAAATACTAAATCTTTAGAATTCAAGATATTTCAAGAATGTTGTGAAAAGGTAATACGTTATAACTGACATATTTAAGACAATTAATAATTCTAGCTTTTTTTAGGCATTTATGGTGCTAAGAAAACATGGTAATCTATTTATTTCCCTTTTTGCTATGATGATTTCTACAGGATTACCTGAGTTGAGTTCCGAAAAAGACCTTAATTATTTAAGGGAAACTTTGGTTAGTAGTTAAAACAGTGTTTGGAAATAGAATTTTTTTATGTTGATTTTAGGTGTTGAAAATGTCGGATGATGAAGCCCTACGTCATTTTAGGTCAAAGTTTGACGAAGCCCTTTCGAATTCTTGGAAAACTTCTGTAAATTGGGCCACTCATAACATAGCAAAAAATAATAGAGCGTAGTCACACATTTTTTCATTTACTTTTGATTACGTTGCCAAGCTGATAAAAATAAAGTGCCAACATGTAGTAGTAATAGTCTATTTATACAGTTTAATGCGAAGTTTTAGAATGTTTGTAAATACATTTTGTCAATATTAAAACTGGTTTTATTGTTTTAATAACCAACATTTCAGAGTAACAAATTGTTTTAAAAAAATCCAAGAATTGACCAACCATGTTTTTTAGTTACATCAAGGATGAAACGAAACGTACAATTTTTATTAAATGTAAATAAAAAATTTCGCCATTACTTTATCTATAAATTAATATTTTTAAATGGTTTATCGATATTTTTATACAGGGTGGCCAATTGAAAACGAAACAGAGCCATTTGCAAGATCCTCGTCAACATTTTAGAAAAACGCTCAGAAACATCGATTTTTGATTAAAGGGGCACAATCTTTTTCGGTATTTTTGACTCCACTACTTTCAACCCCAAGCGAGGGTAAGAATTACCCAAATTTTTTAAATAGCATTGTCTTATGAAAGCTCTGACAATTTTCTTTACAATAGTCTTTAAATTTTACATTTCCTCCCAAAAAATTGCATGTTAAAATTCCAATTATTTTAGTTGCTTACTTGCTACTTAATTGATTAAATGTTCAAACTGATGACCGCCCGCTTCCGTGCAATAATAAAGATTTTGATCAAAATGTTCACGCACATTCCGAAGAATTTCCGGAGTAATTAAATGGCACTCGTCAACGATTCTTTGACGCAAATCTTCCAACGACGCTGGTTGTATTTTATAGATTTTACTTTTCAGATGTCCCCACAAAAAGAAATCGACGGGCGATAAAGCTGGCGATCGTGACGGCCATTCAATGCTGCCTCTTCTCCCAATCCAATGCCATGGAAAACGTTGGTCTAAATACTGACAAACAATCGCCGCATAATGCGGAGGAGCACTGTCCTGTTGAAAATAAAAATTATCTTCGTCATACTGTGGATTATTTTCAAAGATAAGTTTCACATTTAAAATCTAATTTCTCAATAAGTAATGGGCGGAATTTTAAAATTTAAAGACTATTGTAAGAGCTTTTGAAAGACATCTTATTTAACCCCCAATTCCATCTAAACATTTTGGAATTCTTACCCTCGCTTTGGGTTGAAATTAGTGGAGTCAGAAATACCGAAAAATAGTGTCCCCCTTTAATAAAAAAATCGACGGGTCTGGGCGTTTTTCTAAAATGTTGACGAGGTTCCTGCAAATGGCTTTAGTTTTCGGTTGGCCACCCTGTATGTATATTCCATACTCATATTGTCTTGTTGTGACGACCATGCGAAAATAATCGATATTGTATTGTTTAGGAAATGATCTTACATTAAATTAAAAGAATCTTAAAAAGCTACTAAATTAGAATGTAGGATCTTCCTTATTTTTTTAATAATTGGTTTCTGCCTGAGAAGGTTTAAATTTTTAAGAAACTAATTTATAGTAATGATTAGCATGTAATCATGGAAGATCAAAAATTTTGTTAAGGTAATTAAAATTTCGGATTAAATATCTTTAGTCATTACCTTTTGATTTTTATGTCGATGTCGCTGCCATCTATACGTCTATAGATAAATTGTAGTTTAATACAAATTCATATGAATTTTAGAATCTGGTAATTTATCTAATATTTCCGTACTCTAACCAAGATAAATGAAAATAAATAAAGTAACTGATAAAACAATTAGTTTTTATATTTTGTAAAAAAAATTTCAACGTTGACATTTGGGTAGAGTAGGAATCTATGCGAAGTAGGAGGGGATGCGCATGACGCATGCTATTTATGAAAACAAATTAGATGAAAATGGCGTCCTGTCGTCAGGATCGTTCTCGACAAAATTCTTAAAATCTTGAAAAATTAAATGACCTATGCTTCATCTGAGACTGTAAATTAATAAATAACAAACTTGAAAACTAGTATTAAATATTAAAGTCGATATTTTTTTAAAAATAAAACAATATATCTGAAAAAACCATTAGGAAGAGTATAAGAAATGACCAAAGAACTTATCTGATGGAATCAACTGCTGAGTGGTGTGTTAGTGAGTGCGGTAGTGAACGTTGCTAGTTATTTTTTTTATTTGGGTGAGTATTAATTTTGTATGTATTATTTTTAAATTGGTGTGCTTTTATTTTGCTTTTTAATAAAATTTTGACCCACCCAAATCATTGCTGCAAATCGCCATCATTTTCATTTATTCAAGGTCACCAATGTCAAATACCTACATGGAAAAATCTAAAAATTTATAATTTTGTTAGCATTTTTTTTGTTGGTTGAGAATAATAGGCATGTGTTGTAAATTTTTTGCATATAAAAGTTCGCAAAATGCTCTTCACTTACGTGGTGACGGTTCCAAATCACGCATGCCAACATAACAGTGTTGCCAGGTTTTTTATACAAATCCAAAAGGGCCTCTTTTAATATTGGTAATTAACAATAATTATAAATCTTCATTAAAAATTTTACATTAAGATAAAATAAAAGTTTTATACAACTTAAATTTAGTCCTAAATCAATGTAATTTTACTAAAATAAAGGATTTAAACATGTTTAAATCTATTATTTTCTGTTGTGCAGTATTAAATTAATACTTGTTTCAGGTAATATAAGAAATATTGATACCAATAAAGTTAATATAAAAATATTTTTAATGAAACAGTTTTGAACCAATGGGTCCATAAAAATACTTTTAGTAAACATTATCTGACAATTAGCAATTATATTGATCCTTATCAATAAACATTTCAGAATCAAACTTTGATAAATGGTTCATTTAAATTTTTTATAAATGACTTGTTGCTTAACATTTAATTATATGTTTAATAAATATAGTGTATAAATCTATGCTTGCAAAAAATGTATCCTTTATTTACTATTAATGATTAATTTTTTTATATGTGTAGGTAGGTACATTTTAAATTTTTAATCCCAATTCTTCTAAAACTGAGTATCTTGAACTATATTAAAAATAACAATTTTGGATGTAAAATTATTTTATTTTAACTATTGATTATTTTTTAAAAGTGAAAAAAAGTGTGAGGGAAAATAGTACATTTTTTTACTGCCATTTTTATTACGTCATAATGTATTATAGAGAACGGCTTAAAATTTTTAAATATTTTGTTTAATTACTTTAAATAATTAAAAATAAATTAGGATTCTGTACTGAAATTTTTTTAATACTGTGGTTATATTTAAAATAAGATTACATGAAAACAAAATGTTTTATGTAAAACTATGAAATTATTATTTTAAAAATATGAGTGTTATGCTAAAAATAAAATATAAATTTTATAAATATGATATTGATAAATTCTGAAAATTAAAAAAATCGTCTAGATTTTTTATTTTGGTTTAGTCGTAGTTAAAATCTGTTGTATAATTACCAACCCTGGCAACACTGCGAATGTTCATGTCAACATAACCAAATAGATGTCTTTCAAATAAAATTTTGAGTATGTGGACTTTTCCTAGGAGTCGACTGCCTTCAGGCAAGCCAGCACAGTATACTATGTGCTGGATATCAATATTAGATAATAATTAATTTTAAAAATGGAAAAAAATCGGCATGGTAAACATAGCAAGAAATCAAAAAAACGTAAACAAAGAGATGAAAAAGCTTCAACAAATAATTACGTAGGTTTGACCAAAACGAAACAGAAACCATTAGTAGAGTATTCAGATGTTAGTTCGGAGGATCTTTCTGGACCCGAAGCTGGAGAAATTCAAAGTGGAGAAGAAGTCATTAGTGAGGATGGTGAGCTTGAAGTAGATACAGACATGCATAGAAGTACTCATCACAGTCGGTACTCCCGTCTAGAGGAGGATATTTATCTCAGAGAATCGTCCCTTATATTACATTCACCAGGTTAGAATCAGTTACCTATTACTCATTCTTATTAAATCAATAATAAATTGTTTTATTAGTTATCTATACAAACAATGGAATGTTTTTGTAAATTTGTGAAAACTATAAATTTGATTTTTAAATCATACAATTTTATGGTAACTTATTAATGACTTAGTATAGATATATTTTATCAGTTGAAAGAAAAAGTATTAGGTTACAGTAGTAAATGTAATATAAATGCATGGACATTATTTGTATAGAAAATTTGATGAAATATACATATTTTTTTAGGTTATAATTTTTTACAATTAGCTGTCCAGTCCCATATAAAAAAAAGATTTTAGAATAAATTACTTGCAACTAGTTGTAAATAGAAAATATGCTATTGAGTACAAATGCTTAAGGTTCAAGTTTCATAATGTGTTTTGTTCTTTGCTCAAGAGATCACAAAACACTACAAAATAGATCAATGCTTTATGTTTTGTGTTAAATACCTAGGTTGCTTAATTTATTGCACTTTATAAATATTAGTTTACTTCATTGTGATGTAGATAATTTAATCCATTGGTTTCCAGTTAGAAATGTGCTTCATATATTCTATTTTTAGTTCACTTTTAAGTACATTGACATAAAAAATAATTCTTTGGTTCATTTTTTAATTAAAATTAGTTCTTAATAAACTTTTAAATAGGTATTATGAAAGTCTTGTATTTTATTTACTTAACAAGATCCACTGATCATATGAAGATGTTGCAAGGTTAACTTCATAACCATATAAAAATGGAAATAACTAAATTTAAAAATTTCACAATAAATTCCTTTTTTTTTATTACATTTGTAACTATTTTACATAAAATAATATTTTTTCTTTTATTTTAAAAATCAACAAGTTTTTGTTCTTAAAAAGTTTACTGTTAATAGGAAGGAGACATCACCAGCCGCTTTTGCCAAGATCTCCTACCCCACCTGTTTTAATCAGGGAAAGGCAGTTATCAATATCCTCACGTTCTTCTAGATCTAGTGAAGTAAAGCAAAGGAGAAAGGTTGAGGAATTGTCACCAACAGAGTATGTAGCTCCAATAGTATCGCCTACTTATGTTGACAGTTACGATTCTATTGATAGAAAGAAAAGAAAAAAGAAAGACAAGAGGCACAAGAAGGATAAAAAAACTAAGAAAAAAAAGAGAAAGAATAAACATAGGTCTAGAAGTACTAGCATAGGTTAGTTTTTGATATTTTATTTTTTTATTGTGTACCTGTTCTTTGATAAGAGAATTTGATAGAGGAAAAAACATAGGGAATTTAATTTAAAGGTTAACATTTTGGAGTTAGTATGACATAAAGCAAAGTCTTACTAAGGTGTCAACCACCTATCCACCATGAAGCATGATGGCAATTAATTTTAATGTAAAAAAGGAAATATATGCATATACTTATCTTGTATTGAAAATAATCACATATACTCACAATGAAGAACACATTCTGTACATTTTGGTATAATATCCTAGTGCTGCTTTTAACTAACACGTACATGTAAAACTCCTTATCAAAGTATGATTTGTTAATTATAAATAAAAAACAAATTTTTAATCCCAACTGACAGAATAAAGGCACATAAAAAAATTAATATGCATACTACACATGATAATTAACACATAAGTTATCATGGTACTTTGTTCCTTTTTTATATGATTCTTAATTTTTTAGAAAGTGTAGCGAGTGGATCAGCTATTTCAGAAGGGAGTTCCACCAAAAGAACACCTCCTAGGCCGGAAATTGAACAACTTTCAGATTGGGAACACCACGAAAATTTAAAGAAATCTAGTGATCACAAGGTAAGAAATACTTAAAAATTATTAACAACAATGGACAGAATTTACGAACAATAAAGTTAAAACAAGTTGAGAACAAAATATAAGACAAGACAGTAACACAAAGAGCAGAGCTAAATTTTCAACAAATAATCTGTTTTTTTTTGTTTTTCCTCCCAACCTTCAACTCATAAGATCCATTTATTTATTTATTTATCGTATGGTAATACATCACATTAGTGCATAGAATATGTTCAATAAACACTATTCAATTATAAAATTATAAAACAAACAAATACAAAGAGAGATTACAAACAAACATCTAAATTTTGCATGTATTTGACCACACTGTGTGTTGCATCCAGGAAATCATCAAAGGAGTCAGCATCAATTATCATTTTGTAAATTCTGCACTGGAAATTCTGAGTGGATACCCTCAAATCCTAAGGCCTTACCGGGTTTAGTTTTTCTTCAAAGGTGAAACGTTAAGAGTATGGTGTCTCATCAGCACAGGATGTTTTGAGTAGCTTTAATTCTCGCTTGATTTTGGTTGTGTGTGCACGGTCTCTTGGTACTCTTGAAGTTTCTACAATATTAGAAGTGATTTAGTTTGAAGTTACCGGCGTGTCCTTTTCTAGCCTTTGGTTACTTCCCCCTAGTTTTTTTAGTAATGACCATGCTTTTATTTTAGATTTTGTGAAAGGTATTGTTCTATATTTTTTATTGTTCTATCTGTTTGTGTCATAGTGACAAACCAAAAGGTTCTCCTGACCATAAGACACTTAAACAACCAGCCAAATCAGAGTCAAAACCGTAATGCTACAAAAATTAAATAACAGCTCTTTTAAGAGCTTGCTGACCAGAAACCTAACACATCGTGAAGGAATGCCTTGAAACGGCTTATAACGGCAGACCAGAAGATTTCCAATTAGCGACTCCAGAATCAATAGAGTATATAAATTTGTTTGTTGTTTGTAATAATTTTGTTGTCATATATATATGCTTTGTGTCTTAATATGCCATACGCTAAATAAATAAATAGTGATGTATATTGACCAGGAGATCCAAGTAGCTTGGATTGTTTGGTCGCCAGCTGAGCTAGTTTATTTAGTTCACGTCTATAGTAAGTAGACCCTATCCAGGGTCCACCACAGAAAGGCTAACTAGCATTGCACCCAATAAGATCCATAATCAACTCACATTACATTTATTTAAACATTCATAGTCCTTTTTTTGAGTTGCCTACGTGTATTATATACCATAACAAAAATTAAACATTGCTCTGACTGCTTGTTCTTAATGTCAGTCAGTTATTATTTTTAAATAGCTTAATTTTTTTATAAGTATGTTAACTAGGATAAAAAATAAAAGTATGTGTTAAAACCATGAATGTTAATAAACTACAACGATTTATTCATTTTTTTATCAGGTAACAATAGACACTGGGGCATGTTCTCCAGTGTCGAATGATAGCATAGCATCTCCAGAAACTTATGAAGTTCGTAGTCCCACTCCACCATCAGAGACTCCTCCATTAAAATATACCCGAGAATTGACGAGGGAATTTACTACTAGAGAGTCTCCTCATACTCCACCTTTGCATCATACAGGAAGGTAAGAGAAGCTTTAAAATTTTAAACTTCTATTTTTTACAAATATTTAAATATCTATTTGTTTTTCCATATACTTATTAAAAAATTACAAATATTCACAACATTCATAAATTTAGGTATAATCATTTTATCTCTGAAGAGCCCATTCGAATAAGGGATTCCCCCATTGTAATAGACGATCGTTTATCGCCGCCTTTAAAATCTCCATACAGGAGTGTTACTCCTGATACAATAATGCACTCTCACTACAAACATCGTTCTTTGACGCCAAGCAGCAGAAAACGACGAATAGAACGAGAACTACTGCATAGGAAACACAAAAAGGAGAGAGCTAGGTTAAAGGATAGAAGTAGGTTAGTAACAATAAAAAAATGAAACCATTAAACTTAACTAGTGGTCGCCCAATGGTCGAAATTTGACTAATTTATTAAATTAAAGTTTAAATGCTGTTAAGGTTCTTTTGTCAAAGAAGTTTACTTCTATAATCAAACTACGACGTGCTGAAAAAGGAAAAAAGAGTGGAACAAGTAAATAAGTTTGATTACTTGGGTTCAAAGTTTATGAAAGAAGGAAAGTATAACAGTGACAAAGCGAAGGGTGTTGGAAGGAAAACAAATGAATGGGGCACTGCATAGCTTTATGAACAGCCAAAACATGTCAAAAAAGGCACGTCTGGCTGTGCATAGAGGAGTGCTGGTTCCTACACTTATGTATGGGAGTGAATGTTGGGTTTGGTAGAACAAGTATGAAAATAGGATTAACGCTGCGGAGATGGGAAGTATAGCTGGAGTGACTCAGTTTGATAAAGTAAAGAATAGTGAGATAAGAGAATGCTGTGGTGTAAAAGAAAATGTGGTTACAAAGATAGATAAAGGAATGCTTAGATGGTTTGGACACGTAGAAAGGATGGATGAAGGAAGATTGACGAAACAAATTTATAAGGCGGGTGTGAATGGACAAGTCGGTAGAGGTCGACCTCGGAGAACATATCTTGATCAGATCAACATTGTTTTAAAGAAAGGCCAGGTCAAGAGTACTAACAACCGACGAGCATATATGAGAGCACTGATGAAAGTAGAGGAAGCAAAAGATGTGTGTAAAAACCGTATCAAGTGGAAGGAAGTAGTCTCTACCTACCCCTATGGGAAAAAGGCGTGACTTTATGTAGGTACAAAAAATTGGTTATAGACTGATTTAAATTGCTCCCCTCCTGTTATTTCATAGTTTTCAAGTCTTCACTTCTGTCGGCAATTTCAATGACTGCCATATTTTTTTTATTGATAATTCTAAAGCTTGTCAGGAGCTACTTAACAAAAAAAAAAAGGAAATCGGTTGACAGAGAAGAAAAAGGTACTGAACTGTTTTGTCTTTACCTATTTATATTTAGATATTCAGTTTTTTTAATGAGCACCTTTAAATTAAGTATTTGTAAGAAATACTCTAATGATTTATTTTGAGATATAGATTTATATTAAAGTATTTCATACACTTTGTTGAATTTAAAATATAAAGTATTATTAATGTATATAAAAATATTTGCTCTGATAAAATAGCTTCAGAAATATTTGAATTATAAAGTTACCATTACAGGTATATCAGTTAATTGGCTGTTAATGAATTAAATTGATATATGCCAATCTTGATTTGTCTTATGTATAGGTACTCCAGAAGTAGAAGTCCTGTATCTAGGCGTAGATCAAGGTCTTCGAGTTATGGTCGTAGTAGGCACTATACTAGTCCTTCCCCTACAAGAAGAAGCAATAAAAGACACAAGTCCAGAAGCCCTAGAAAAGAAAAAAGTCCAAGGTAATCTTTATTTTATAGCAACAAGTTAAATGTGTGCTTATGTAAATTTTTACATAAACTTTGTTCATTTTTATTAAATAAAAACTATTTTTTATACAGATACAGGCATAAAAGTCCTTCCCCTCATTCCGTAAAATCATCACAGTTAAAAAATAAAATCACTGACGCTAGTCTTTTTGCTGAAATGGTAAAGGATCGACGGAAGAGAGATTTAGAACTGAAAAAACTGGCTGAACAATTGGAACAATCAAATGATGGTGAGAAGCCCAATTCTAATGAAATTGATTCCCATAGTAAAAATGGTAAGTTTTATTTGATGTTTTGGATCATCCAACTTTGCATTTCAAAATTGTTATTCTAAGATCATCCGAGCAGATTAATTTACTATTTCCGAGATTTATTTTAACTTTAATAAGTCCTCTTAATTTTAAAATTAAATTTTAACCCCTATCCAACAAAATAATAAAATATTTAAGAATGGTGTACAATTTAATATTTCAGGATAACATGTATTATATAATTTTGATGTTAGTACGCCTAGATTATTCTTTTTTTTTTTATATAAATATATTATTTAATGTCCACAATTTTGATTATTGCTATAATACTTGATTATTTGATCAATAAAAATTGAAAAACAATCTACTTTAAATCAGTGAATATATTTTAATGGTGCTGTGACAAAGTATAGTAGAATCTAGTTAACTAGTAAAAAAAAATTATAATTATTGTTTATTATATCTTTTTTTATCAGATAATAAAGAAAATATAGTAACCCCTGTACCAATGGATATAGACGACATCCCAATACCGGATACAGAACCGTCGAATCTAAACGAGATCCAACTGCCTAATAGCATTATTGAATCCAGCCTGGAAAAACCAAAAACACCTCCAACTCCTCCTTTGCCAGTTCAAAATAATGTGTCCAAACTTCCTGCGATACCTATTACTACTATAATTACGACCGGACCGTCTACATCTATTCCTTTACCTGTTCCACCGGTAGAAAGTCGTCCAGTTATTAGTACTGTATTGTTGGTATCATCGGAATTAAGCAAATCCAAACCAAAGAACGTCACTAAGTTGCCGTTGCCGCCTGGCATTGATCAGACGCAATTGGAAGCCATTGTGTCGCCACCAAGTAGGTCGCCTAGTCCTGTACCTATTTCTGTCCCCGTCATCAGACCATCTGTCAATATTAGAGCTAAAACTCCGCCTAGGAAGAGTATTAAGGATTTACCGATGCCACCAGGTATTGGTTAGTTTTATCTTATTTTTTATTTGTTATAGTGTTTGTTTTTTGTCAAGACATGTAAAACTAAAAAATGTAAATGATATTATAAGGACTGGAAAATTGTTTTTTTTTTCACATTGACAATATTTAAAAAAAAACATTTAAACTAAAACAACACTATAGTAATTACTAAAATTGGCAACAAAACAACTTTTAAAAAACATATTATTCATGTTTTTTTCTACAACTCATTAGTTTTTTATTACTTAAAATGTGTATGATCATTTACTTTTCAAAAAGTTGGTAAATTAAAATATAACATTGGTAAGTAAACCGTAAAATTTTAATAAAATATTTTTCAAGTTATTCCCGGTACAGAAGAGCTTAGTGGTGATGAAGAACTGCCCAGTACTCCCCCAAGAAACAACATAAAAATTACTGAAAAGCCAAAACCGTCTCCCAAAAATAAGGTGCCAGTAAGAAGGCCGACTATTTTAAAAAGGAAGGGTTCAAGAAACTTTCAAATGTGCGGCAAGGATTGGGGGGAAAGATGCGTCGATATGTTTGAAGTTATAGCTCAAATTGGGGAAGGTATGTTAAAACTCTTAATACACTTAAATATCACATACTGACTTATGGTAGTGAATGTTGGGTTTGGCAGTAGTAGCATGAAAATAGGATTAATGCTGCGGAGATAAATAGTCTGAGAAGTAAAGCTGGGGTGACTCGGTTGGATAAAGTAAGGAATAGTGAGATAAGAGAATGATGTGGTGTATAAGAAGATGTGGTTACAAAGATAGATAAAGGAATGCTTTGATAGTTTGGACACGTAGAAAGGATGGGTGAAGGAAGATTGACGAAACAAATTTATTAGGCGAGTGTGAATGGACAAATCGGTAGAGGTCGACCTCGGCGAACATATCTCGAACAGATCAACATTGTTTTGAAGAAAGGCCAGGTCAAGAGTACCAACAACCGACGAGCATGTATGAGAGCACTAATGAAAGTAGAGGAAGCAAAAGATGTGTGTAAGAACTTTAGTAAGTGGAAGGAAGTGGTCTCTGCTACCCCTACAGGGAAAAGGCGTGACTATATGTATGTATGTATGTACTTAAATACTGTTTCTCTGGTCTTATTCCTAATTTTATATGTCTATTTGTTAAAAATTTCGAAGAATAAATTATACAGGGTCATATTCATTTAGAGGTTTTTAATCCTGTATTGATTAAAAGGTTAAGTGGTATTAAATTTGTTTCAACTACTTGGAAAAAACCATACAGTGAACAGTTACGGTCGTGTGCAATAGATAAAACGAGTTCTTCTGGATGGTTTATCGGACTATCCGTGTTTGATGTGAAACATCTAATGCTGCGGATGAGAGTTAAAGCGGCTGATAGCGTGGCGACCATCAGTCTTCCGTCCGACCCAAAATACCTTGGCAAACCTTGGCTGTAGTAACTAAAAAATGAGATAACGAAAAATAAAGAAAATTATTGATGACAAATGACAGTTGTTAAAAACACTGCGTTTTTTTAAATTTTTATAACTTATTGTTTTCGTTTGAGATAGTCACAAATTTACAGTACTTTAGCATTCACATTTAAAATATCAAAAAAGAGTGTAAAGAAAATGTAACATATTTATATTAAGCGATATCCAGCAGTAGTATTTAGTTTTTATAGTAAACCATGCATATTTTCTATGCAAAAAGTTGACGGCGTCCCACAACGGCTCGTTTTTTTATTTGTCAACAAGTAATGAGGAAGACCACTAAGTGATGAAATCATTCCAAACCTCTTTCAATTAATAAATAATGATACTGGTTCAGTGTACAAATATCATGAGTCAAAATATAAGCAAATGGATGCTTCAGCGTTTTAAAATCAGTATATTAATTCAAAACTAAAAAATGTCAGCATCAGATGGGCGGTACTGTGACGTAATAGTCCCTAACATCTGTCTCTGTCTGTCAGACACGGAACCTCAGGACCACGGATATGCATGGATTTACTATGATAAAACAAGTTTCTACGATTGGTCAGCTCAAGGTCCAAGGAAGTGTAGGGACTAGCATGTCACACTGCATTACACCAATGAGAGCAACTTTTACAAATAACGCATAAACGTTCATATTCGAAATGAAAACTATGTAATTCATACTACAGAACAATTAAAAAATATAAAAATATATGATAAGGTTTTAAGCATAAAGGCTACGATTATGCTGCAAAATTTAGTGGTCTCCCCCATTGCGTTAGTAGATTACATAAAATGGTCACGAAACATTTCTATTTTCTAGTATTACTCGAGTGAGTTTAACACTGGGTTTATTCAGTAAATAGGATAAAATAAGAAATAAGACGAAAGTAGACCTGTTCATACAAATGAATTAAATTAAATAAAAATTAAGAATCAACCAATGAAATCAAGGCTTTTTTATTGCCAATTTTATTCTTTAATTAGATAAGAGTTGAAAGTTGGCCAACTCTTATCTTATTTTTTAGTTTATTTTCCTGAAAATAACAAGATGACACTTTTGTCTGTGACACGTCTCTCTTTATTATTTTCAACTGTCAATAGCAACAAACATACAATGTGATATAGAATTATATATATAACATTTTTTTAGCTTGCGAAATAGCGATAACAACATATGTTTAACTTTCTTATCTTATTTCTTATTTACTGTATAAACCCATACACATAAATTCGATCAAAACTATCCCAAATACTGTACAAAAACTGTAGGCTAGAACAAACCTATACTCTATTCTATTTGTTAATAAATAATAATAAAAGAGGTACTTTTACTATTATCTACAAATATTTTGGAAATAACAATGTTTACTGATGAAATACATTAAAATAAGTTATTACTAGTAAATTTACACATTCAGATCTTAAAATTTTATAACTGGCATGAGCCATGACATTTCTTGAGACGTAACAGCACGTTAGTATTGGCAACAGCGCTATTCTCTGTTGCGATCATTTATGTGAAACGATCGTCTTATCATTTATCATGATGCATTATATGGACTTCGTAATTGGAAAGGTGTCAGTAATAATTTTGATGGTTGTTGGATTATGATGTCATTAGTTTTCGTCTACCTAAATAATACGTAAATTAGTAGATAATAAAAATAACTAAATAAATATATTTATTGTAGGTAATACTCCGATTTACACAATTTATCACTAAATTTCCTTGCCAGTATAACTTTGTAATTTTTGTTATGCAGTATAAATATGGATTTTGAAAATTTATAGACTAAAAATGGTAACTCTCGCAATAAAATCCACTATCTCGGCTAACTACGTCGCATGGCTTAAATTGAAGGCAGTCGATTGCCGATTATGAATTACTGTGTTTGTATTGTATAAATATCGGTGTATATATATTTATTTGGTAGGTTGGTATGACTGTTTAGAACAGCTGACATAAATTTCACGACATTTGCCTTATAAGGTTAGAAATTGCAGCGTTTTGTCTTTAAAGAAATTTGTCGGCGATTTTTAAATTGGAAAAATCTGTGCAATAAAGAATTTGCATCAAAATTTGTCAGAAAAATTGAAATTTGTTCTGATATATTGCAAATGTTACAAGTGTTATGGCCGGGACACACATATCATGCACCTTTCAATCCGACTCTGAGAGGGAAATGGTACTGGATTCTAAACGCACGGTTGACAGGTCGGCTACCCCAAAATCTCCCAATTGACATGAAAAATTTCATACCTTTTTCAACAAATATCCCCCAAATGTTTCTCAATATTATTATTGACCACATCAAACCTTTGTGATTTATTTAAAGTTATTTTTGTAAGTAATTTGGATTTAAGGAAGTATACAATCCCCCAAAATTAACATAATTAAATAAATTACACTAATGTAAATATAAGTCATATATTAACAATCCTCAAATAAATACATTATATACTCAAAAATTAAACATGACAAACTCTAAATTAAAAAACACACTTCAACACAAACGAAAAATAATAAAAATATTTTTCTATTGCTTAAATAATTATTAAGCTATTAAGCAAATTAAAAATAAACTCTAAATGAACAACTAAATTTTCAACACGAAGATAAAAACTAAAAATTAGGGGAACTTCTAATTTTAAAAAGTTCCAATATAAAATTGTTTCCCCAAAAAATACCCCAGTTAGAAGTATCACCCACCGCTTGGACACGTGTCCAATCCCACTTCCATCCGACTCCGTTCCTGCATCTGAACATGCTCGGATTGTACAGTCTATTTTTGTCCAAACTTCTGCGAAAAAAAACTGGTGAGTTTTTCGAGCTGGAACCGGAAATGAACGGAAACATGTATGACATATGTGCTCACCCCTTTCCGATCCAACACCGATCCGATTCTTGGGGCAACATCGGACCGGAGTCGGATCAGTGCATGATAGGTGTGTCCCGGACTTTACGGCGATGGATGTTTATCAAAGTTTTTAAGTGGTACAAAACCAAAAAACCACGTCAAAGCAAGTCAAAAATCAAGGTAATAATGATTGTTTCCTTCGACTATCGTGGCGTTGTCCACAAAGAGTTCATTCCATCTGGCCAAACAGTCAACAAAGAAAATTATTTAGGCCTTTTTGTCCAGTATAGTATGTGTAGATTTCTTGTCAACAAAATTTATCACTCATTATTTCTTGATTTTATAAACTAGCAAAAAAAATAAGGGAATTAAGGTTCTTCTTATTGTTACAACTTTTAATTTCAGATTGTAATATTTTGTATTCTTAGGTACTTATGGACAAGTATACAAAGCCAAAGATGTCCAAGCTAACGAACTTGTGGCTCTAAAAAAAGTTAGGTTAGAAAATGAGAAGGAAGGTTTTCCAATCACAGCAGTTAGAGAAATTAAAATTCTCAGACAACTTAACCATAAAAATATCGTCAACTTAAGAGAAATCGTCACCGATAAACAGGATGCTGTTGATTTTCGAAAGGTAAGTACATAATACCTATATGATCACATTCTTTAAACTATTCCGACCATTTTAAATGGTAACCGAATTTAAATGCTATTGTTAGGTAATGTTATTACTGAATAATATACTATTTATTATTTTAGGAAAAAGGATCTTTTTATTTAGTCTTTGAATATATGGACCACGATTTGATGGGTTTATTGGAATCTGGAATGGTAGATTTTAATGAATTGAACAATGCGTGCATAATGAAACAACTCTTAGATGGATTAAATTATTGTCATAAGAAAAATTTTCTTCATAGAGATATAAAATGCAGCAATATTTTAATGAATAATAAGTAAGCAAGTTTCATATTATTATTGTTCTTTACCACTGTTTTTAAGGGTAAACTTATTACAGATTACATTATAATTTTACCGATTCCATTTATGAACGAGAATGTTTGTTTTGTTTCCCTAATTACTAACCACTCACTGTAGATCCGAGGTACTAGAGGTGGGAGGGATTACCAATTCCAGTTTAGTTTAAGTCAACTAATAGCTTTAAAGTGATATTAAGAGAAAATCAAATTTGAACTAAACACACTAAAAAGGAATAAAATATCTAAGCCAATTTGATTATTAGAATTGGATGTGATTGAAAACTTACCACTATTTAAGTCTTCTTCTTCTACTTGTTAGAGATCTAGATGATCTGTTGATTCCGGACTTGCCTCTGTAATATTTCCTGAGATATGAACTGCCAGCTGTCTCTCCATCTCTTTGGTGGTCTTCCGGGTAGACGGGTCCCTGCTGGTTTTCCCTCTAGTACAATGTGTGGTAGTCTATCGTCGGTCATTCTCTTCACGTGGTTATACGATTCTCTTCTCCTCTGCCTTCACCATTTCACCACATCCTGTACGTCGCATTGTGCTCTAATGTCAGTGTTTCTTACGTGATCTCTTCTTGTTTTCCCGGCTATTGTTCTCAGTACTGATATTTCGGTGACTCGTAGCATCCTTTTGGTCTTGTTGGTATCCTCTCTCGCTTCTATATCATATGTCATTATTGGCCAGACGCATGTCTTATATATTATATATATATATATCCCTTGGACATCCTGATATTATGGCTGATTTGTTAATTTGGTTTCTCAGGTCCTTTACCGGGTTGTGAGCGCTGGACATATCTATGCCCAGGTATCTAAATTGCATGACCTGCTCTATGGGTTTATTATCTATTACCAGCTTGCATCTTATTGGTTCCCTAGCGATGGTCATGGTTTTCGTTTTACCTATGGATATATATCCATATTGAGTTGCTGACTGATCTGGTAGAACTTAAATAACTGTCTTATAGATTGACCCTTCTGTATTGTCGTTAAAATGTCAAGCTTTGTATAAACTTTCTAGTATTCTTTACTGATTTTACTTGGTGCATTATTAAGCTGTGTATATAATTCATTTAATTATTAAAAAGGAAATGTAGTAATAATTATTCTGTATTTAGAGGGGAGGTAAAATTGGCAGATTTTGGTCTGGCTCGGCTTTACAATGCAGAAGATAGACAACGGCCTTACACCAATAAGGTGATTACTTTGTGGTATAGACCACCAGAATTACTATTGGGAGAAGAGCGATATGGTCCAGCCATCGACATATGGAGTTGTGGTTGTATATTGGGAGAACTATTTTTAAAAAAGCCATTATTTCAGGTAAGAAATTTTATCGGAAATTTTTAACTTTTCATTCAACTTATTTCTAAAATTTAAATATAGGCTAATGTCGAAATGATGCAACTGGACAGGATATCTCGAGTGTGTGGGACTCCTACTCCAGCTGTTTGGCCTTCTGTGATCAAACTGCCTCTCTTCCATACCTTAAAACCTAACAAGCTTCATAGGCGGAGATTAAGGGAAGATTTTATTTTTATGCCAGCCTCTTCGTTAGACCTTTTGGATAAAATGTTGGAATTGGATCCTGACAAGAGAATAACTGCCGAAGATGCATTGAAATCATCGTGGTTAAAAAATATTAATCCTGAACAGTAAGTTTTAAAAAATATATTTACTACTTTCTTAATTGAAAAATTGATAGACTTGAATTGTTAATGAAAGAGCCATGTCAATGGGCCCCACCATATTCACAAAGTCAGCAGATTTGCAGTGCCGATTTATACCGAATTGGGTACCAATGGCGTATCGTAAATATGTTGTAACGTTACTAAATATTTATGTACCTCATGAAATTATCTGAATTCTTATCAATGCGACTTTTTTGGCCACATTTAAATATTAGAAGACCATTGTCTATAAATTCCCGTTTTTCCATCGTCGTGCACTATAATTAATCTTTTTTTTTTGTTGTAAGGTTTTTTTGAATTTTTTTCCAGATTTACAATGTCTACCCAGGATTATTTTCGTTGAATGCTTACTGTGTAGATAAGTTTCGTCGGTATAAACTATAAATGATATCTCTTCCTCATGATACTTTTTATTTTTTTTTAAAATTCTATAAGCTTTAATCATGCATCATAACTTTCTATTAATACATCTCTATTATCGGGTGTTTTTGCCACTGAAAACCTTATTTAATAAACAGTATTGCCGTAGCAAAACTAACTTTTCCAAACCGAGAGCTCTTTTCTATTTACCCTTCGATTCGTAAAAGTAAAAAATAAAAAAATACCTGAAAGTTTCATCGCCCTAGCTTTCCTTCTGAAGTTATCGTGTGAAAAGTACAAAATGCGGTAAATTTGAGGACCACCTTGTATTTTTTTTTTTTTTATGTTCTGGTTCCCACGAAAAGGGATATCCTGTAATGTTCAGAGAACATCGTGGGAACCAAGGGAAAGAAGGTAGGAGTTGGTGTTCTTCTTAAATTTCTGGAGGTTGTATGCCTCGGGGAACACCTCCCTAGACAATGAGTTCCAAAGCCTCGCAATTCGTTGGATGAATGAGTCTTTGGAAAGTGAAGTTCTGCAGGTCTCCAAAGTGACCACGAAGGGGTGTGAAGACTGAACTTGACGGGTTAATCTCGAAGAGACTGCCAAAGGAGGAACGATTGTTGATATTTCAGAAGAGCATCGCCCATGAAAATATCTATAAAATAGAGACAAATCGCCAACTTTTCTACGGTGTTCCAGACAAGTGAGCGAGTTTGTAAGCGAGGCATCACCGACGAGACGAATTGCCCTTTTTTGGACAGAATCCAGTAGCTTCAGGATATGTTTAGGTGCTGCACTCCAAATATGGGAACAGTACTCCAGTACAGGTCGGATCTGTGCCTTATAGATCATAAGCAGCTGACTGGAGGTGAAATAGCTCTTGGCAGGTACCTGAAGGAATGTACCGTTATCTTCGAACTCTGTCTTGTCATTCAGGCAAAACTTCTACCCTGTAAGTTTTAGTGACCTACCGCCTCTCTGTCTCAAGATATTGTGCCCACAAGATTTTCCAACACACACACACACTACACACAGACAAAATTTGAAACAACCGTCACGCTGAAAATGTTGCCATTCGACACGTGGAGCCATGAAACGTGCAGCGCACATGGTTTTGGCGATTTTGATTTCTGGGGGTAAACCAATACTTCCCCATTTTGTACCCTTCGGTTCGGAAAAGTAAAAAGTACTTTTCTTATAGTTGACAGCCCTCCTTCAAAACCTACTTGTGCATTGCGTACTTCTTGTAAAACTGCTTTTAAAGTCGGCCGTTGCTCCTGTATTGTATGAAAATTATTAGCGATTTCTTTAATTCTTTGTCCCTGTCCTTCTGAAATGAAATAATACAGGGGCATATGAAAAGTTTAAAGAGAGCCAATTTTATACAATAATTAAATAACAATGGAAGACTGGTATCAACGGCAAAACAATATGATTGAATAGAGATTTACCAGATCTTTTAAATGAGGTATGACTTTATACCTAACGCCATTTGAAAACATTTAAGGGGTATCTCCAGTAGGGAGAAGGGGAATCTGACGTTTATACATTAGCGGTCAAAAAGTGTTCCCCTCAAGTTAAAAGTTGAGGTATTTCGGCATTTCATTTTAATATATCGCATTTCTGAAATAATTAAGGGTGGGTCCTTTTTAAATGGACACAGTATATATATTTTTTATTTTATAATTTTAAAAAACTAAAATAAACTTTTATTATTTGATTTCTAATGTAAGTATATCAAGTAAATTCGTTATTGGTTATTAAAGGAAACACGACAAAAGGGCATTATAATCTAGTATTTGTTATTATTTTAATCTATTACTAACAGTGAGAAAGAAAATAATTATATATCCCTTAGCAATGTAAAAGTAAAAATCATTAGAGTCGTAAAAAAGATAAATCATTCTTTATGGTAAGAAAAACAAAACAACGAGAGGCGACATAGGCCGGTTTTTGCGAGTACGTTTTCTGAAGGCGCATGACAAAAATATGTACAAAAAAGTCCGTCAATTGCAAAAAATACCGGCTCATTGAAACAAATAGATACAAAAATCATACTACGTAATATTTATTAAAAATTTAACCAATTTACTATTATGGTATCAGTAGTTCAGCAGTGTATTAATTAAATTAGCAAGTTAAATTAATTTTGAAAAGCACCAGTGTCCCCGAATTAAACCGAATTGGTTATCCTAAATATTGAGTATCTGTTATGAAATATTAATCTATTGAAATTGTATTCATACATACATATTCATAAATTTAATTACGTTAGCAATTACCTCTTTCGTTTCGGCAGAGTAGTTCTTTTTACCGTTTGGTTTTCCCATTATAAATTTATATTTTAAATGCAAATACAAGAGCAGCAAAAAAAAAAACACGCTAAGTTTTAACCTATACGTTATTACACCTATCCGCTAAAATGTAGGCAAGTAAAGTACAGCATTCTTCGGTAATCGTGTTTTGTAGACGTTCTACTCCCACTCCGTTGAAATTAGTCACGTGTTGTGCCTTTCAATAATCTATACATATAAATTAAATTAAAGTGTCTGTCTGTGTTTTCAAAATAAATCCATTTTTCTAAGCTCATATGATTATTTGTAATATTGAAAAATAAGTACATTACATTTCTTCATGGGGCCCCGAGGGGGTCCTTTGCCTCCGCAAAAATCATTAAGAATTTAAATAGTTTTCTTGATCTGCAGAGCTTTTTCTCTCTACTTTCAGTGAAAGAACTACTGAATATTTCTAAACCATTTTTTTATTTTCAAAGTACTTAAATTAATTCTGCAATTTGACAAATATTAGACAAGTTTGACATTGTTTTTCCTCCACTAACATTCAAAATTGAAAACAAAATTTATAGCAAGTCACCGAAAATCGATACCACAAATATCAAACATTCCTACGAAGCTGTCGCTTCTCGTTGGTCTATTTTTCTCGGGTTTAAATCAGCTAAATTTTTCTGAATTTTGTTACGTTACCAAACATTGTATTTTGAAAGTATTGACAAAATATTATTTCCTCATTTTCAGTCAAATAAATTGCGCTATTATCAGTGTGAAAAAGATTAAAGTTGGCTTTGAACATTTTGATAATTCAAAATTTATTTCAGGATATCTGCTCCGGAATTACCAACATGGCAAGACTGCCACGAATTATGGAGCAAAAAACGTAAGCGTCAAATCCGTGAGCAGGCAGAGGCGATACAAAATCTACCCCCCGGCAAACCAGCTCTATTGGGGAGGTCAGAAAAATTAATGTTGAGTGGTAAACCAGAGGATTCTTTGGATGGCGGAGGGTGAGTCTCTTTCAAAAATCATCGGTGTTTACTGAGTTGTTAGTACACTAAGATGATAGAAACTTTTAATAAAGACACGAGACATTTCATTTCGTGGTCAACTGGTGATTGTGTGACTGATTTAAAAATAATTCTCGGTTGCTAACTAGGTTTCCAGAAGTAAATATTTTTTATTTCGGACATGAATGTTTTGAGTTTTAGAAGGATTTATTTTATTTTTTAACAGCTAGTGTTTCATATCTTCATAAGAATCAACATTAAATTGTTAAGAATATGTAGGTAGTCAAAATAAAGTATTTTGTTTACTTTGAATTATGACAGTTCCATTTTTTTATGGAAACAAGTTTTCTTTTATTAGAAAAGAGTTGGTATGTAAAAAAATTAAAATAAACAAATTCTCGTGACTCAAAAGTGTTACATGCCCCAACGGAACCTAAGTTATATTTTGTTTTTTCTTTTGTAAACAAAAACAGTGTGATAAAGCGGAAATGGACGTAGTTTACTAGTGTATATTATTATGAAAAATGTTTAATTATTCTGTAAAAAATATGTAGATGTTTTTTAGACTATCCCGTCTGATCAGCTCAGAACTATGTAGTGCATCCTAGGGATATATATATATATTGTTGTATACACTTGTTATGTTGTTTACTTATTTTCTTTATATTTTTAGTTTAGTTGAAATTTTTTTTTCCCATAGAGTTAATATGAACCGAAATAAGGAAGAAACATCTAAATTTATAAGACAAAAGATTTTGGTGGTAGATTGAATAATCAGTTATACATAATTAGTATTAAGGATATTTGAAAATTGTAAATCAAATACAAATTGGTTCCAGAATAAAATTAAATTTGAATTTTATAAAAAGGTATTTTACAATTAAAAACCCCCAATGTACAAAAAAAAAACTAGTAAACATTATTTAACCTAAAAGTATTACACAAGAGATATTATATATTACAATATTAATTTTTGTTAGATTGCATAGCTTTTAAAGTTTGTTATAAAAATCTTATTGTTAGACTATGGTAAAAATCGCCCTAAAAGAAATATAGTTCTTTCAGAAAAATCAACGAATAATTGTTATAAATATGTAATATACAAGACTGGTTTCTTAGTTTGATTTAAATTGGGTATAAAAGAAACAAGCGTAAGCAATATATTTGCATATATTTTATGTACTTTATTTATTCTTATTTGACTTTTGGTAATTGTTATAAATAGTTATCCATATTATGAATTTTAATAAAGGTTAAGGGCGTTTAATAGTTTTAAGATACTTTAATGAAAATAATACTTTGTTTATTTATTAAATTACATTTGAAATTTTAGTTGGTTTAATTAAACAGGTCCGAGACACAATTTAATGTACCTACGAGGTAGGCCGTAAATTTTTGCACTTTTGAAATAGCCATGAAAAAAAATATTGATAGTATTTAATCTATACATATAAATAAAATTATCCAAGCACGTTACAAAAACATAAAAACGCACTTTTTACTTTTTTTGTCTGTATAATTGTTTGTCCGAGCACATCTCTGAAATAACTGAACGGATTTTAATGCGGTTTTTTCGGGTAGATAGAGCTTGGCTAGAAGCAGAATACAGACTTTATTTTATTTAAATCGAATGTTAGATTTAAAGATCTTTCTAGTATAAGAAATTACAAGGCAAACAATAATTGCTATCGCCGAAGTCCTATAGTTGTCACAACACGATCGAACAAGTGTTATAGTTTAGTTCATAAAAACATCAATAGGTGGCGCTGTTTATTTTTAGAACGCGCTATAGAAGTTTTTACAACAATCCACCTGATCGGCATCATTTTAAAATTTAGTTCCTCAAAAATTCTCTAGATGTCACAGTTCATTTTTAAAACGCATATGGAGGTCTATAAAGAAATTCTTTGGTGTTAATTCGGATGTCAAGAAAAAAATTATTCCCATTTAAATATATTAAAGATAAAACATTTTGTGTATTCTCATGTCCATTGAGAAGAAAATGAGCTTTATTCAATGAGAAACTGTTAAAACATTGTGTCGACGTATGTTTTTCTTAAAATCTGCACCAACTGTACAGGGATGCAATTTTAAGCCTAATTTTATTTTTTGTCACAAAGATCGCCAAAGCATCTGAACCCCACGTTCTCTTCATTCCTCCTGCTCTGTGGTCGCCTGTTTGTTTTTAATTGATACTTGTGCCGGTCTCTCCGAACTTTTTAACATATCATTTAATTAAATTAACACTTGATCAATACTGTGTGTAATTGGTAATGTGATTAAAAAAGGTGGCGAGTAGCTACGTAAGAATCATTATTTTTGTAAAAATGATTAACGCAGAACGCGTGCTGTTTGTTCTCCCGTGAAACCATTCGGTGCGACTAAATTTGCAACAAGCGGGGAACCGCGCGTGTGCTGCCCCGCTCGGTATCCTCGAAAGAACGATTACAAAAGTGCAAAAAATTTATGACTCAACCCATATATATTCAAATGAGACCATTATCTATAAGTTGAGTTGCTAAATTTAAATTAATTTAATTAGAATTGTGCAGTCTTTTGATAGTCATCAAAAATATTCGGTTCTATCTACTTTCAAAATCTTTAGTGTTGCATTTGACGAATATTAAAACCATCGGCTAATTTATGTGGCTTAAAGTGAGTTTGGAAATACTAGTTTGCTTTCCGTTTATTGTTAGCTTTTGCATCTAAAAAATATTGTTAAAGAAATGTAAGGATTCCTTCGACTTACACCGCATCGACAAATATAAAATAAAATGTTATATTTTCGAAATTCATTTGGTGTGACTTTAAATTATAGGAACAAAATTTACATCTTTTATTTTAATTAATTTAAGTATAAGTTAATTTTGTTGTTTACAAGAATACATATATTTCATTTTACTCTAAAAATATGACGATATATGCTACACCAAACCCTATAAAAACTCATTATTTTTTTTTTTCAAAATAAGTGATTAATTTTGCATTTAATTGTACATTCATCGATCTCCTTCTCATCTTTTTGACCTATTAGATGCAGAAGTTTTTAAAGCTTTATCCATTTTTAAATTATGATAATACATTTTATATCTGGTATTTAATACAAAACCGTAATTTCTAGTATTTTCTATTTTCTTTAACTAATAAAGGCGTTGCTGGATGTGCCACAAAATATAAAAAAAAATATTTGGTTCAAATTTGCTCTTAGTATTTTTTTATTTAATTTTGTTTTGTCTTTTATACCAAGTTTTAAACTAATGTACATTTTGGTACTTGTCTAAAAACAACTTTATTTTAAACGTAGTTTTGCTTGAAACAAACATATATCAATCAAACAAAATACAAAATTATTAAGGTTAGCTCACGTTAAGTAAATCTGTCTGTTTTTAGTAAAATAACAAGGATTAAATGTTAAATTTTTACCTAAGTGAAATTGGTGCTACTCGAATATTATTTTAATTTGTGCTTAATGATTATGCCAAAGATAAGAAATATCATACTCAACGTATTAGATCCAATGAACCGTTTTTAAAAACAGGATGAAATAAAATGATTCAAATATTAGCAACTACATATTTAACATACACCACATTGTCTATGTGTATTACCAAAAGTAAAGAAAGTCAAATTTCGTTACAATCATATTATTCTGCACTCATTCTGGAGAAAGAAAGGTAAGCAGATCGCTTACTGCTATCACGGGGATACACAATGGATGTTGTCAGAGTGCAATTTATTATTATTCTGCAAACTTTAACACATTCATTTTCTTATTGTATAAACATATTAAATTTAAAGAGGGACATTAACAAAAAAATAATAGGGTGTATTTTTTGGTTAAACTTTGGTTAATTGGCTATACATATTTAGTATTATTAAATTGGGAGTGTTTTTACACGCTTTATATTAGCTTGACTTGTATCAATCTATCTATATAACGAAATCTTTTGACACGATTTTCACCCACCTAAAAACATCGGATCGACTTGAAATTTTGTATACTTCTAAAAGACCAATGACAATACAATAATTTCATAAATTTTTTCAAAGATCCTGGCCAGGATCATCAGGATATTAAAAAAATAAAGTGTGGTATAATATATTGCGGTCATATCGATTTTTTAGCGTCCAGGGAGGGAACCTCACTGTCAGTAAATAGCAAAAAACCCGAACTAAAAAATGAAAAAATCTCCATCGCGCTCGAGATAAAATTAGAGTAGTCCCAAAAAAAATCATTTGTAACACACCTAGAATAAAACTAGAGTTATCAAAGAAATAAAAAATAATTTTACAATCAAAAGCGTGCGGTGTGTTGTATCAATTAATATATTTGATAATAAACAGGTATTCGTAAAAGTAAAGTCTTCAAGAAGAAAACGTATACATCATAAAAAGCACCCCACGCTTTCGATTGTAAAATTATTTTTTGTTTATTCGATAACTCTAGTTTTATTCTAGGTGAGTTGCAAATGGTTTTTTGTTGACTACTCTAATTTTATCCCAAGCGCGTTGGAGATTATTTTTTATTTTTTAGTTCGGTTTTCTTATAAAGCGTGTCTTAGTTTTTTTAAACTATTATTTATTATTGCATTAGGGTATCCATGCCATTCAAAAATAATTATAACCTAGTTGACCGATTTTTATTTTCTTTGTGTATTATAAAATGATTATTTAAAAAATTGTTTAATTACCTAAACCTTTTGTTTCACAGAATGAGTGCAAGTTGTTTAGAAAAATACCTTTTAGAATTTGATAAAAATAGTAAATTGTGTTTTAACCAGTGTTTTGAATAGAATATTCTTTTTTGAAGCTAGATTGTTGAGCTAAAACCGTACATAAATCTTTAATTAAAAATTACAATAAATAAAGTAAGTAGTATTAATATTTTTTTATTATTAGTAAAATTAGATGACACATGTAACGGAGTCTATTGGCGCTATGACATCAAAATGAATACAAGACCTGTATCCGCCACAAAGTGCATGCTTAAAGGTTGTTTGTTTTCACAGCAGTTCAGAAACAGTCCGTGATGGCCTGGATTATGCGCAGAATATTCAGTAGCGTTCCTCTGAATACTGCGCACAATATGGACTGTTTCTGACTGCTGTGAAAAAAAACTCGCGCACTTTGTGACGGCACCGGTTTCTGTAATAAAAGTGTATACCTAATTGTCAAAATTATCATAACCTGTTTGGTGTATGGGTGTATTTACTGTTTCCTATTATTAGTTGTATCTATTGAGAGACTTCAAGTTATAGTTATATCACATTATTAAAATATGAGGAAACCAGTGCCATTTTCACTTATTTGTAATATGAATTGAAAAATCATTGACAATATTTATAATTAATAAAAAAATTATTTAATTCTGAATATTTATTGTAAATATATTAAATTATTTTAGGTAGCAAATTTAATACTTTGTTGATTAAGTAACATTTGTACATATGTTTATTTTATTTTGAGCTCAAAATAAATGGGATTAATTTATTTTTGTTTCTTTTATTTTTTTCCTTCTTTTATTTTTATTTTTGTGTAGATTAAACTATTCTGAAATAGAACATGAAAAAGTCCTATTGTGCGTTTTGTTAAGAAAAGTATGTTTAACGGAAAATCAAACCAGTTAAACAGTTGAAATATAATTAATTTTTAAATACTTTTCTGAACATATTTTTGGTTCGTTAGTTGTGACAGCATGATTTTCGGTAAATTGAATGTAATGATGATATGCATTGTTGGCACTTCCTATTAGATCAACGTATAAAAAAAATATGCTTTATGTTAAGGATTGTTAAAAAATCAGTTTTTTTATATATCAAATTCAATTACCCTAACACGGACCAATTAGATCAATGGATAAAATATTTACTTCTAAAATACTAATGAAATATGTGTTTTTATTCATTAATTGGTAAAAACGTGGAACCCCCCCTCTTGCTTAAGCTTTGAACTTATGTTTGTAGGTGCTTCTAAATAGGCAATTTTTTTATTGCAATATGTGGTTGCAACAGAGTCGTCGGCAACATTGCCACATATATTTGGTACCGCCGATTCATTTTTATCTGTCGCCGGTTAAAGTGTCAAAACACTGATCTTTGGTTAACAGAAAATTATGTATTATTCACATTTTTTATTATTTGCTGTTTCATGTTCTAATCATTAGTAGTGACGTAGTTATTCAAGAAACCCAAAAAAATATTGTTGGCTATTTCATTAATACAAAGCGATCATGTAGACTTCATAAAAACATTAAATATCTTAACATCTACAAGATTTTCGGTATGTAAAGGTTATTCGTTTTTTACGAGAAAACAACACATAATACAAAAAAAAAATAGCTTTAAATACCATGGGCGTAGAAAATGGTGGGAAAAAGGGAACATACTTTTCTAACTGTACACCACTGGATCTAGATATGAAACATGATTTTAACTAAAATATGTCTTTACTTTTAAAAACTACTTGCTAAATTTTAAATTAATATATTAATCCGTTTTACAGTTATCAAATAACATTTATTTTTTTAAATTTAACCCCCTGATTTTCGAAAAGTTATCAGGTTGGACCCCTCATTCCTTATATAATTTTGTCTAATTTTACGAGAGGTATCTACAGGCAGACGTTGTGTCATTTGGAAACACCCCGTATATATTGCCATGACATACGCTGCACTAAATGTCATGATGGCTGGGCTATAGATGCCAATTTTGTAACTACATATTGTAGTGAAAATATTGCCCGTCTAGAAGCACCTTTACTTAATTACTATTTTGATAGATGTTAATGAGAAAACAAAATATATTTTGTATACATATATAATAAAAATATATCACTGCAAGTAATCCATGCAAATTATTGCAAAATGTTAAATCATTGTAATTGGAATAATAATAATATTATTTTCATAAAGCATTTAAAAAATTTATGTGCATGCAGTTTGTTAATTTGATGGCAAATTATTATACATAGATATAAATTGCACGTTCTTGTTCTATAGTAAATCTTATTCCAATCAAACGACATTATCGTCACAACTAACTTAAAACTTATACATTTATAAATAGTGCGGGAATTTTAATTGTGTGTATAAATAAACTGGCGATGTTAAATTTCATATGTAGTTGTTACAAATTAACCCTAAATTTTGCGATGAACTAACATTAAATAAATTTGTTTTGAAGACTGGTGCAAGGCAGTTATCGTATCGATTTATAAAGGATAACGTTCTCAGCACAACTGCAAAAACTACCGAAGTATTAGTTTACTCAGGATCGTCGGAAAACTGTATGTCAAGGTATGGATTAAAAGAGTTACGAATGAAACTGATAAGAAGAAATAGTATGTGCAAGCAGGATTTAGAAGAAGATGTATGGATCAGGTCTTTTTATTATGAGGCAAAGTCGAAAAAATCAAAAGATCTACTGCGCTTTTGTAGACTTAGAAAAGACCTGTGATAGAGTGGTGAGGAATGATTTGTAGTCGACATTGTATCTGTATGGGGTGAGCGGTGAGTACTGAAATCACTTTACGAGGATTCCACTGCTTGTGTCAGGTTTGACTTATACATAGACGAATGTTTAAAAGATTTGAAAGAGAGTGCATTATTTACGCCGATAAACAGGTCATATTAGCATCATCTGAGGGGGAGTTGCAGGCGATGGTTAATATTATGCAAAATGCCCTAAAAAAGTACATATGCTTGAATGGTTTGGACACGTAGAGAGAATGGATGAAAAAAGATTACCGAAACGGATTTATAATGCAAGTGTGAATAGGCAAGTCGGTAGGGGTCGACCTATGCGAACGTATCTCGCTCAGATCGAACAGTAGCATTTCTACGTCAGAAAAACTTGTGTTCAGTGAGATTTGCCCCCCCCTTCCTTTATTAAAATGCGAAATTCTTCAGAGTAGAAAACGAATTTATTTCAAATGGCGCATTTACATGTTTTTCGATGTCTACAAATTTTTCTTGGCATTTGCAAATGCAGTCACCAAATTTTGTACATCGATCTTTTTTGCTTCATTATTTTTATCTATTTCTCCGTTAAGCAGTACGGCGAAGTGTTCCGCCCATCTTTCTATTATTTTTTGTTTATCACTTATAAATTGTCCCTCTTTACTTCTACATAGATTGTTTCGGGGTTGAAAGCCTTTTTTAATTTCCTGGACCGTCTTGTACATATCTCGTACTTGGTGCCCGGTATGTTATTTTTCTATTTGTGCAATCTTATTTTTCATGTATTGTCTTTTCTTTGTTCTACACACTTTGTTAGCTTTCCTTCTCTTCTCTGTGTATTGTTCTATTTTACTTCTAGTTCTGGTTTTTAGCATATCTGATTTTGCCTGACGCCTCTCTGCTATCGCTGCCTTACATTCATTATCGAACCATTGGTTATTGTTTCTTGCTGGGATTTGTTTTCCTATCGTTGTTTCTGCTGCACCTATTATAATTTTCTGTATAGTTCTCCATTGTTCTTCTATGTCATCATTTTTCTGCATTGTTTCATCCTGATCTTTTATTTTGGTTTTAATTTGTTCCTGGTAATTGGTTCGATATTGCTCTATAGATAATTTGTTAATGTTCCATTTCTCTTTCCTTTCTCCGCTTTTCATATACGTTCTGGAGATTCTTTGTCTTATTTTGGCGTGCAATAGAAAGTGGTCCGAGGCACATTCCCCCCCTCTTTTGCATCTCACGTACAGCAAACTTGTTCCGTCTGGTGTCGTCCATGTCCCTTTATGAATGGACTTATGTGGAAATAAAGTTCCTCTAACTCGGAGTCCATTGGCAGCAGCAAATTCCTCTAGTCGCAATCCGTTATCATTGCACTCGTCATGTAGGCTGTGTGCACCAATTGTTAACATGAATATAACCTCTTTGTCTACCTTGGCATTGAGGTCTCCCAAGATGACCTTCATATCACAGGGATTACAATCATGGATTGTCTCTTCGAGCTTGGTATAAAATTAGTGTTTATCATTATCTTGTGCGTCTTCTATTAGCGCGTACACACATATAAGGGAGACATTGTAGAAATTAAATCTTATTCTTATTTTGCACAATCTGCTGTTGATTGCATTGAAGTTTATAACTTTGTCTAATATTCTGTTGTGGACTAGGAAGCCTGTACACTGTTGATGTCGCCCCCCATTGTCTCTACTGTAGATTAGAGTACGTGTCTTCATTTTTAATAGGTCCTTGCCTGGCCATCTTACTTCTTGCAGAGCTAATATATTTATCTTATATCTTGCCATTTCATTTAGTACCTCAAATTATGCGCTGGGTCGATAAAGGCTTAATATGTTCCATGATCCGAGATTTCAGTCCGTTTTTCGTTGCTTAGGTCGTTTTCGTAAAATCCGTCCATCGTTCCGAGGCTGTTGTCTAGTTTTCGTAACAATGGTTTTCTTACGGCATGCGGTTGTTAGCCAATAAACCAGCCCTCCTCCTTTATCTGGGCTTTGGACCAGCAGGACGCAGCTATACAACCGTCACGTCCTGGCAGAGTTTTCGTCTTAATTTAAACTAATTAATTTATTTCGAAAATTATTTAACTAAAAAAAACTAAAAACGATTCAAACTTTATACATACATACATAAAGTCACGCCTTTTTCCCATAGGGGTAGGCAGAGACCACTAACTTCCACTTGCTACGGTTCGTACACACATCTTTTGCTTCCTCTACTTTCATCAGTGCTCTCATACATGCTCTTCGGTTGTTGGTACTCTTGACCTGGCCTTTCTTCAAAACAATGTTGATCTGATGGAGATATGTTCTCCGAGGTCGACCTCTACCGATTTGCCCATTCACACTCGCCTTATAAAAAGTGTAATATAAATAAAATTATATAAACATTTAAGAAAGTAACAATAAGGTATTTTTACAGTTCAGTATTTTATTATTTTTAATTATCATCTATTTATGATTGTTATTATACATAAATTAATAAGTTTAGAATTATAAAAGAAGTCTAGCTAAAAGTGAATTTTACAAAATTGAGATCACTAGTCTATGCGGGTGGAAATTCTTGTTAATCTCGGGTATCAATGAAGAAATATAAGGTAGTTTTTTAAAGTAAAGTCAATGCAAGTATCTGCGTGTGAATAATAATCCAAACTTAATGTTTTTGGACCAGTAAATAAGATTTGAAGACTTGAATAAACTACATACAAAATGATTTCACTTTGAATACCTTTACAATTTTAAAAAAAAGTGTATATACATTAGGGTGGGCCAAAAAAATTTTAATTTTTTTTCTTTAGTTACCGAAAAACACTCGATAAACTTCACGGTAAATATGATATTTTATGTTTTTGAGTTATTATTTTGCGATGGAGTATAACAAATTTATCATTTACAATTTGAGATTGAAATTTAACCTCGAATAACTTTTAAAAGCGAGTCCAGTAAGCAAAAAATCATATCCGATCTTTTTTGTAGATCGTTTAATTCCCTCCAAGTATATGTATTCAGTTCGATTGGCCGATAATTCGTTCGAGCGCAATAAAATTCCAAATAAAAAAAGTTCCTGTATTATTTAAATGGGAAATTAAAAACCACAATGAGCGACTTCTTAATATTAATTATTAAATTGCTCAAACTTTACCATAATTTTTTTTTTTATCTTGGACGATATTTTCATGGTAACTAAAGAAAAAAAAATTTAAAGTTTTTTTGGCCCACCCTAATATACATATGATTTGAATTTTTTTTTATTTTAAAATCTATATACGCTCTTCAGACAAGAATATTCGCATTAACAAAGCTTACACTCACATCCATTTACACAGCTACTGTAATTATTAGACATCATTGTCATGACTTATAACGAATAAATCATAAATAAAGAATCTTTCTAAAATTGATTAAATAGAAGTAAGAAAGTCAAATAAAATTAGGAATATTTACAAAATACAACCGGAACACTATAACCTCTATTTAATTTTGATGTGGTTCATTAGATAGCAACAATTAAATAATCCAAATAATTATTAGTCGGGTCGCTTGCGTTTCTCCGAATGTTTTTTTAAAAAGTAGAAAAATAATACTACAATAATAACCAAAACAATAAGTCCTACGATTAATTTAAATTCCTGTTGTAAAATTGATAATATCCCATTGGAAGTTATTCCTCGTGTAGTAGATGTGTTATTGTTTTCGGTCAGGTTGCGAAGAAACATGTTGAAGCCAATAAATAATACATGTGGTAGCTATGTTGGTGTGGTATCTAAAATAAAATAATTTTTTTTTAATATCATGCAATGTTATTTATTTACAGCAACTAGTTCTGTAAAATTTATTAATGTATTACCGTATATGTACGAGGTCTAACAATAAAGTACTAACTTTCAAAATAGTACAATCTAACTATGCTTTCTTTCAATACACTCTACACACCATTTCATGTTTATAACTTCCTTTCTAAACATTGAAAATGGGTCCCTTTTAAAGATTATTATATTTGTGGCAACAAAAAGAAGTCACAGTGAGCTAAATCAGGTGACTATGGAGGGTGATCGAGGATAGGTATTTGTTTTTCGGTCGGAACTGCTTCACAGATGCAATACTCTATAATAGGATTCAGGGCGAATTTAATCTTCAATTAAGAATGTTTTGATTTTTTGAATAATCTCCGACTAGACTGTACACATTATTTTCATTCAAACATACTTATCTTAATAGATAAATAAACAATATCTGTTTAAATAAAATGAATAACTTAATTATCAAATTTAAGCATAAACAGTCTTTAGCACTTGAAAATAGGAGGGAAGTTATAAAGAATAAATAAAAATTAATAAATAGTAAAAATTTGTTGTTAACTTGTCAATATACGAGGGCAGTTTGATAAGTCAGTGACTTTTTGAATTTCCCGCGCAATTACTCCAAATGCAACAGTGCTGCCGTCAACTATAATCTATCAGTGGGCAACTTTCTAATTTTGAGCAAGCTACGTCGTGCAGTTGGTGTTTGATAGCCGTTCAAAGCAGACAACCTCGTGAATTTTTACGAAAATGGAAAAAAGTGAATTTCGTGTGCTGATTAAGCATTACTTTTTACGTAAAAAATCCATCGCTGAAACTAAGGAAAGACTTGATAAATACTACGGGGACTCGGCACCATCAATTTCAATGGTTAAGAAGTGGTTTACAGAGTTCCGTTGTGGTCGCGTACCAGCACTAGTGATGCCGAACGTCCAGGTCCCCAAAAGAAGTGATCACGCCGGAAATCGTCGATAAAATCCATGAAATGATATTGGATGATCGGAGAATGAAAGTGCGTGAGTTGACTCATGCTGTAGGTGTATCTCAACTGAACGGGTACATCATATTTTACACGAATATTTGGACATGAAAAAACTCTGCGAGATGGGTGCCGCGATTGCTCACACTCGACCATAAGCGCAATCGTGTGACCACTTCAAAAGAGTGTTTAGCGATGTTCAGCCGTAATCCGGACGAATTTTTGCGCCGTTTTGTTATTGTGGATGAAACATGGATCCATCACAACACGCCAGAGACCAAGGAACAATCGAAACAGTGGGTTGCTCGGGGTGAACATGGACCAAAGAAGGCGAAACAGAGTCTGTCAGCCAACAAGGTCATGGCCACAGTTATTTGGGATGTACGCGGTGTCATTCACATCAATTACCTCAAGAAAGGTAAAACGATCACCGGCGAATATTATTCAAAGCTTTTGAACAGATTCGACGTTGATTTGAAGCAAAAACGGCCGCATTTGACTAAGAAGAAGAAAGTGCTGTTCCATCAAGACAATGCACGTGTGCACACTTGTCTAGTCACGATGGCCAAAATCCATGAATTGGGATACGAACTGCTACCCCATCCAGCATATTCTCCAGATTTAGCCCCTTGCGACTATTTTCTGTTTCCAAACCTAAAGAAATGGCTGGGCGGTAAGAGATTTGAGTCGAATGAAGAAGTCAGTCATTACCGAAACAAACGCGTATTTTGAGAGCTTTGAAAAAACCTATTATTTGGAGGGAATAAAAAAATTAGAAAAACGCTGCACTAAATGTATCGAGCTAAAAGGTGATTATGTAGAAAAATAAAATGTTTATTTGCGGAAAAAAATTTGTTTTATTCAAAAAGTCACTGACTTATCAAACCGCCCTCGTAACAAAACAATAAAAAATGTCCAAAGGTAAATTTCTTATTCTATTTTTAAAAATACAAGGCCTAGCTATTAAATAACGAGACTGCGCACGCCAATGGCGTCCTAAAGGGGTAGGGGGGAAAACGAATGCAGCGTTGGATAGCTGGAAGTGTCTACTATATCAGTACGAAAACACGTTTTTGTCGCTGTAGTAGTATTTTTTCTATAGAGGTTAGAAACAAACGTGTTTTTTTCGTGCCGATAACAATGTGTGACG
Source organism: Agelastica alni (assembly GCA_950111635.1). Taxonomy (NCBI): domain Eukaryota; kingdom Metazoa; phylum Arthropoda; class Insecta; order Coleoptera; family Chrysomelidae; genus Agelastica; species Agelastica alni. Next base: position 22,837,521 of record OX467710.1, on the reverse strand, counting down.
AAAACCTCGTAAAATTATAAAAGAAACCGACTGAGTGCTATAAGTTGTTAAAAGAGGCCTATGGTGAGAATTCTCTATCTCGTGCGCGTGTTTTCGAATGGTATAAACGGTGTTCTGAAGGCCGAGAGGAGAGCAACAAAGATGACCAACGTCCTGGTCGACATCAAAGGCATCGTAATGACTGAATGGGTTCCAGATGGTGAAACTGTAAACCAAACTTACTATTTAAAAGCGCGAGAGCGAGTTCGTAAGAAACGGCCGGAGTTGAGGAAAAACAAGTCGTGGATCTTGCACCAGGACAACGCACCTAGCCGCTAGAGACACTCCAATAATTCTTAAAATAAAACTCTTTTTCATAATCAGTCTCGTTATTTAATAGCCAAACCTCGTAAATAATGGGATCTATGGGATCTGACAAAGTACTAGAACTGCTACGAAATAAAGCTATTTTAGGTTAGGTATCGCGTGAGTGGGACGTAGGTCGCCCCTCTACTGCGATCCTTAGTAGGTCTATTATGGCTCACCCCTAGAGTTTATAGTTCACCGCACAATCCAGTCCTTCTCACGAAGTTCATTGTTGTATGGGGTGAGAATTTCTTGAAATCTGTGTAGGTTCTAGGTTGGTATAACCTTATTCGTTCCAGGCAGGGGCATGAACATAGTATGTGTTCAGCAGTTTCGTCTTCCACGTAACAAATCCGATAAACCGTTTGTTGATTCAAACCTATCTTTTCGAGGTGGTATCTTAGACGAAAGTGTCCTGTAAGCAGTCCTGTTAGAATTCGCAGGTCTTTCCTGCTCTATTCTAGGATCTGCTTAGTTGTGTTTCTCGAGGATTTAGGTAAGAACGCCTTCAAATGAGTCAATCCTGGTATATCGGACCAGTGCGTGAGTCTTTTTCTCTCCTTCCAGTCCGAAATAATTGTTTTGGCGGCACTTGTAGTGACTCCAAAAACTGATTCTGGTCCAGTGAACGCAGATTCGACTCCCTGTTTTGCAAGGATGTCGACTCCATCTGGGGTTTTTGAGCCGTCTGGGTACATTATGTATTTAGTCTCTGGAAAGAGGATTTCTCCCCTCGCCCACTCATCTCTCTACGGAAAGAGGACTTTAAAGGACTTTTCTACGTGTATTTTTGTGGCTAGCATGTCAGGAACTACCCCGAGGATTTAATTTTTAAAAATAAATAATAGTATCTACGGGATCTGACAAAGTACCAGAACTGATACGAAATAAAGCTACTTTAACACAAATTGTACTAAATCAAAGCAAAGTTAGATTGTACTACAATCTAACCTATTTTATCCCTAAATTGTGTATGACGCTAAAAGAATAGGTCAAAAAAGTAAGTATATTCCTTGGTTTGATGGAAAGTACCGCAACAAACTACTAAAGCAGAATTTAAACCTTTAATAACACATTGTTAACGTTAACAGCAAAGAATATATCTTTATTATTACAAATAAAAGTATAAGTTTCCAAGTATTAAACTACTAAAAAAAATGAAATTAAGTTTAATGCTTACTCATAGTTTTAAACTACATTCGACTTATACACATTTAAACTCTCAGCGACTGATAGGTCCTACAATTGCTAATCTGACAATGAGAGATAATAAATTGTCTAAACATAATTTCAAATGATATTAATCTGTAGATAACGAATCTAAGAAAAAAAATAATTTTGTAAAAACTAAAATTATTGAGCGTAGTTGAAGTTTTTTGGAGGAGTGGTAGCATACCAAACGACTGGTGCAAGGCCGTTATCGTGCCGCTTTACAAGGGAAAAGGTTTGCAGCAGGACTGTAATAACTACTGTATGCAAAGATATTGATTAAAAGAGTAACGAATGAAACTGAGAAGATGATATGGGATGTGCAAGCAGGATTTAGAAGAAAAAGGAGATGTATGGATCAGGTCTCTTCATTACGAGGTATAGTCGAAAAATTTTTGGCTAAAAGTCAGGAGGTCTATTGTGCTTTTATAGACTTGGAAAAGGCCTATGAAAGAGTGGTGAGGAGTGAATTGTGGTCGACATTGTCTATGTATGGGGAGAGCGGTAGTTTAATACCAGCACTGAAATCACGAGAATTCCACTGCTTGTGTCAGGATAAACGGAGCTTGCACGGACTGGTTTAACCATCGAAAAAGGTGTGAGACAAGGATGTGTGGCTTCGCCATGGCTGTTTAACTTATACATAGACAATTGTTTAAAAGATTTGAAAGAGAGTGCGTATGGATTGAAAATGGATAATTTGATCGTCAAATGCCTTCTTTACGCCGATGATCAAGTCATATTAGCGTCATCTGGAGAGTAGTTGCAGGCGATGGTTAATGTTATGCATGATGCCCTGAAAATATAAAGTATGAAAATAAATGTAAGCAAAACGAAAGTAATGGTTTTTGAAAAAGAAAAAAGCATGACAATCTGTGAAGTTTCGATTGAGGGAGAAAGAGTGAAACAAGTAAATGAATTTGTGTACTTGGGTTCAAAGTTTACGAGAGATGGAAAGTTTGACAGTGACAGTTCCTATTCGTTCCAGATGTTGGCAACCATATTAGCTATCATCACTTTATTGACTGCGGCTCTGAACAACTGTGTGGTGGTCACTGCAAACCAGGTTCTGAGGTTCTTTAATCAAAAGATTCTCCTTCTTCGTACACTTTTTTTTCCATCCACTTTGCCCTGTAAGATATTTTGAAGTAATCGATATCTGTCTGTGTTTCTTATCACATGACCGAGGTATTGGACTTTTCGTATTTTGATGGTGTTTAGAATTTATTTCTGTTTATTCATTCTCTGTAAAACCGTCTTATTTTTAACATATCCACCACGCCACATCTCAATCGCTTCCAAGACTCCACCCCGTACAACAGGACTGAAAACACATAGCAGCGCAGAAACCTTACCTTTGTTGCTAACGTCAAGTCATGGTTCTTAAATATTTTGCTCATATTTCCGAACACTGCTCTGGCTTTCTCAATACGGATCTTTATCTCTTGCGCGTGGTGCCATTGGTCATTGATATTGGTGCCAAGATACGTGTATCTACTCACTCGTTCAATAGGCTTGCCGTTACTCTAGATGTTATAATTGGGCACATTGGCCTTACTTATAACTATAATTTTTGTTTTGTTTGTATTAATGTCAAGTCCGTACTTATTGCTACTCATCATCACTCTATCTACCAAAAACTGCAAACCTTCCGGGGTATCAGCGAACAGGACAGTGTCATCTGCATATCGGATGTTATTTAACCGTTCTCCATTTAATAAAACTCCCACGTCAGCATCTTCCAGAGCCTCCCCAAATATTTGCTCGGCATACAAGTTAAAGAACAAAGGATACAGTATGCATCGCTGTCTTACACCGCGTAGTGAACGTGTGTTCACTAGCCACAAATACCGACAAGTTGCGACCTTATTCTTAAATGCGACTTCCAGGTTGACAAACGATGCAACATGCTGTAATAGTTATTTATTTATTTGTGCACATTAAAAATAAATACGTAGATTTAAATAAAAATGAACTTGAACGGACACTACTTTGTATATATTTTTATGACAACGATATATGAGAATCAAATGCTGGTAAGAATTAACTGAAATGTTAAAACTTCTGCTGCATTTTTAATCTACAAATTTGCCACTTTTCATATGTAATTTGTATGTTCATCTGGTTATACAAATATGGTAGATACTTGCACTCGAGTTAAACTTTATTAAATTTTCAACAGATCCTCCAAAAATCTGAAAATGGAAGCATACGACGCAGCTGTGATTTCCTATGCTTTAGCTTCTGCAGCATTTAAAGACAAAACAGGACTCATTGGTATGTCTTCGATTTCTCAGAGAGTCATGGATGACTCTCTAACGCCACCTAGAGAGAGAGAAGGAGATGTGGACGGAAGAAACTATCTGTATCAGCTTCTTTATAATTTAGAGCACATGATCATTAATAAAACAGTGGTACATCTATCACATCTCATGGAGATCTGTTCGACGAAACAGTCACAGGTAAGTAAAAATATGCAATCGCATATCACGTGCATTAGGCTCGTTCTAGCGATTTCTGAAAAAACGAGGCTTGAAAATTCGAATTGAAAGTTATCATCGCCAAATATTGGCTGCGACAGAAATATCTAAAAAGGTGTTTTTAAGAAATTATACTCACTGTAAACTAGATTTATTACCAAATTATTTATTTATCTGGACGAAACTTGGATTTTTGCTAAAAATGGAACAAAAAGAATTTGGCAGCACGATAACATAAAATCTATAAAACAAACCGAAGGTGAAGGAAAAAGATTATTGTGCTTGCAGGTGATAGGCATGGTTTTGTTGATGCTAATCTCTTATTTTCGTCAAAATAAAAATCGGCAGAATATCACGGCAATATGGATACAGAGATGTTTGTGAAATGGTTAAAAGAAAAACTATTACCATCGTTACATGAACCATATGTCATTGCATTAGATAATGCTCTGTAGCATTCGGAAATTTTAAATAAGCAACCAACTAACTCCTTGACGGTACAGAAAATAAAACAATGGTTAACGAACGAAAATATTTCATTTTCACAGTATTGCTTCAAGCCGGAATTATTATCGATAGCTAAAAGGCACATAAAAGAAAAAATTTACAAAGTGGATCAAGTTATACTCAGGTATGGACATAGTGTGTTAAGACTTCCGCCTTATCAGTGCCAATTTAATCTCATTGTATATATTTGGGGAATATGAAAAACTTATTATGAAAATCACATTGGATTTAATGGTTACAGTGATGAGGCTGTTTTGGAAACCTTGCAACGAGCACTACTGGGAAAAATGTGTCACAGAATGTGAAAATTTAATAGAGGAATGGTGGGTTCGTGAAAACCGCATCGAAGCAGTAAATCCTGTTATCATTTACAATCCAAATGAAGATAGTGACGATAGTGATTCCAATTATAATCTGATGCTTGATAATACCGTACATTACATTACATTTTTGCGGTTGGGCCATTGGTAATGGCACCTAGATCTTTGATCCTCTGTGACTACCACTGTGTCTTCAGGGCATTAAAATTCCAGTCCGCTGGTTTTGGCAAACCGCAGGATTTCACTTGGATCCATTATCATGCGGCCCCAGGTTTGGTACCTGTAGCATCGAGCAGCAACACAAAATGTGTATGCTGCTCTCTTCCTCTTCGCCGCATAGTCGGCAGTTTTTCTCAACCGCCAGCTTAGGTTTGAAGAGGTGCGCCCTTAGTGCGATGTGGACAGTGAGTAGGCCAAGCCTAGCCTACTCCGGTTAATCGTCCAGAGTGCGTCTGCCCTCTTCTGGAGAGGTTTTTTCATCAGCTGTCTTGATGTTCTGCAGCCAGTATTTGCATTCCACTGAGAGATATGTTCTTGCTCAAGGATTAGTTTCAATTCATGTTTCGCTTCGGCAATTGGCATGATAATACCGTAAGTACTACGTGATTAAACATATTTATTAAATTTGTACCGATAATTTATTTTGTTGCATTCCCTTTCAACATAATTAAATACGTGTTTATTTCTAACCGAAAAATTCATCGAGAACTACATCAACGATTTCTCTTCACAATAAAGCAAAAAATAAAAATAAAACCTCTCAACAAAAGCATATTAATAAATAATTAATAAATAAATTTTCGGGTTTAAATCTTAGGGGAGTTTACTTATGTGCCTCTCAACACAGTGCGCCCGTTAAGTCGATGCCTTGGTTACTAATCTGAAACCGTGCTATATTGGTGAAATGAGCTGTATTGGATTTTATAATTCTTTTCATTAGTTATTCAAAAATAAAAGAGCGTTTTGTACTTTCTTAAAAAACGTTTTATTTGTTGTTACTAAAAAATTGTTCTATTTTTTTTAGAATGACTCGCATATTAGTGCCCAACTAGACGTTTTATTAAACGAACTAAGGCACATCTGCAAAAACAATCCTGGCTCAATTCATCTTTTACAATTACTTTTTGACGGTAGGTAATATTTTAAAACTATTGTTTTATTATTATAAGAGAATACATTTCTAAAAACTTCAATAGACATAATCAGAATTATGGCAGTAATTCTACACACGCAATTGTAGATTTTATAATAAACTTGAATTTTTTAGTAGAAATACGCTAAGGACTCAACACTCAACATAATATATAAAAAAATTTATTACATTTATTACAACAATGCTGAAATTTTTAATATTTTGTATTGTAAATTATTAAACAATTATCTTCAAAAAATTTTTTAACGGCAAACCTTTCTTTTAATTTAAAAATTTTTAATTTAAAACTTCGTTTTTAAATAATTACAATGTTTTCTGTACAATCGTCTATAAAGTAGGTACATTCAATCTATTGTTATTTGATTTTATTTTTCAGGGGATTCTTCACAAATACTATCATTAAATACAGAAATTGTCTGCAGAACGCTATCGGATTTGTTTAAACAATTTGGATTAAATAAGGGTGCTCATTTAATGAAAAAAATATTTACAACTAGCTAAAAGATGTAGTAGTTTACCGGAAAAATAGATGAGTTGAGCCTTTATAATTTTTATGTATAGATATTTATATTACAAAATATTTTGTAAATCAACACTTATTTTCACTTATTTATTTGTGTTTGTTATTCCACTTATAAAAGCTGTAAAAAGTTTGAATTAAAGTACATTGTAAAATTGAATGGTTCTTTTTCTTTTTTTAAATTTTTTTATACAGACAGCGCCATCTAACGATAAGTAGCTTTTAATAATTGCGGTGGGTAGGTTTGTGAATTATCTCAGATGTTAAAGTTACCTTTCTAATAAAAGTTGCCATATGTTAAATCGATTTTTAAATTTGTCATTTCTATTAACGCAAGATATCAGAAAGAGAAAGACAACTATTTATTTATAAACTTTTGAATCAAATTCTACCTAACCTCAAATGAATATGAAAATTTTAAACACAAATAGAATCTTATTCGTAAAATATGTTGGATTAATTTAAAACATGAATTGATCGAAAATTATTTAAAAATAATAAGGCGGCCTTGAATAATTTTCTTCTTCGGATCTAAAACGTCAACAGAGCAAGCGAGTGAAAAAACGCATTTGGAAAGCATGTAAAAAATGTCGTATGTTAAATGAATAAAAACTGGTGGGAATATCAAACAGAGATAAAGTAGTTTATATTATTAATTTCTAATCAGTCACCGAGTACTGTCCTTCAGTATGAGTGAATCCCAAGTTCCTGAAATGGAGCCACTCCAAATTGGTGAGATTTTGTATTTTTGAAGTTGTCATTAAAATATTGAATTTTTTCAAAATTTATATTTTTAATTAGCAGCCCTTCTTAAATTCTAATATTTAATATCAATCAAAAGTATGGACTTGTTAGGAAACACTTTTTAATTTTTACAATTATTTTATGAGTAGGTACATTTTATTTGGTAGATTTATCTTAAAATTGAAAATTAAACAGCAAAAATGATCTTGTAATTGCTTTTCTCCTACCGAAATATTTGCTTGTATTTCCTGAATGTATGTATTTAAACAATTTTGTAAGTTAAAATTGTTTTTATTTTTATTGTAACAAATTTAGCTGTTTGTAAGCCCTCGAGGTATTTATATCCTATAGAATTAACCACATTGTTGATAACAATTATATGTCATTGTAGGTATCAAATGGGAAAAAAATATTTTTTCCTATATTGTAAAACTTACCCAATTCCAAAATGATATTAAAGGTTGAAGCATAACATACACTATTCCTTGTATTTGCAATCTTCATCTATGCATATTTTGTAAATTTAAATGTTCTGATGCACATTCTTATTTATATTCATGTAAAAATCAAGATAAATATAATAATGAGTCACCTTAAGTACACTAAACGGATGTAAATGTTTTATGTTGTCAGCTGAAGAAGACTTCTAATTTAATAAAAGAACATTTTTAGAATAGTAGTTTTTATAATTGGTAATAATAAATTTTGGTAAAAATTTTATGATTTAAAAAAATATAAACTAATCTTCACATAACTTCTTATAGAAAACCTTCACATACAAATAGATACCTAAATTTTAATTACAATTACATTAATCACTCTTTGAACAAAAAAATGTTAAAATATTAAAAAAATATATACAAGAACAGGGTCTTAAACAATAGCAACTAATATAAAGAATATCAATCAAGAGAGTAGAAATATATAACCAAATTTTTTTAAACTAAACCTAAATTTTAGAATTAATTTTAATAAATACAAGACCATTAACAACATTTGAAAACTGATTTATTAAGTACCATGTAAACGTAATAAATATAGCAAATATTTCTGTATTATTTAAGAGAGAATAAAAGTGGCTATTAGCTCAGTTTAAATAAAGCCAATTTGGTTACCAGAATTGAAAAGAAAAATTACCAAGAATCAATTAAATACTATGTGAAGAATAGTACAGGGTTTTCATTATTGAGTATTGGTTTGCTTGAGTTTAATTTATTATTAATGGATATTTTAATCAGTAATGGATGTAATAATCAAACTCACCATCTTAAAATAAATAATTCCTTCCTAAAAGTTTGTTTCCGATTATTTGCTTGGTTAGTATTTTGTTGTTGTCTATTTGTTATCCTGGCCAGCACATTTTGGAATAATAAACATATTTTCCACAAGCATGTAAATAGGATTAATGCTGCGGAGATGAGTAGTCTGAGAAGTATAGCCGAAGTGACTCGGTTAGATAAAGTGAAGAAATTTGAGATAAGGAAAGATAGATAAAGGAATGCTTAGATGGTTTGGACACGTAAAAAGGATGGGTGAAGGAAGATTGACGAAACAAATTTATTAGGTGAATGTGAATAGACGAGTCGGTAGAGGTCGACGTCGGCGAACATATCTTAATCAGATCAATATTGTTTTGAAGAAAGGCCAGGTCAAGAGTATCAACAACCGACGAGCATATATGAGAGCACTGATGAAAGTAGAGGAAGCAAAAGGTGTGTGTAAGAACCATAGCAAGTGGAAGGAAATGGTCTCTGCCTACCCCTATGGGAAAAAGGCGTGACCATATGTATGGTATCAAATAAATGAAAGTATAGTTACGAAAAAGCAGAAATGAAAAATAATGGTACCTCAATAAAATCAGTAATTTTTAAACGACACTAATGTTTAAGCATTTAATGTTAATACAATTCTTAATGTATGTCTTTTATTACATGTATATAAAGTGGAGATAAACTGTAAAAAGAAATATATAAGTTAGTAGTTTTTGATGGTGACATTATGTTGGTACTGCTGGTCTACCTTATACGATATTTGGTATTAATTAATTTTCAATTAATATTTTTTCTGTTTAAAAGTATTAACAAGTGCATGCTTTTATTGGTTTTATAGAAATTGATGCGCAAAAACCAAAAAAAGAAGTTGTAATTAATCAAGATGATACAAAGCATACAATAAGAAAGAAAGTTTGGGAGCATTTAATGCACAATAAATTGGTCAATTTCCCAAAACCATATGGCAGAATTCCCAATTTTCAAGGAGTTAAAGAAGCATCTTTAAGATTACTCGAGTTACCAGCATTCAAAATTGCTAAATCTGTTGAAGTTCTTACTGATAAACCATTAGCGTTTGTTCGGGAATTTGCCTTATTAAATGATAAAGAACTGTATGTTCCTTTTTCGAGGTAAGTGTGTTTATAATTATATATATTTCTACCATCTGCGATAGAGACAATTGATTAAAGAAAGAGACCTGTCAAAGTTCCCCATTTTATTACCAACGAAGCGGATGTTGAATGCCGATTTAAACCGAATTGGTTACCACCTAACCACACCTTTACTTTAATATAATTACATATTTCTGCTCAAGAATATATGCGAAAATTCTTTCTTTATTCTCGTGTTTTTTTTTCAACGCTTCATCCTACTCCGACTGATTTAACCGGAAGTGGTCCTAACAATAATAATTCAACTTTATTTAATTTAATACTTAAAGTTATCACCTTTATTTATTTTAAAAAAGATAGATTTTTCTTTTAAAATTACAGAATTAACATTCTCTTGGTTGGACATCTTTTATTAAAGTTTAAAACGCAACTTTAATGACCTAGTAATACAGTGTAAGCTGTAGTGCAGCTACTTGCACCATGCTAGGGATAAATTAGATACTAATGAAAGGCACACTTGCAACGTCTCCAACACCTGCGCCACTCTGAGTACTTATTTAAATAGAATTGGTTACCAATGGCGTATTGTAAATATTTTGTAATATTTTTTTTAGAAAAAAATATATTCATGTGTCAATAAAAATCAGAACACGGGCTCCGATTAAATGCTCCTTTGCATCGTGCTGTTTCAGATTGTTATTTCTAATATCTCTTTTGATGGTGCTTAACCAGGTACCTCTACTTCCTCTACTTCCTGGTGGCTCTTGTATATTGAGTGCTTTTTGTACTATATGGTCTTCATATCTGCTTACATACCCGTACTATCTTGTCTGCTTTCTCTTAAGTTTCTCAGCAATAAGAGCTATTTTCATGCTTCCACGTATATAGGTGTTTTTAATTTTATCAGAACGCTTAGCACCACTGGCTCATCTTAAAATTTTTATTTCAGAAGTGTGAAGTTCTTGTGGTGCCCAGTATTCTGAACCATACATCATTACTAACTAATGTCTTGCATAAGAATTTAAAGCAAAAAAAATAAATAATTTGTAGCTAGAATACAGAAACAATATAGTTCACATTTCGTTTTACTTATTGAATTAATAATAATTTTTTATATTTTACATAAAAATAAATCGTAGGTATCAAAAATGTTTGATGAAGAAACTCCAGCTGGATGAAAAACTGGATGTAAAAATGGTGGTTTCTCGTTGGGGTATTCAATATACAGGTATCAAAATTGACATAAAAGATGAAATCGCCATTGATATGATCATATTAGGAAGCGTTGCTGTATCTACAAAAGGTTACCGTATCGGTAAAGGAGGAGGTTTTGATGATTTGGAATTTGCTGTTTTCAAAGAGTTTAAAAGCATCACTGATAATACACTTATAGTTACAGTTGTACATGATTCACAGGTAAGAATCCTAATATAGGTATTAATTAAATTATACTATACAATACCAAGCCAATTCATAAACACTTTATCTTAAATAAGACCAAGTTTGGCATATTGTTCTTATGTTTGTGGCGCTGTACCATTGTTGTCCCTTAAGTTGTAGGAACTGAAAATAAATCTATCTTTATTGGTATATTATAAACTTTTTTCTTCTTTACAGTTATTTCTTTAAGAAATGCTGTAAAAGACTACAGATTTGTTCCCACAGCAGTCAGAAATAGTATGCGGTATATTCAGATAAACGCTTTTAACAATACTACTCACAATCTGGAATGTTGTTGGAATAAACCTTCTACGTCACAATTCCTTTCCTGGGTTTGACAGTAAAATCCTCAAAATGCTGATTGCATCTACCAATTGGTAAATTTCCATGTAAACCCTGGATAAAGGGGGTCTGTAGCTATAGGCTCTGAACATGGAGTATTTAAAATTCACACGTTACAAAGCTGTTATGGGTGAAGTCAAATTATTCCATTTAATTTTAATGTTGAGTCTTAAGAATGACCTTTTGTATTAATTAAATTTGAAAGGACAAAAAAAATCATCACAAGGCATATTTGACTATAAAAGATATTTGACAAAGATCTTTTATAACATATATTGTTAGATATTAAATATACACTGTGTTCATTTGAAAAGGACCCACCCACACTTAATTATTTCAGAAATGCGATAGATTAGAATGAAATGCCAAAACACGTCAACTTTTAACTTGAGGGGACACTTTTTAGATCTGGTAAATCTCTATTCAATCATATTGTTTTGCCTTTGATACCAGTCTTCCATTGTTATTTAATTATTGTATAAAATTGGCTCTCTTTAAACTTTTCATATGCCCCCATATTATGTTGACAATTAAAAAATCATAGTAACAGTGACAATACCAAAAACAATAATAAAAATTATAAAAGTCCTAGTGGTAATTACAATAACAGAATTCAGTTTTGTGGGGAATATGAAAATTTTAAAGAGAGCCAATTTTAAACAACGATTAAGAGTATATTATAATATACTTCCCGTTATAAAAAACCTAAAAAAATAATATATTATAACAGGTCTTTGTCAAATATCTTTTATAGTTAAATACCGGCCTAAAGTTTATTTTTATGTTGTGGTTATCTTCAATATTATTTATTAACTATTATTAGATTTTTTTATTGATTTTTAAGCACATGGGTGTGTGAATATTAAAAAATTTCATTTTTTCTTCTTAATAAAGGACTTAGGTCCCCGCATTGAAGTAAAATTTTTCTTTCTTTTAACATACATCTCTTTTAAGACCCATATTAACAAACTAATATATCAATATAAATATTTAAACCCTAAAATCTTTAAATGAACCCAAAAAGTCAAGAAGTGAAATTTTTTTAATTTATTATTTTTCAATCTTCATTTTCTTTCGGATATAGCAAAGATAATTAATTAATATAAAATGTGTGTTGATACAAAAAGGTCATTTTTACAAAAAAACAAAGTTATATTTGTTTTAGCTTTCATAAACCTTCTAAAACCACTAAAGCTATTGTTATTAATAAAAAAAATATACAGTGTGGAACAGCCAAATGCAATAAATTCTTTCATTTATTGTGCATTTTTAAAAAAATCCTGAAACACGTCAGTTTTAGATTATGAAATGACATCCTTCAACGAAAAAATTTTAACAATGAAACCCCTTTGAGTGATAGTTGTTACCCCAAGTTAAATGACCTTTTAAATGATGTATTACAAGCCCCTACTTCCCATTTAAAAATTTGGGGATTGTAACCTTAACTTGAAGGGGGTTCAATGTAGAGATTTTTTCGTTGCAGGATATCATTTAATAATCTAAAATTGACGTATTTCGGGATTTTTTATAAATATGTTATTCCATTTGTACGTATAAGATATCGCCGATTTTTTATTAAAACTTTAATGATAAATTTAACAATATTTGTGTACAGCACTTTTGTTGGTATATCTGTTATCTGTACAATAAGTGCTGATAAGTAATAAACTATTCTCAGAATTGTGAACACACATTCACATTATATATGATGCAATTGTTATAAAATGTGCAAGCACGACGGGATGTAGAAATGTTATCAATAAATTATTGTTTTATATTTATATTTATTGATTAGACCAAACAACTTACAGAATACATAAATGTTCACATGGCTTTGATTTGAAACAAACTCATTTGCAGCAAACTTTTATTTTTATTTTTAATAATATAACTTTATTAATGATTTAAGATTGTCTATCGCTTTTGTTCAAATTTATTGACAGTTATGTATTATATTTTGTTTCTAAATAATCAAGTTAATCATTATTTTTTTTTTGAGGAAAAATTATTAACACAATTTGGAATATTGTATTTTGTGTTACCTTTTGTTTTTACATTTATGTATAAGCACTAGTATTTCTTGGAGTTAATAAATTAGGAAATTACTAAATGCAAATTGAAATAACACATTATGCAACATATTATGAGGTCCATATGTATAGAATAATTTCAATGTTAGCGTTATTATGTCTTTGTTGACAAAAAACTGAAACAGGTCGAAACAATATAACCCCTGAGTTCCTTTGTTCTACGTAAAGCATCAACATTTTACATTCTCAGTTATGATTGCACCAAATTTGGAAAACTTCTCATTTAAATTTTTTGAGGGGGTGCAAGAAGAAGGTTATATTATCATACTGTAAATTGTAAAATTGCCAATAGAAATTGACCTGATACAGTTTCTTTTCAATAAATACATAATAACACTAAAAATGAATTTATTGCATACATATGGACCGCATACTACATTGGCAATAAGTATCAAGTTATTTTATTTTGGCTCATTGTTATTTCTAGTAACTCTGCAGAAACCTCTTTATAACTAAAAATATTTTAGGTATTTGAGGAGTTTCCAACACATTTATTTAAAAAGTACGATATACCTGTCGATTTTATAATAACCCCAACCCGTACTATTCAAGTAGAAAAAAAATTAGCTAAACCGGACGGTATTATTTGGAATGAATTGACCTTTGGGCAAGTAAAAAGCAGGAAAATTTTTCAGAGTTTAAAACAAAAACATGAAAGGTAACTAATTATTTTGATATTTACCTAAGATATTTATATGTGAGATATAAAGGTAATTTAAAAAAAATAAAAGTATTTAAAAAAACTACTAGAAGAACTAATCTGAAGATGTTAATTATTTAAAAGATTATCTCACACCTGATAGAAATAATATGTTAATTTTTGATTTTTGTTCAGCTTGGGCTGGATTGTATTAAATTAACTATTTCAAACAGTATAAGATTTATTTAAGTATTTAAACGTGAAAGATTTTAACAAAAATAATTTTCATTCTCAATCAAAACATTTAAAACGTTAAAATATATACATTTATTACAAATATTAGATTGGTCAATTGTGATAATTGGTATAGAATTAAAAATGGATGGAGCATAAATGATTGGGCGATATAAACCGACAAGACTCGAATAATTCATTTGTGTCAAACCAACAAGTGAACAGTTAAACAAATTAAAGTGTGTCCTTCCCTTTTTTAAAAGATTTGTAGAATCGTAAATCAAATTAGTGGGGAAGCAATTAAATTGTCATTTTTTGGTAGTTTTAGCAAAACAAGTGACAATAATAACTGTTTTTTGGGATTCAAAACCATCGAATTGTTAAGTTCAATTCTTCTCCAAATTAAGCTGTTTAAGACTTTATCATTTAAAGATTTTTTTTATTATTGCCATTATTTGCACTGGTTATGTTGTTAAATGTACCCCTACTATTGTACTGTAAATCCTGACGTTTGCAGTGTCCCCAGTTGATCATATGCAATAAAGTATTATTATTAAATAATTTTTATTTTAAAATAACTGATTGATTGAATAAACCAAATCAATTTTTTAATTTACATTTTTTTACTATTTCTTTTTTTATTACTCCTTCCTCTATATTTGCTCGATTTTGGATAGAAGGAAAGTTGAAAGGTGTTGAGTAAGAGAGTAAAATTAAATCCTGGCTCAAATTAAAGATGCTAATTAAGTTTATTACATAGTACACATATATTAAATTATTTGACCTTTATCTTGATTGTTTGCAGTGAAGGAAGAGATACAACTCTTTGTGTTTTAAATCCCGAGAACCGTCGTGTACGCAGACCATTCTATTGGCGAAATTTTCATAAAAGAACATTTACAAATAATGTTAAAAATGATGAGCAAAATAAAAGTGACGCGAGTAATCACCAGCAACGTTCCAAAGTTGTTAAATTTCAAGAACCAATCGAAGTGAGCAATGAAGTTGGAGCGACCGAAAATTCAGAAAACATTCCTCCTAAAAATAAGAAAAAGAAAAAAAAGCAGCATATTGACTACTCATTAAGAGTTGGCAATATTAACAGAAATGTCAGGTAAGGTTTTGCATTTAATAAATATTTTTTTTCCTACTTATCTAATATCGTAGACAAAATTAATAACTCACCCTTATTATATTTTTTCTTAATTACAAAATAACAATATCTTTTGGTTTACTAACTGCCTGCCATTTAAAACAAATGTTGGCAATAAATGTTTTGTTTGAAAATTGTAAGTTTAAATCGAGGTCTCTTTCACCAAGAAGTGATATATCTGATCGAAAATTGCTTACAATATCTTTAGGAACCAAGATATTTTTGTTGTCAATTCCATGAGTCAAAGTGTTTTAAACTTCAACAATAAATCCCTCAAGAAACTTACTGGAGGAGGCAGTAACAGCTTCTACTTTATTGGATGAAGGATACTCGATGCGTCATACTGCCAACACCATAGGAAGAAATCATTCTAGTGTGAGTAGCATAATTAGACGATTTAACGAAGCATGGTCTAACCTACAAAGATCCAGACAAGGGCAAAAACGAACTAGAAATCCAAGGGATAAACGTTTTCTTAGGCAATCATCGCTAATAAACTGGAGAACCACTAGCAATATGCTAAAAAATGAGCTTGCAACTGCTGGCATTCTTGAAATATCTTCTTGAACGATTAGAAGACATTTAAATTAAGTTAGATTAAGCATTAGAATACCGAAAAAAAAACATTGCTCACCACAGAACATAAAATTCGAAGACTGCGTTTTGCTAGAATTTATCAGTATTGCCAGGTTTTATTCTCAGATGAAACAAGGAACAGTCTCAAATCTCCTGATGGACGTGAGCCTGTCTGGCGAAGAGCAAAATAACGACTTGCAAGTTACAATATCTCCCCATAGATCCCTTATGGTGTTGGCTCTGTGATGTTTTGGAAAGGAATTTGTTTCAATTGACAAAGAAATAATTTCTCTGGACGAGGTCTATGAGTGCGGATTATTACCTTGGAATGAAATATTTTGTCATTTGTCATTTTTATGGGGCCCAGTTATTTACGCATTTAGATAATGCTCGTCCCCATGTAGTTAGACAAATTATCGACTACCTGAATGCTGTTGATATTCCGTTTATGGAATGGTCAACCAGCAGTCTCGATTTAAATTCCATAGAGCTTCTGTGGGACGTTCTTAAAAAAAGGTCGTTCATAGATCACCACCTGCCAGCCACAATCAACTGGTAGATGCAGTAAATGTAGAATGAAATAATATGTGTCAGAAAGTTACTCATCCAGCATGGCCAGGAGTTTAAATGCAATAATAAGAAGTCAAATTGTTATACAAATTATTTATTTTATGGTTTTTGCTTTTTTGTTTAGTGCGTTTCAAGAACATTTTTTGTGACCCTTGGGATTATTTTTGCTGATTTTTTTAGTAAATGATTACACAAAGCTTTTTAATAAGTTACCAGGCAATTTTAATTATAATAATAATGTTAATATTACAATTAAATACATTTATTTAAGTGGTATGTTAATTTTGTCCATAAGTTTATAAAAATATTCCTTGTAAGGTAAAGAAATGTATACCCAATATTTAATAAGACCAACAACTTTTATGTATGGCTTAAAGATGTTTAAACATTTCACTCGATCCAAACCAGAAGAGTAATAAAACATGTGTTCTTTACAGCATTTGCAAGCCACACTTACGCCTGTATTTGAATACACTTAATACTCTTTCTTAGCCCTACAATTACTTCAGCATATATAATTTATTCCTCTGTATATGTTTTTATTGGGCAGTTAAACCTATTTAATTATGTGCTTGAGTCAGTGATTTCGTTGCTTAAACTATTTAAGTGCTACAGATAGTCCTGTGTACTGTATATATATTTTGTTTGGTAATAAGAGACAGCAAAAATGTAGATAAGATACAAATACAAAGTATAAGTTAACATAAGATAAAGTATAAATAAAATGTGTAATATGTATATGTAATATGTCAGGTAGTAATATTATTCAGTCACATGTATAAATTTGGTATTAGCATTATAATTGTATATCAAGACTTGACAGCCACGTTACCACGGCTCATTGGATTCATGGATGTTGTGTATTGAGCCATGGAACCTTCGTATTGGGCACTATAATGCAATGTGATGGATTTTTTTGTGTTGGGTGGCCGCCGTCGCACACAGGGTTTTCGGAGATGTCCCATTTGTGTTTCAGGTACTCACATCTGCCATGGCCAGTGCGTACGCGATTCAGCGATGTCCATGTTTTCCTTGGTAGGTTGAATCCGGCTGGCTGAGTTGTGGGATCTGTTATAAGATTAAAGGCGTCAGGGTTTGAAGCAGTCCATTCGTTCATCCAGGATGTCTTCAGCTGGAAGTTTTCTCGTACGAGTGTTTCAGCTGAAGTCCGGGATCTTAGTCTCTGTGTGTGCTGTATCGTACAGTCTTGGTGGATGCGCAGCTGCAAGTTGTTGCAGCATTTGAGCCATTCACTTTTCAGAGAAGTCTGTCTTCGTATGTGAAGGGGAGGGATATTGGACAGTACTGTCCTCATTGTATCATTTAGTTGAACGTCAACCCTTCCGGTGTGTGCACTGTTAATCCAAACCGGGCTGCAGTATTCCGCTACTGAATATACTAGTGCTAAGTTCTGAGGACTGTTGCGTTAGCTCTCCAGCTTGTTCCACTACAGGTGCACCCTGGGTAACGCTAAATGACTAGCACATCGGCTGCTGGACCTCATACACTGTGAAGGATATCCCAGCAAGCAAACGATACAGCAGCAACATGAATCCTGTGTACTGTAAACGATTTGGATATCTAAATTTGTAGCAATAATTTTCTTCTATTTAAATTTCCTTTGTCAATAGTAGATACATCGATATTGCAAATTGTGAAAGGCTTTCGCGGCCATCGTTTAGTGGTAAATGGTTAGATTTTTATCCTTGCAATTTCTGGTAGTACCAGACAACAATACTTAATTAGGATAAGTTCCTATAAATAATTTTAAGTCAGTCTCTTGTAGTTTTTTACAAGTAAAGATCGTGTCTACCTTCCAAAAGTTCGTCTCAGTTAAATAAAACTTGTTTTTTTAAGTTTTTTTAAAAATTACCCCCTAGTCGGTTCATAGGAGGTTGTAATTTTAAAATAAGACAAAATAGAGGTAGATTAAAAAATACAAATTTTAGGGCAAAGGAATTCAAACAGGCTTTGAAGGACAAAGGTATTAAACCAACAAATATAACATGGAAAGGTCACAAAGGATTTTGTTTTCTTCATTATGCTAAGAAGAATAACAAAGAAGAAAACAACGATTCCTGCTCTATAAATAATATAATTGAAATAATTCAAGAACTGAAAATCAATCCTTCAAGACCAGAAAGAAGTTTGAGTGTTAAAGTCATGGAACCTATTACCAGGATTGAAACAGTTGATGTTACAGCAGTTTAGGTTAAAAGTCATTTTGAGGTCAGTTTTTCATTTGATCGGATGTTACAATTACATATGTTAAATGATTTCATAACTTTAATTTATTTCGTAGATAATTTGTTAATGTTTCTGAGTTACTAATAAAGTGTTTGTTCTGTAAAAAGAATCATAGTTACAGGTAGTTGACGAGTAAAGATAAATTACTATTGAAAGGCATCCAGCATCTACTTTTAATAGAAGCACACATTAACTGCCGGTTACTCATTGTGTATCTTAAATATTTTGTAAAGGTTACCGAATATTTATCTATTAGAAAATGTATTGGAATCGAAATTAAACAAAAAAAAATTATAAATGGATACTTTTGAGATAATTAAAGATTGCTATTTTCGCTAGTGACAATTCCAATTCCAATTATACCACATAAAGTTTCCATCACAACACATGTTGATGTAGAGAGCGATTTTGCTATCCTTGCTCAACCCTAGGGGTTTTCATACCTCCATAGGTTTAACTGGTGAGAGTCTTTTATTCTTTGCACTGTTCTTATTTTGTATTTTGGATCACAGTTCCAAAACAAAAACTTAACAACGAAAAACAGAAAAAGTCAAATCAAATTTTATTAGTCCAAAAAGAACACTTTTGGGTAGACAAGAGCGAGATATTTTTATTTTTACTTAACACTTACAAGAATCAAATAGTTGGTGATTACGGGAATACTATATTTGCACAATGGTGTTTTTTATATTAAGACTAAAAGTATGTACTTAATTTCTTATAAGTTTCGAGACAACTTAAAAACGTTCACCTTCGAGAGTGAAACATCAACGACTTCTTTCGAGAGTAACTCATCAACAACTGCTTTTGATAGAAAAAATATCCTGCATTTTAACAGCGCACATTTGTTTATATTAACCGAAAGTTGTTTCTTAATATAAAATACATGTCAGCGTTAAATTTTGCGACACCACATTTTTGGGTAACAAGGTAACAATTTAAATGTGACGCCGTGTATTCCTCTTGAAATGGGTTGCAAAAGTGTTTTACAACACATGTTGATAACAAAAATTACTGTTATCCTAAGTTGTCAACAAAAAAATTGTCGAGACCGTTTTAGGCGGTAAATATCAAAAGAATAAGCGTGTTGCGGATATTTAATTGATCTGTATGTATGCTTGGTTAGTTGGGAACATAAGTTGCAAATAAAAACATGTCTGGCACGTGAAAAACTAATTAATCGAAAGACGTTAATTGATTTATAGTACACTTAAAGTTTATTATGAGATTTAAACCATAAAAATTATAAAAATAATGCATGCAAACAAAATTAATAAACGCTGCAACTGCCAGCATATCGTAGATCGATGACATTTTATCAACTAAATAGTATTGTTTGAGACAGCTAGTTGTCAGCTAAAATGTTCACAAACTGTTGACGACTTATTTTAATTGGGAAACAAAATTTGGAATTTTGGGAACAAAAGCTGGTGACTTTCTGAACAGTTTCTAACTATTTCAGTGGAAACGCACCTTAACAATTTCACAAATTCTAGTTTTATTTAAAAACCGGTAGAGTTGAGTAAAAATATATTCAGTCTGTCAAATAATTATAACTTATTCTTCTAATTAGTAAAATTTTATATCGTCACTGCCCAACGAAGACCACGGGAAGGTAAGAGCTTATTCTTCCGTTAGATGTTTTCGGAAATAAAACATAAGGTTCGTACTTCTACTGCAAAATACCGTTTTCAATATTCCTGTGTGAAATTTGCAAGCTTTATCTCGCCTCCTTTTTGATACATTTAATTACATAATTACAATTACAGTCGTAAAACAGTTCCTCATTTCATCTGGCTGAATTCTGTATACCTATGGTATAAATTTAATTTCATTTAATCAATTCCATCACATACTCGAACAGTTTCCATTCTTATTTCTTGTTGCTCATCGATTTCTGAAGTTCGTGATGCCTTTCTTTTTTACTTGAGGTGTATGTAGATCGGCCAATCGTTTTCCGTTTGGCTGGCATAATTGATTTAACTGCTTTATGATGACAATTACAAATTCGCCAGCGGTAAATTATATTAAACATCGTTTTAGATTAAATTTTAATTAATAATTAAATCTTTGATATGTTTCCGTAGATTGTAGATTTTAAACGAAACGAATTGTTATATTTTGATTAGGTTCGTCATCTTCATTCATCATTTTCCTTTTGCAAGACATTTATGAATGGTATGGGAACACATAGATAACAAACAAAGAAACATTCATTTTTATACAGGTTGTTTACAAACTAATCTAAAATATCATTTAATATTAAGACTAAAAGTTCCTGAGAAGATAAGTTTTGTCGATACAGGGTGTTGAATTTTTTTTGTCACACATGTTTATAGAAACTTTTAGTCCTAAAATTGAATGACGAACCGGCAACAATAAATTTTAAACTACATTGGAAACACCCTGTGTAGATTAAAAATAAAATAAATATAAAAGAGAATGGGTCAAATTTTATTAGTTCAATCGTATGTCATTTTGATTTTTTAAATTTAAAAGTAATATTTCATTTGAATCTTTACATTTGTTTTTAATTTCAACTGTTTTTGCTTCAGGTTTATGTTTCCATGTTGCAAGAAAGCTCTCGTTCCAGGGTTATATTTACACTGTGATTACTTTATGGTTTTTTAAAGTAATGCTTCAGTATGTTTTAGCTTCAATAAGAGTATTATTAATATTAGATTTTTTTCTGTGGTATTTTATTTATACGTAAAGTTTAGTTGGTGTAACACCAAATAAAATTATAGGTAGGTAATTTATATGACTATGTGTATGTTTAATATTGCATACATGTCAATTTTTGAAAAATGTTGACTTCCATTTTTTACTGGGATAAAGAAACGCTTTAAATAGAAAATAATAGAGCTGTTTAGAGTTTTATATTTATTCATATTGTATTTTCCTGTAATTTTTAGAATTCATTCCGGAATATTTTTGTAATAAAATTTATTTTGTTACAATACGTTTATTATTATCCCTTAATTTGTGTCAACTCAATTCTTTACCATCCTCCTGATAATCCTTTTCCTATTGTTCCTTATATTCCATAGAGACTGTTAGTAAACTTAAAAAATTCATAAAATGTTCAATCTCATCAGCAATAAATGCCACTAATCATGTTTGTGTTCCCAATTAGCTTCAACCCTAACCTCACGTTTTTCATGTTTTTTATGACAATATTCCCAGATTGCTATAAATTCGCTCGTTTCGACTTGACGGGAAATTTTTGACTTTTTGTTAAGAATTGCTATATTTGTTATAATTTTTGTTTCAGGGCATATTACTGTTTTTACTTTTTTAAAATAATAGGAATTTCTTTTGAGAAATTTAAAGGAACAGACCAAATTATTTTTTCTGTAGCATACATATCGTTAATATTTCTCAGATAAACTCTTAATACGCAGTTGGGTGAAGTAATTAGAACGTGTTTTATAAAAAAGTTGTACTACGTGAAACCTGTTAATGAAGAAAAAAGCTCCAAGATGTCAGACTTTTCTTAAAATACTGGTTTACTTTATTTTACATTTTGAACTTGGTCAATCATTTGATGCATTTTTTCTTTTGTTTTAATAGTCTGTTTTCCCCACGAGCCCTTACAACTGCAGTCATTCTTCTTCCCAAACTGATAAGGCTATTGATCAGTTGTTAAGGCAATTTGTCCCATTTCTTCATCAATGCAACTCTTATTTCTTAATCCAATTCTTCTTCCACACATGCTTTATCGGGTTGGTGTCAGGGGGAACAAGTTGGCCAATTTATTATTGTCATACTCACTTGGTTTAAAAAATCAGTAGGCAACTTGTGTTATCTTGTATTTGAATGAATAAAGAGCAAAGATACCACATGGTCTTGGATGTACCTATCAGTAGTAAATGCTTCGCTATCAATAACCACCAACTCTTGTGCATGCCTTCAAACATATGCTGCTCACACCATAATGAACCTTCACCAAAATATGCAGTGTAATTAAATTAAATGGGATATTTTGTATTTCTTGGAGTTGACACAATCTTTTCTTATCGTCAATGGAATTTATACAGAAACGGCTTTCGTTCGAGAAGAGAATTTGACCCCACTGGTTATCATTCCATTTTTCATATTCTTGACCAAATTCTAGTCGCGCTACACGAAGATGCTTTTGAAGTCTTGTGGCTTTTATTGGCAGATATGACTTAGAACAACTTCTATAAGTCTTCTACTTACTGTACGTTTACTTATGGTGGTTAAACGAACATCTTATTTGCATCGTTATAAAACGATCATCTGTAGTTGAACGTTTTCTGTCTTGCCTTTTTCTTGTTTCCAACGATTCACCTTACAATGGATGATTGATTGTAATTTACCAAACATTCGAGCAACATTCCATTATGTTCGGCCATATTAAACCAACACTCAAGTTTGAACTTTAATTGTTTTATGGAGCATTCAAAGCTATTTAGACAGACTTTAAAATAATAAAAGTAAGAAGTAAACAACATTTACAATTTATTTCGGTTTGTGGAGTTTTTAATATCATGCCCTATTTATTAGACTTTGATTTTACTTCTTGACAGAAACTAGAGGCAGGTCGATGGTATTCAAACGTTTACAATCTCTTCTAAGGATGTCAACTATGATTCGAATCGTTTGGACGTTAATAATTACGGTGGTTTTTTGATAAACTTGATAAACTGTAACGAATGAAACTTCTAACCCCAACAGTTAGGTGCCAAATGTGTAACGAACTTACTTGTGTAACGAATTAATTGTGCTGACTCTAAAAAAATTACTAATGCCCCAAATGTTGGGCTTCAATTGTGTAACGATACTCTTAAATAAAACTAATAAAATACTGATTTAATAAAGAGCTAAAGGTCTAAATACTGAAAAAGAATTTTTAAATATTTTTAACTAATTGTATGAAATGAATAAGAAGAATCAGCATAAAAATAAGATTAATGCTGCGGTGATGAGTAGACTGAGAAGTATAGCCAAAGTGACACGGTTAGATAAAGTGAAGAATAGTAAGATAAGAGAACGCTGTGGTGTAAAAAAAGATGTGATTACAAAGATAGATAATGCTTAGATGATTTAAACACGTAGAGAGTACATATAAAGGAAAATTAACGAAACATATTTATAAGGCGAGTGTAAATGGGCAAGTCGGTAAAGGTCGACCTCGGCAAACATATCCCGATCAGAAGAAAGGCTACGTCAAGAGTACCAACATACGACGAGCATGTATGAGAGCACTAATGAAAGTAGAGGAAGCAAAAAATGTGTGTAAAAACCGTAGTAAGTGGAAGGAAGTGATCTCTGCCCACCGCTACGGAAAAAAGGCGTGACTATATAAATGTATGTCATTAGAATTTAAGAAAATACTGAAACACGTCGATTTTTTTTCGAAGGGGGGCACATTTTTACAATTCAGATATTTGTCACTTGTCAACCGAAAGAACGAGAATTCTTTCTGAAATTATCACGAAATTCTTGCCGCCCGCGGCTATACATGTCGGGCGTTTGATACTTCAAAAAAAATCATAATGGGTACAGAGGTGTACTCGTTGACCACAATATGTAACAGTATTTACATATAAATACAATGGTTAAACTTATGGACATCTCGTATTTTTAGAAGCTAACGACTTTTTGCAGTTAAATTTAATAATAAGTTATTTATATTATTACAACAGATATTGTTTATTTATCTAGCAAGATGGTGGCTCCCCATTAGTATGTTTAATTAAAAAATAATTTGTACGGTCTGGTGGGACTTGTTATTTGGGGTAAAAACTGTGGACTTCCTGGAGTGTATGGCGTCTACGTAAACGTTGCTTCTTACGTACATTGGATCCAAACCAACATAGCTAATTTTGCTGGTTAAATTTATTCCAAATGGCAAAAAAATGAAGTGACATCTTTAAATATATTTCGAATAAATGTATTTTCTTATAAAAAATTTTGTTTAAACATACCTAATAATAAAGAAGCATATTTTTTTCGATTTTATTTTAAAACCCTCATTGTACTGTGTTACAACTGTTTACGCTCCGCAAGTTTACACATCAGGACACCGACATAGTCGACTGATAATGTATCTCGGAACGAAGGTCTTCGTATAATGACAGCTTGTTGATAAGCGACACGTCGGGAGTAGTTGTCATTTTAGTTGGTTTTTGTAGTCTTCACTCGGGCAAACAATACGTGAGATTGAATTTTGTCTTCTACCATTAAAGAAATGCTGGAAAATATCACTTATTTATGGTTATTTGTGATTTTCTTTGAAGGAAAATCTTTATATCGTAAGTACAGGGTTGGCCATAAGTCAGTTGCCAAGAATACAAATTTACCATTAAACATTTTTTTATCAACACACTAACTAATATTAGTACAGTTCAATGACCTTATAAAAGATGCTTAAACTGTTCTAGAGCACTGATTCTCATAAGATATGATATGAGGAGATGGTATTTTACATTGTCAAATGCTTTATACTACATTATTTATATTATTATAATTTGTTATAAACAATGTGAAATCGTTTTTAATAATAATAATTATTATAACAACAAAAGATATGGTATTTTTTCATTATTTCCACTGGGAAGTTCGTTGTGTGGACCTCTTAGGTCGCACCCAGACTACCGGAGAGTACTGATATTTTGGTTAGTTTTTAAAGGCGAGGATTAAAACTAAAGGTCTTTCGAAAAGGGTAAAACTGAATCGTGGCGCCCAAAAACTATTCTCTTTGTCTATTCGTCAAAGATTCGAATCCCGTTGGAGTCTAGCCAAAAGCCTATCATGATTCTACTCAATGAGGTACTCCAGAAATGAGGTAACCTTACTTCAAGATCGATTTCACGGTTACACCCCTATCAAATTTTTGACGTGGTCTCGTCTATGACTTGTTTTTAATTTTAAAAGTTACTCTTTTATTTCGTCGAAATAAAAAAAAAATGAAATTTAGAAGTATTGTGGTTTATATAATTGTAATAATAGAGAAAGGGGTTTTTTATATCACGAATGTGCGCCACATTTTGATATCATTAATAATAATTTTTAGGAAAAATTTGCGACACACATACCCACTTTTCCTCTAATAAATGAGTATTTCGCTTATTCACGCTCTCCCGCTACTAGGTACAAGTTACTATAATAAAATTATAAGTCGTTATTAAAGAAAAATGAATTACATCACGATCCGAAAGTGGATATCGCGTGATCTCGGATATTGTAATAACTGTAGGGCATTTTGATCCAAAATGCAGGACAGTACCTGGAGTTAATAATTAGTGCAGATTTTATTAGCTTGCTTAAATAACTTTAAACGATAGTGCCATCTTCATTATTTTTTATTAGCAACATTTTTACAAAATCTTAGAAATTTTGAGGACAAGAATCAGTGTAACACGATGAATGTAAGAGACATAAGTTGACTTCAAAAAATGAAGGCAATGTGAAGAAAATCGAAGAAATCATCAGAAAGGATTGACGTTTGAGTATCAGATTTATAGCATTCCATTTCAAACATGGATGAAAATAAATGTAAGCAAAACGAAAATAATGGTTTTTGAAAGAGACGAAAGCATGACAAACTGTGAAGTTTCCATTGAGGGAGAAAGAGTGGAACAAGTAAATGAATTTGTGTACTTGGGTTCAGAGTTTACGACAGATTGAAAGTATGACAGTGACATTAAGCGAAGGGTTTTGGCAGGAAAACAGATGAATGGGGCACTGCATAGCTTTATGAACAGCCAGAAAGTGTCAAAAAAGGGAAGCCTGGCTGTGCATAGAGGTGTGTCGGTTCCTACACTTATGTATGGTAGTGAATGTTGGGTTTGGCAGAAGAAGAATAAAAATAGGATTAATGCTGCGGAGATGAGTAGTTTAAGAAGTATAGCCGGAGTGACTCGGTTGGATAAAGTAAAAAATAGTGAGACAAAAAAACGCTGTGGTGTAAAAGAAGATGTGGTTACAAAGATAGATAAAGGAATACTTAGATGGTTTGGACACCTAGAAAGGATGGATGAATGAAGATTGACGAAACAAATTTATAAGGCGAGTGTGAATGGGCAAATCGGTAGAGGTCGACCTCGGAGAACATATCTCGATCAGATCAACATTGTTTTGAAGAAAGGCCAGGTCAAAAGTACCAACAACCGAAGAGCATGTATGAGAGCACTGATGAAAGTAGAGGAAGCAAAAGATGTGTGTACGAACCGTAGCAAGTGGAAGGAAGTGGTCTCTGCCTACCCCTATGACTGAAGAACGCTATTAAAGAAGAATAGAAGAAGAAAAATAAGGTAAATGAGGTCCACCATATTTTCGGCCAACAAACATCGAAATATTAACATTTTCATATAATTTTGTTTTGTTTTTTAAACTATTTCACAGCAGATTTATTATTAATGAAAAAAATGTACATGTACATGTACATTTTTTTTTATATCTACGTAAGAAGACAAGAAAAAAAATTCAATATTATGACTGACGATTTTAATAAACTTTTATTTTTTATTTTTTTTATCAAAAAAAACGACTTGGATCATTGATTTTTCTAATTAAAATTAAAATAGGTACTCGCATAATAATATTTTTTAAGATTTATGGTTTCTTCAAGGTGGTTTTTTTATACTAAGATTGTAATGAAACAAAGAAGATTAGCATGGCCCGTGTGCAAGGATGACACATGTTAACATTAAAATATATTGTACTAGAGTTGACCCGTGCGAATACTTTGCACCGATAGCGGTCAGTTACGTAATATAATAAAGTAAAAATAAATAAATGTAAATATTTATTTATTTTAAATATTCTAATTTACAAAATAGTAACGAAATCAGTCTTATATTAACATTATTATCCTGGATGGTACCTGCGACTTAGTCTGCGTAAGATTAGTACTTCGTGTAGCTCATTTTGTTCTCCAAGGAATTCATCCTTTCAATTCATCTTTATACCAAAATTTAATACACATTCGTGTGCTTACATAACTCGTGCTACGCACTTGTTTATACCTTACACACTTATATATTGTAATAATGCCTTTATCTCATTTATAAAGTAAATAACTAAAATGTGCAATAGCCTTGAATATATCTAAAGCGTTTGACCGCGTTTGGCACCAGGCATTGTTAAGCAAATTATCTGCCTACGGTCTCCCAATCAAACTGCGCCAATAGCTCATGAGCTTCATGCAAAATCGCTCCTTACATGTGGCAGTTAACGGTATTTCTTCTGATGCGTTAAAAACCAATGCTGGGGTCCCCCAAGGTTCCATCCTGTCCCCCACCCTATTCCTTTTACTCATCAACGACCTCTTGAAAACCACCACGAACCCCAATTACAGTTCCGCAGACGACATCACACTTGTCTCAACTTTCACATACTATTGATCACTTTCGGTGAATGATACAAATAGACTTTGGCAGGAACAGGTTGACTCTATCAATAGAGATCTTGAAGCAGTCATCGAGTGGGGAACCAACAATCTTGTTCAGTTCAACGCGCAGAAAACACAAAGCACCACGTTTTCCAAGAAAGTAAATTCCTCAAATCACTCCATCACAATGTCCGAAAATGTCCTTGAATCAAGTTCCTCCATCTCAATTTTGGGAGTCACAGTGTTTAATAATATGTCTTGGCATGACCATGTTGCTAACATCTTCTAGATTCCATTTAGAAAAGGGCTATTCGGTTGATAAACAGCTCAACTCTCACAGATACACTTCACCCACTAGAACATAGAAGAAGAGATGCAGACCAGTCATTGCTCTACAGATATTTCCATGGCAGATGCTCCAGAGAAATAAAAACTCTTGTACCACCATTGGCCACATTCGGCCGAAGAACTCGGCACGCTGATCAGTCTCACCCATTTACTCTCAAGATTGACACTACATGGACCAATCTCCATTAAGATTTCTTCTTTTACAGGGGTGCTACAGAATGGAACAAGCTTCCAAAATCAGTTTTTCCAGAGAACTATGACCTGCAACTTTTTAAAAATCGGGTTCACAATCATCTCCTTTCTATAATCCCTCCCCCTTCTAATAGTCGCAGTGCGGGCCGTCCGCATAGGGCTTATTATTATTATGCTTTAATTAATTTGACTTAAAAAAAAATGATACTTCATAATTGTTTATTAAAATCACCTCAAAAAAACAAACCCTGGAAAAAACATAAATCATAATAATCAACATTTTTATTATTTTTACACTTTAATTTTAAATTCAAAAATTCATAAAAAAAATTTTAATTAGAATAAAATTTTTGTTATTTTTCAAGTTGCTTGTTTTTATGTATCTACTTTTAAAAAAAATAAACCAAAACATTTAAAACAGATTAATATTAAAATTTCACGAAGAACATGTCAAAAATGGTTTTTTCGTACTTTCGAACTAAAAAAAAAAACAATTGAACCAGCCTATTTTTTTAAATTTTTTTCGTAAATAAATAATCCACCGTGAATAAGCCAATTTAATAAAAAAATTAATTTGAAATAGTTAATTTATTCCATGTTTTTTATAATAAAAAACTACCAAAAGAAAAAATAAATTTTTATTAATTAAAAACAATTAAGTAAAGATAGCTTTAAATTAATTTAAATTTTCAGTCTTAATACAGTAGGTACTCAGTTGTAACTGATTTTAATACAAATAACTATTTAATAAATTGAAAATTACCTTTTGCAAATTTATAAAGTCGTATCTGTGAAATATCGTCACTACTAAAGGTTAAAAATGCTTATTCATGACCTCAATACCTAAATTATTCCAAAAATCGTTTAGTTTTTTTTTGTTTTTTTTTCCTTCCAAACTAATCGCATAAGCGTAGAAGAAACTTTTCATAAATAGGAAACCTTCATAATATAAATCATTAGTCAATGTAGTTATTAAAATTTATTATCTAAAATACGGATATATTCGGCAGTAATTAAGCCAATTAATAGGTACGATTCGGAAACATGGACAATGACAAAGCATAACGAACTGGTACTAAGACGCTTTGAACGAAAGATGTTGCTGAAAATCTTTAGACATACAGTAGATGAGAGAACGGGTCAATATCGAATAAGAACAAATTAGGAGCTCAAGAACATGTACAAAAGACCGGGATAGTAAACGAAATAAAAGCACAAAGGCTCAGATGGGCCGGACACGTACAAAGATCATCAAATGAACGTCTTATCAAGAGGATATGAGAGGAAAACTCAGTAGGAAAGAGACCTTTGGGAAGACCAAGGCTCAGATGAAGAGATGTCGAAATGTGGACTTACCGACGCCTATTAAGAGTATCTTGGACAGACAGGGTAATTAATGAAGAAATATTAAGAAGAGTCCATACAAAACTAGAATTGTTAACAACTATTAAACGACGAAAAACGGCTTACCTTGGTCACATTATAAGACACGACAGATACCAGTTGCTGCAACTAATTTTGGAAGGGAAAATAGACGGCAGAAGAGGAATTGGAAGAAAGCAGATGTCATGAGCAAAAATATTAGACAGTGGACCGGATTAAGAACGATACAAGAACTTGCAAGCGCAGCCAGAGACTGGGATCAAATCCAACATGTGGTCGCCAACATCCATTAAGTGGATAGGCAGATCTTTGTCCAGGCCTTTGTTTGTTCTTTATCTTGACTTGAATTACCTGTGGTGTCGAAGTATCTATCACTGCTGTGATACTGCCCCATCCCCATCGAGCTAGAAAACTCCGGAGGGTTTCTGGTCATTTAGTAAAAGACAGGTCTTGTTTTTCTTGTTACAATATTAAAAAAAAAATCTTCAAGATTATAAACTTTCAGAGATCACTAAGCATAAATTTAAAACTGGAGTTTTAGTGAAAATTAATGTCCGGTCTAACTATAAAACAACCTTTTCCTTAATCATGAACCACTATATTTGACCTAATTGAATGAGATATGATTAAACGACAAATCGCAGTTGTTTTTAACATAGAAACAAGAGTAATAAAAAAAACTAATATTCTTTGGAAACGAAAGGCATTTAGAATAAGTGTTTAGGAAAGCTGCGTGTTTTTAAAAACTATTAAAAGTTATTTACTACGAACCAAAAGTATGCGGATATAAAAAATGTAGAATGTAGAATGTACGATGTTTTAAATGTATGACAATATCATTAAAATTGATATATTATTATTTTGGCATGCAATAAAATTTTTATTTCTTAAACGACTGCAAATCAATAGTATGTCACATAAAGGTAGTGTATCCTAGCACATTCTGTATTATTCTTATTGTTAGTAAAAACAAAATGGAGACAAATTAGCAGAAATTTTATTTTTAAGGCCAAACACACTAGGTAGTCCAAACAGGCTCCTCTTGGCCTTCTTCTTCATGTAGCTTCTCCATTATCGAAGGTTTGCTAACATCATGGCAATCCTGACCTTGGAAACTGCTGCTCTAAATAGATCTGCAGAAGGAATGTTGAACCATTCTCGCAGATTTCTTAGCCAAGATATTCTTCTTCTTCCAATTGACCTTTTGCCCATAATCTTCCTCTGGATTATCAAGTGGAGTATCTCATATTTTGAACCTCGCATTATGTGACCCAGATAGGTGATATTTCTTTTCTTCACTTCCTTCAACACCTCCAACTCTTTATTCATTCTGGTAAGCACTTCTGCGTTGGTCGTGTGCCCCACCCACAATATTCTGAGCATTCTTTTGTAAGTCCACATCTTAAATGCTTCTATTTTTCTTTCGTACATCTGTTAAGGGTCCAAGTTTCTACGTCATAATACAGTACCGGGAATACATAGCACTTCAGCATGCGTGTTCTAAGATCTAGGCTGAAGTCGCGGTTACAAAGCATCTTCTTTATTTTGACAAAAGCTGCACGTGCTTTCTCTATACGGATCTTGATATTGGAGCAATAATCAGCGGTGCTGGTGATGTTTGTACCCAGATAGTTATATTTTGTAACCCTTTATAATTGTTCTCCGTCTACATAGAGGTGTTCTTGCGGAGCGTTTTTCTTTGTTTTTATCATCTTGGCCCAAGTATCTACTATTACACAGACTTATGGGATTTTCATTTATTTAATAACTGGAATGAAAAGGTTTGTTTAAACCTGCAGCTACACTGTACGGTATCCGAGATCGTTTGAATGAAATTTAAATAATACTAAAATCTAAATATAGAACACTTTTGTGTCTTTTTTATGTGAGTGCTATGATTAATTGTTGTCGTGTAGCGGTAAATTCTGGGCAGTCCAAGAGGAGATGTGTTACTGTTATGGGTTGGTTAAAGTGGGTGCATACTGGTGGTCTTTTTTCCTTCAACAGGTGAATATGTGTAAAGTTGGTGTGACCTATTCTTAAGCGTGCGAGCGCAACTTGTTCTCGCCTTCATGATGAGATGTTCGTGATCCATGATTCTATGGTAAGGTTTAATATTTTTCAGGTATCTGTTGCTTGCAGACCATTCTTTGAACCATACGTTTGAAATGACTTTTTATATCATCAGAGCGGATACTTATCTTTTCTGGTTCCCCACTTCTTGCGGCGTTTTGTGCCGCTCTATCTACTAGTTCGTTACCTTCTATACCCGTGTGACCTGAGCTCCAAATAAATGTGATTTGTTTATTAAACTGTTTTAACCATTCGAGAGTAGAAAGGATTTGTTGAACCAATGGATCTTTAGAAAAAGTGACAGACAGCGATTTTAGTACACTAAGAAAGTCTGTACATACCAGCCATATAGATTGGTTCACTTCTTATCAGTTATTTTCTTCATTTTATCGTTATCTCATTTTTTACTTGTCACAGCCAAGGTTTGCCAAGGTATTTTGGACGGAAGAGTGGCGGTTCCCACGCCAGCAGCCTGCTTAACAATCACCCGCCGCAATAGTTTCAGTGACAGCTGATCAGCTTGGTTAAAATAAAAAAACGTATCGTCCTATAAACTGTCCATGGGCGTTAGAATTCCTATTATCTATGCGTATGATCGTGAACATGAAATTAGACGAGGCATACAAATGAGACGAACAGCGATGACCGATCTAAAAATAATATGGGAAGTCAGACAAATATCGCAAAGATACACAAAGATAAAACTTGTACAGACACTAATATTCGCAATAGAAAGCTGGACGATCAAAGAAACAGGCAGGAAAAAATGGACCCCTCTGAGCTCTGGTGCTGGAGAAGACTACTGTGCATCCCTTGGACAGCACGAAGGATAAATGTATCAGTTATTTGAGAAATAGGCATTGTAGATTGTAGGGGGGGTGGTGGTGAAGGCTACGCAGCCTCTTAAACACCTTGACCTATCAGATCTTTTGTGCATAACCCTTAATCTATTCGAGGCCCGGGATTCCGAGACTTTGAGCAACGTTTATCAGTCTTGCTGGGGGCTAAGTTTCTGATATCGATTGGCTTTAGGAAGGCCCCTTCCAGAAACTTAAGCCTCTTGCAAAAAAGCGCTGGGCATTCGCAAAGCAAATGTTCTGCAGTTTCAGCGAAGTTCTCGCAGTAGCGGCAACTATCACTCTCTGTTTTGCCCATCTTTTTAAGGTGATGCCTCAGAGGGCAGTGTCCAGTGAGAAGCCCCGTCACCAGTTTCAAGTCTTTCTTGTCCAACTCGAGAAGCTGTTTAGCTTTCCTTAGTGAAAGACTTACTAGCCTTTTCGCTTGTCTTTGTCCTGGCACTTGATGCCAGTAAAGAAATAGGCATAAAAGATCGACTGTCAACAATGTGCCGACGACGAATTCTCCAACACTATGGGCATATAAACAAAAGACAAGGAGACAACATGGAAAAATTGATGATACAAGGAAAAATAGAGGGCCAGAGGATAAGAGTTCGCTATCCCACCAGATGGGTAGACCAGATAAAGAAAATTACGGGAAGACCCTTACAAACAACCATTAGAGATACAGAAGATAGAACACTTTGGAAGCAGATCATCAAAAGCACAAATTGAAAATCATGGAATCACGACCTTTTAGCTTTGAGGGTACGACTGACAGAGAGAGATGATCGTGACCGCTCAGTATACGGTTTTTTTCGGCTAGTTGAAACAAACCTGATACAAGATAAATTGTTTATAGATAAGGACTTTTTTTAATATAGTAATAATACTAATCGGATGATTTCATTCAGAAAGTGTCAAAAAAGTGAAGCCTGGCTGTGCATAGAGGTGTGTCGGTTCCTACACTTATGTATGGTAGTAAATGTTGGGTTTGGCAGAAGAAGCATGAAAATAGGATTAATGCTGCGGAGTTGAGTAGTCTAAGAAGTATAGCCGGAGTGAATTGGTTGGATAAAGTAAAAAATGGTGAGATAAAAGAACGCTGTGGTGTAAAAGAAGACGTGGTTACAAATATAGATAAAGAATGCTTAGATGGTTTGGACACGTAGAAAGGATGGATAAAGGCAGATTGACGAAACAAATTTATAAGGCGAGTGTGAAAGGACAAATCGGTAGAGGTCGACCTCGGCGAACATATCTCGATCAGATCAATATTGTTTTGAAAAAAGGCCAGGTCAAGAGTACAAACAAGCGACGAGCATGTATGAGAGCACTGATGAAAGTAAAGGAAGCAAAAGATCTTCATGAATAATAGCCATCATTATACGCTCGTCGAAGAAAATACATACTATTAGTTATAAAATTTTGAATACAGTACAGTACGTAGCTGGGCAGTAAAATAACCCAAAACCACACGAAATAACTACAAAATAAATATTAAATTTGTTAACCAATAAAACGTATTTACTTAAAACCAAAATCAAACTACAAAACTACAAAATAATTAATACTGACTCGCAAACTGGTAAATAAAACCCAGAGCAAAAGACGATAAGCACCAAGCAGCGATGATATTTGTCCAGTCTAACAATTTTGCCGGTTAAAGTATTTGCTTTTAATTAATAAAACCAAGCCTGATATGATTACTAGTTACAATTCATAAAAATAATTCAAAAACTTAATAAAACTAAACAATAAGAACCTTTATCTAACCATAACATTTACTTTTTTTTGAAATAAATAAATGTTAGAATAATCTGCATTGCACTAGTGAATTTTATTTAAATACATCGTGGTTTTATGTCATTTCTGTTGTTAATTATTACAAAATCAGAGGAAATTACTGAACGGAAAAAGAGTTGTTGAAACCATTCCTAATCGCTATAGTGTGGGATTTAAGGAAGTTGAACACGATACTTTCCCACGCCTAGGTTCAAGTATATTCCGCTGCGACGTTGCTAAAGTTAAATCTTCATGTCTAATGACAAGGGACCAGGGAGGACAACACGGGATTCAGATTAACGTGCCTCAACATTTTTGTTACCGGGCCTGCTCGCAGCCCCAAATATTGCCCATTACATTTTTTTCGTAACGCCTATGAAAATTTTCCATCTAACAATTTCTTAGCGTACTCAATAAATTCAGACAATTTGAAAGGGCGTGCTTTGTCCATCCCGTACTTTACTTTTTTCGACGGATTTTAACCATTACGAATGGAAAAAGATGCAGTTTTCTGAATAGCGATTATTGTAATTAAATCTAATTTCTATAGTGGAATGTGGTAACGACAAAATTATGTAAAATAGTTTGATCGTATTGCAGCACTCTGGAAAATTAATAGGTCACGATATTTATTACAGTCTTTGATAGCCACCCCAAACGTCGTTAATTTAGGCAATCTATCTTGGTAAAAATATTACCGAAATAAAAATGTAGCCTTGTCTTTTCTTATTAGAATTATACATTTTTTGAAATGGGTTACATTCAAGAAAAATCTTCACTTTCAGTTACGCATTTTTGCGAGTTAAATAATATATATATATATATATATATATATATGCAAAATTTATAAAAAACTATAATATCATTATAGTAGACTATAAACATTTTTCGACAGCGTCAATAGATTTTTAAAAAATCAGCTAACTCTGCTGTATGTCACCTATATTATAGGTTCATGTGGGTCGATTATGTATTAAAAAACAACTACTCCTCTGGCTATATGCCGCGACAGGCATTGAATTACATCTGATACATAATCGTGTATAATACCCTTCTTTTACTTAACAAGCATCTGTATATTGTTACCCAAAGCTATTCACCGGGTGGTGCTTTTTAAAAAATATAGATGTCGTGACTGGCGCTTTTCGCGTAGCACTTTATGTATACTTGGTAGGAGTCAAAGCTGTTGATGTGTCCAGTAGACCTACCCTATGCTGATAAGGGGCAACACACCCCGAAACCGGTCCATAGGTGGTCACTTCGGATGGATAAATGTAATAGTTCCTTCTCTTACTTAACAAGCATCTGCATATTGGTACCCAAAATGGGGTATTATACACGATTATGTATGATGTAATTCAATGCCTGTCGCGGCATATAGCCAGAGGAGTAGTTGTTTTTAATACATAATCGACCCACATGAACCTATAATATAGGTGACATACAGCAGAATTAGCTGATTTTTTAAAAATCAGTGACAAATTTTTTCCTTATATATATATATATAAATATAATTTATTTTTATTTATTTTCTTGGGTTAGTGGTTACAAAATAAAAATATATAGTTTGAGACTTAATTTTTAATTTACACACACATTTAGTTGGTTTTATATAAAAATTAACATTTAAATGTACAGAAAACATTATATTGATAACAAACTAGGAGTATATACCTTAGAATAAATTTCTAATAAACGAGTGAAATCGAAAAAGATTGCTTTTATTTTTGTTTTATTTCAATGTATTTATTTAATTAAACTATGGTAAATTTGGCTAAGATGTTTTATGTCTTGTTTATTATTTACTGTATTTTTTCTTTTTTTATATTATCATTTCTTTAAATGTAAACTCGTGATAATTTGAGTCTTGTGCTAGTATTTTTGTATTTTTAAAGTCCAATCCATGTTTTTTTGTTATTTCATGTTTATGTAAAGTTGTAGTTGCATTTTTTGTATATTTTGTGACCGTTTAGACGACTTTTTAGATATTGGGTTGTCATACCTACATATTTTTTTGGGCAATTTAAGCAAGGAACTTATACAAAATATAAAACGTTCGATTTTTATTGGTTTTTGTTTGGCTTTTTAGTTTGGTAAATATTGGGGATAAAGTGTTTTGAGCTTTATGGCATACTTTTATGTTATGTTTTGAAATATGTATTTTAGTTTTTCTGAAAGTTGGTTGGTTTTGTTTTGTTACAACAAACGCCCAATATTTTAGGAAAGAATCTTCTCGTTGGTTCCTCGTTCTTCCAGAATGGACGTCCCCATTCTCGAATAGTTTGTTTGCCCATATCAAAGGAATGTCGTTGATCGAGTTTTTAGTTTTAAACTTTAAAGTAATTATAAAGTGTTAAAAAGAGATTGTAAATATTTAAGTAATTTATAAAGTAAGAAATTTATTGTTTAAAAAGTAATTGAATAAATTTTTTTAGACTGTATTCTCTGGGGATATCTAAAAAACATTGTGTACAAGACAAAACCAGATAATCGGGATGAATTGAGAAAGACATACATACATACATATAGTCACGCCTTTTTCCCGTAGGGGTAGGCAGAGACCACTTCCTTCCACTTGCTACGGTTCTTACACACATCTTTTGCTTCCTCTATTTTCATCAGTGCTTTTATGCATGCTCGTCGGTTGTTGGTACTCTTGACCTGGCCTTTCTTTAAAACAATGTTGATCTGATCGAGATATGTTCGCCGAGGTCGACCTCTACCGACTTGTTCATTCACACTTGCCTTCACTACCATACATAAGTGTAGGAACCAACACACCTCTATGCACAGCCAGACGACACTTTCTGGCTATTCATATGTCACTTTCAATGTCACTGTCATACTTTCCATCTCTCGTACACTTTGAACCCAAGTAAACAAATTCATTTATCTGTTCCACTCTTTCTCCCTCAATCGAAACTCCACGGTTTGTCATGCTTTCTTCTCTTTCAAAAACCATTACTTTCGTTTTGCTTACATTTATTTTTATCCCTTTTATTTTCAGGGCATCATGCATAACATTAACCATCGGCTGCAACTCCTCTTCAGATGACGCTAATATGACTTGATTATCGGCGTAAAGAAGGTATTTGATCGTCAAATCATTCATTTTCAATCCATACGTTCATTCTTTCAAATCTTTTTAACAATTGTCTATGTAAAAGTGAAACAGCCATGGCGAAGCCACACATCCCTGTCTCACATCTTTTTCGATGTTAAACCAGTCCGTGCAAGCTTCTGACACAAGCAGTGAAATCCTCGTAAAGTGATTTCAGTGCTCGTATTAAACTACCACTCACCCCATACATAGACAATTCCGATCACAATTCACTCCTCACCACTCTGTCATAGGCCTTTTTTAAGTTTATAAAAGCGCAATAGACCTTCTGACTTCTAGCCAACAATTTTTCGACTATACTACGTAATGAAAAGACCTGATCCATACATCTTCTTCCTCATCTAAATCCTGCTTGCACATCCCATATCATCTTCTCAGTTTCATACTCTTTTAATTAATATCTTTGCATACAGTTTGCCGACTATGCTGAGTAAACTAATACCTCGGTAGTTCTTACAGTCCTGCTTCGAACCTTTTCCCTTGTTAAGTGGCACGATAACGGCCTTACAACAGTCGTCTGGTACTCTACCACTCCTCCAACAAAGGTTAAAAAGTATACAAAATTAGTTAATTATTAATTGCTATATTTAACAAGTATTATAAGGTTATAACTCTTGCAACTTCTGAACAACGAGTGTTTTCAAGGGCGAGTTTGCCTGGATACCATGTAAATTAAGCGCGCTTTTTAACATCGCGGGAAATTTAAAAACGACGCAGGGTCGCCTTAAGGAAATATTACATTTTGGAAGAAAATTGCCCTGGAGAAATCTGTGGATTTCGAAAATCAAAAGATTACAGTGTAGTGAAACTTTAAGCAGATTTTATTTAAAAAATGGCGCAAATCAAGGCATCTGTAGGTGGCAATGAATAAATTCGAAGCATAAAATTCTAATAAATAAGGCGAT
The DNA here is from genome assembly GCA_950111635.1 of Agelastica alni. Lineage (NCBI taxonomy): Eukaryota > Metazoa > Arthropoda > Insecta > Coleoptera > Chrysomelidae > Agelastica > Agelastica alni. The sequence continues at coordinate 22,798,561 of OX467710.1, read as the reverse complement.
CGATGTCTGGCATGCATTGCATGAGAGTGACTATTTATTTAGCCTCAAGGCCCCCGCTTTGATCGTTGGTAATCAAACGTCGGGCTTTCGATTTCACACGTTTAAACCTGCAATTTCCCTTGATGGCATGTGCTGCGCCGGCCAAACATAGAAACTAATACAACATCGTAGTGCCGATCTTGAGTGTTGCGAAAACTTAAAGGTCAAGGTACGCATGATCTTTCTAAAATCGCGTTTTTTACAGTATTGTGATTCATTTTCTTCGAAAAATATGACGAAATATTATTATTCCGACCGGGTAGGTAGATCATTTAGGTAGAATGTAGAAATTAGGTTGACGGTGAAAATTGTAGACATTAACTAGTTGCGTTACACTTTTCTTTTGGAGTTTGACCTCATTTTACACGGTTTCATGTTACCCATTAAAACAGAAAAAGTTTTAACGATGCATTAATTTGTAAAAAAATAAAAAATCACATTTTTATGTTCGTAAAAGATCTGACAATTATATCTACGTCTCGTGGTGGTGTGTGTGTGTGTGTGTGTGTGTGTGTGTGTGTGTGTGTGTGTGTGTGTGTGTGTGTGTGTGTGTGTGTGTGTGTGTGTGTGTGTGTGTGTGTGTGTGTGTGTGTGTGTGTGTGTGTGTGTGTGTGTGTGTGTGTGTGTGTGTGTGTGTGTGTGTGTGTGTGTGTGTGTGTGTGTGTGTGTGTGTGTGTGTGTGTGTGTGTGTGTGTGTGTGTGTGTGTGTGTGTGTGTGTGTGTGTGTGTGTGTGTGTGTGTGTGTGTGTGTGTGTGTGTGTGTGTGTGTGTGTGTGTGTGTGTGTGTGTGTGTGTGTGTGTGTGTGTGTGTGTGTGTGTGTGTGTGTGTGTGTGTGTGTGTGTGTGTGTGTGTGTGTGTGTGTGTGTGTGTGTGTGTGTGTGTGTGTGTGTGTGTGTGTGTGTGTGTGTGTGTGTGTGTGTGTGTGTGTGTGTGTGTGTGTGTGTGTGTGTGTGTGTGTGTGTGTGTGTGTGTGTGTGTGTGTGTGTGTGTGTGTGTGTGTGTGTGTGTGTGTGTGTGTGTGTGTGTGTGTGTGTGTGTGTGTGTGTGTGTGTGTGTGTGTGTGTGTGTGTGTGTGTGTGTGTGTGTGTGTGTGTGTGTGTGTGTGTGTGTGTGTGTGTGTGTGTGTGTGTGTGTGTGTGTGTGTGTGTGTGTGTGTGTGTGTGTGTGTGTGTGTGTGTGTGTGTGTGTGTGTGTGTGTGTGTGTGTGTGTGTGTGTGTGTGTGTGTGTGTGTGTGTGTGTGTGTGTGTGTGTGTGTGTGTGTGTGTGTGTGTGTGTGTGTGTGTGTGTGTGTGTGTGTGTGTGTGTGTGTGTGTGTGTGTGTGTGTGTGTGTGTGTGTGTGTGTGTGTGTGTGTGTGTGTGTGTGTGTGTGTGTGTGTGTGTGTGTGTGTGTGTGTGTGTGTGTGTGTGTGTGTGTGTGTGTGTGTGTGTGTGTGTGTGTGTGTGTGTGTGTGTGTGTGTGTGTGTGTGTGTGTGTGTGTGTGTGTGTGTGTGTGTGTGTGTGTGTGTGTGTGTGTGTGTGTGTGTGTGTGTGTGTGTGTGTGTGTGTGTGTGTGTGTGTGTGTGTGTGTGTGTGTGTGTGTGTGTGTGTGTGTGTGTGTGTGTGTGTGTGTGTGTGTGTGTGTGTGTGTGTGTGTGTGTGTGTGTGTGTGTGTGTGTGTGTGTGTGTGTGTGTGTGTGTGTGTGTGTGTGTGTGTGTGTGTGTGTGTGTGTGTGTGTGTGTGTGTGTGTGTGTGTGTGTGTGTGTGTGTGTGTGTGTGTGTGTGTGTGTGTGTGTGTGTGTGTGTGTGTGTGTGTGTGTGTGTGTGTGTGTGTGTGTGTGTGTGTGTGTGTGTGTGTGTGTGTGTGTGTGTGTGTGTGTGTGTGTGTGTGTGTGTGTGTGTGTGTGTGTGTGTGTGTGTGTGTGTGTGTGTGTGTGTGTGTGTGTGTGTGTGTGTGTGTGTGTGTGTGTGTGTGTGTGTGTGTGTGTGTGTGTGTGTGTGTGTGTGTGTGTGTGTGTGTGTGTGTGTGTGTGTGTGTGTGTGTGTGTGTGTGTGTGTGTGTGTGTGTGTGTGTGTGTGTGTGTGTGTGTGTGTGTGTGTGTGTGTGTGTGTGTGTGTGTGTGTGTGTGTGTGTGTGTGTGTGTGTGTGTGTGTGTGTGTGTGTGTGTGTGTGTGTGTGTGTGTGTGTGTGTGTGTGTGTGTGTGTGTGTGTGTGTGTGTGTGTGTGTGTGTGTGTGTGTGTGTGTGTGTGTGTGTGTGTGTGTGTGTGTGTGTGTGTGTGTGTGTGTGTGTGTGTGTGTGTGTGTGTGTGTGTGTGTGTGTGTGTGTGTGTGTGTGTGTGTGTGTGTGTGTGTGTGTGTGTGTGTGTGTGTGTGTGTGTGTGTGTGTGTGTGTGTGTGTGTGTGTGTGTGTGTGTGTGTGTGTGTGTGTGTGTGTGTGTGTTTCCATGAGTGTTGGTTTTGATTTGAATCGATTTAATAAAGGTGTGTTGGTTATTAATACTGCAATTTATGAAGAGTTATAGTTCAATAAAAACAAAGATTGTATAAACAATACTTATTGCAATGTCCCTGAATGTAAATCCAAACAAAGTTTATACTTTATTGATCAGATATTTAAACAGGCCCTAAAGAATATACGATAAAATGGTCATCCTGAAAACAACGAAAAAAACTTTATATTTATAAAGAATTAGGATTTATCTCCTTTGCCTGTTTAAGAATGCCGCAAATACTACGTTTGAATCGCAAATATAACTGAAAAGAATATCTGTCAAAATATTTGGTTCAATTCACACTATAATTTGAGATCCATATCTACAAATTTTTATTAATATAGTATGAGTAGTTTTTAACAAATAGTTTAAGCTCAACATGGACCATTTTCAATTCAGGAAATAGAGCACTCAATAAAAGAAATGAAAACTGGCAAAGCACCCGGCTATGACGGGATACATGTAGAATTCCTGGCCCATTGCGGTCCTGTAACTAAGAGTTGGCTCTCCAAGTTCTATTCCGAGATTCTTAAAAATGGCAATATTCCACCAAAGCTAAAAAACTCAAAAATAATATCATTACTGAAGCCGGAAAAAGATAAAGATAAGCCAGAAAGCTATAGACCTATAGCATTACTGAGCTCGTACTAAAAACTGCTGGAAAGACTCATTTACAACCGCATAACCGAGGCAATCACCGAACACATTCCCATAGAGCAAGCCGGATTCAGAAAAAATCGTAGTTGCTGCGACCAAGTTCTTAGTCTAACAACATTTTTAGAGGCAGGTTTAGACAAACAAGAGAAGTCATCAGTCGTCTTTGTCGATTTAACTGCAGCATACGACACAGTTTGGCGTCAAAGCATAATATACAAGCTTCTCAAAAGTACCAAGTGCAAAACACTAACCAATCTCGTTGACAACATGCTTAGCAATCGTACATGAATGACCAGTCAAGTGGAAAGAAAGTGCTAAACAATGGCCTCCCGCAAGGGTCTGTTCCAGATCCAATTCTGTTTAACCTCTACATATCAGACCTTCCTACAACCCGCTCCAAGAAATTCAACTATGCCGATGATATGGCTCTTGGGTTTAAACACAAAAATCTTCTTACTGCAGAAAAGATATTGAATAAAGACCTAAAAGCGATGAACGATTTTTTTATAAAATGAAGACTTAAACCATCCTTAAACAAAACGGAAACATCTTGCTTCCATTCATCGAATTCAATGGAACCCGTTTGAAGTACAACAAACACCCAAAGTACTTGGGCGTAACCCTTGACCGCACACTCTCTTTTAAAAAACATTTGACGAACGTAGCTACCAAACTGAGAACAAGAAACAACATTATCTCAAAGTTAAGCGGGACTAGCTGGGGTGCCTCAGCCGAAACCCTCCGCTGCTCCGTCTTAGGCCTTGTATACTCCACCGCCGAATATTGTGCTCCTGTATGGCTGAATAGCCCCCATTTAAAAAAGGTAGATGTCCGACTCAACAAATCTTTGAGAATAATCAGCGGCACCATTAAACCTACACCCACGCACTGGCTGCCTACTCTCTGCAATATACCTCCAGCCCATCTCCGCCGTGCAAGCGCTCTCTGCAGGGAATATAAGAAAATCCAAGACAACCCGCAGCTCCAAATTCACGAAGACATCGCCCAACTAGTTGAGAGGTTACGTTCTAGAAAACCTTCAGTTCAAACTGCTGCAGCACTCACCGCAAAAAATTTCACTCTGGAACACGAATGGGTACAAGAATGGCGGAATAAAGTATCTCCTGACACCTACAACAACATCCGTCCAAACGAAACAGTTCCTGGCTCTGCTCTACCAAGAAAAACATGGTGCTGCCTAAACCGCATCCGCACAGAATGCGGCGTATGTGCAGACTCTCTCCATAAGTGGGGAAAACTCGAAAGTAACGCTTGCGACTGTGGAGAACGACAGACAATCCATCACCTAGCATATAGTTGCGTCAGGAGACAGAGCCACTGCACGACTACAGACTTCTTGAGGGCCACCCCATCGGCTGTTACGTGGATTGAAAATTTAGATTTAAGAATTTAATGTTTATTTTTTAGTCTAAGTTTTTTTTATCATGTGTTGCCATACGTTAAATAAATAAATAAATAAGCTCAACATGATTCACAGTTTATGCAAACTAACAAATGTTTTGCCTCATCTCTTAAATATTACTTGACACCTATATCTAAAAAAACTAATTGTTACAACACTATTAAAATTAAGTTATTTAAATATTTTAGTTTTTGGTGAAGGATCTTGTGTAGGAATGCACCATTTTTGGTATATTAAGTATAAGTATAGGCGAGAATTACAGTGATAGTACATCTGAGAGTCTCTGTTTAATTTTGGCCAATGACAAAATAACTGCTTGTCTGGGCTGTAGATCGACGAAGTTTTCTTGCACGACCGTCCCTTTAATCTTCTTCCCTAATATTGCAATCGTACATAAACGTTACAATATAATCGAGAAAATCGTTTACATTTAATCATTTGGCCATCGACAACTGGAAAACCGCTAACTAACAAAATCGAAGACAAAATATGACATTAAACAATACAATTGCGTCACATGACGCCTGGCAGATGTAAAAATGGAAATTAAATGTTATTGAACAATAACTAATTGAGTTTTATAAGAAAAGGATGCAATGAAGGGGGGATACACACACATTAAAATTATAAAAAAAAAAATTTTTTTTGTGTTATCAAGACAATGTTATTTACATAAAAAAATAATAATCCAAATAAAGTTTACAATTTAGTATCATCAGTTATTAATAATCGATTATGTCAAAGTTACAATAGGCCGATGATAACTAAAATAAGCAACGAAAGTATTACTTTTAACATAGGCGGAGCCTAAGCGACGGAGCGAGCCGAGTAGTTACGAGGCTGCCTAAAGCTTTCAAATCACTGCATCGCGGCACCAACAGTCGTTGTTACCCCCCAAGCGGGCCAAAATTATAATGTATTTGGAGTGATATTCCAGAACAAAAATATAGTGAAAGTGATGTAAAAATGTAGACATGTAATAATATAAATTAAGTTTTACTATGTAGGTCGGGTCAGATGGACTGTGAAACGGTTGCCAGGTCTTTCCGTTTTGTGGAATATATTGCAACGGATTATATCTTGTATTTTTCTTCGTCCACATTTCCTTCGAAAAAATGATTTAATACACGAATAAAAAAAACGTAATAACCATTTTGTATGAAAATATTAATTCCATTTAATACCAGTACAATAATATTTAACTGCAAATAACGACATTTTAAAATACCACGAAAACGCCAAAGTCCTTAACTATTTAAAAAATGAGCAATAAACTTTTTCTTAATATCATGCAATGCGAATATGTGATTTTCAATAACACGCAAAACAAAAATAAAAATAATTATCTAATGTCACTTTTAAATGTTTGATCTAAAATAAAATTAGTTTGAACTTTTTCAATATTAACATCCCAGTTTGATAAGCAAAAGTTTTTTTTGGACTGGATGAAATTTTATATTCGGTGGTTGTGGCATTTGTAAATACAGGATTGAAATAATTTTGTTCTACGGTCTATTTGGACCCCTGTTTACAAGTGCCCGTTGCAGTGTCTTGGTTAGGCAGGGCATAAGCTTCAACCCACTTACTAAAGTAATCCATAGCAACCAGTATGCATTTGTTGCCGTCATTTGTCATCAGAAATGACCCAGCTACGTCGATGGCAATCCGTTCAAAACCGGCTCCTACATTGTACTGTTTCATTTTGTCTCTAGATCTTATTTTAGGGCCTTTGTTAGCTTTACAAACTGAGAATCTTCTACGTGGTCCCGACAATATAACCAATAGAACCTTTGTCCTACTTTATCTAGTTTTAGTGACTCCTAGACGACCACCCGATTTTCCGATCCCTGTATTGGACACAACCAGTTGGGAAATTGTTTTCTTGCTATCGGCCGACTCCCAAATTCGTTTCAGTTATCCATTCTCTTCAACAAGGGAATCCCGTTGTGACCATAATGTGGGCATTATCATTTAATAAAATTAAAATAAAGTTTGAAACTGCACTTTTTAAAAGAGACACTGTGGTTTTAATTGGTACAATGAGTATAACCTAATGGATAAAAAAGACCAGTATTCCGAGCTGGTTCTTACGTCAGCTTCGTAAGGCGTGAGTAGATTGGTAGACGGGAAGTTATTTCTATCGGTAATATCACGAGGATGAATCTCAAAAAACTTTATAGAACTGTTTTTACTTAATCATATGTTTTAAATGCGAAAATGGTCTTTTTTTGAAAATAAGTCCAAACAAATTGTGGGAAATGCATAGCCATAAAAACCACCAGAAGAGTAGGGCGAAACCTAACCATTGAAGACCGAAACTTTGAAGTAGTCCATCATTTCAATTACCTGGAATCCCAAATAAACGAGAACAATGGTATAACACAAGAAGTACAACGACGAATAATTGCAGGCAACAGAGTATACTATTTACTCCAAAATACGTTTAGGTCAACTATAATTAATCGAAACACAAACTATGATTAGACCAGTGGTGATATAATGAAGCCAATCCTGGACACTGACAATGAGAAACAAAGAAAGGCTCCTAAAATTTAAGAGAAAAATACTCCGAAAAATCTACGATCCCATACAAGAAGAAAAAGGATGGAGAATAAGATACAACCACGAACTAAGAGAACTTTATAAATCCCCAGACGTGGTAACATTCATCAAAATATTAAAACTGAAGTGGACTGGTTATATGAAGATAGAAGGATAATAATATTTAAAAAACGCTATAGTACACCAAAATTTTTTAATTATTTCAAGCAAATTCTCAAACGTTTTCGGCGTCAAGCCATCATCAGGAGAAATTTTTGTCACAAATTTGTTTACAATAGAAAATATGACAATAGCTCAAAAAAGAACATTACAACAACTTAATTTGTCAGTAGTTATAGGACGCTAAAAAGGATGTATAAGGCACATTTCAAAAGAACGAGGACCAAGGGAAGACTTCGACGTCGATGGGTGGAGAACGTCGCGAAAGATGCATCTCAACTCCTACGAGTGAGAAACTGGGAGAGAGTAGCCATGAGCAGAGACGATTGGAGAAGAAAGATAGGGGAGGCCTGGGACCAGTAGGACTGAAGCGCCATGGAGAGAAAGAGAGAGTTTTTTTGGAACTTTCAGATTGGGATATTTTAAAATCCTGATTTGCTATAGCTCTCCTGATACCAAATATGAATTCAGGCTCAAAAAATTTACAAGATATCGTGTTGCATTTTAGATGGTTAAAAATAAGTTTAATTTTGTTGAACTGTGTTATTAGCGTGACGGCGCATATCAACATTTTCATAGTTATTATTTTCGTGTGCCTTTTAAATTATGCGTATTTAACTTTCAACATGGAATGACGACTTTAAAATGTATTTTCAGCCATCTAATGACAAAGTTTTCTTATTATGACGCATTACGTTAAGATGGTTTACTTTGTATTAAACAAACGGTCGACTGTTTTGTTTTGTCACATGTTAAGTTAATTTAATTAAATACCAACAAATGCATTAAAAAATAAACCTTTTTTGTATATTTGTACATAGAAGCAACAGAAAAAAAAACTATAGGCCCTCGACTTAAAGTGCCATCCCTTATAGGTTATTTATTTTGTTACTTATGAGTTCATTTCCAACCCTTAAAGTATGAGATTAGTGATTGTGCATAACAATTTTGGTGTACAGATTATTCGCAATTTTCTGTGTACAAAATCAGTGATGATGAATTACAGTTTCTAAGACATTCGTTTCTACGACACCAGTCAACGTAAAAGTAGCGAGTCAATGAGGTACAGACCTTTTTTACGCCCAGTAAGTTTACACGGAAATTACCTACTGATTTTGTTAAAAATGCAATAAATCTTTATTAAGAGCTACATTGCCATGCTTTTTTGTTGTGCTATTGATTGGTTCAGATAATTTTTAATCACCATGGAGCCCTTATTGCAGGATGTTAAATAATGCATGAGTACTAGGAAGTTATTTTTATTTTTTTTCTGGTGGGGTAGAAAGATGCAATGAGGATAAACACTAATTTTTCATTTTAGATGCTAACTTCATTATTAGAAATTTTTTTAGGAATATGGCACTAATTAGTACCAAGTAAGTAAATTAATGGAAGATATAAAATTTATAATTTTTAAAACATATCCAAATCTAATATCTCGTAACAACATTTTTTTTATTACCTTAACGTCAAATTATACAGTCCATTTAATGAAAACTAGAAAAGTTTCGTGTGGGCCGCGGACTGCGACTATTAGAAGGGGAAGGGATTATAGAAAGAAGATGATTGTGGACACGCTTTTTAAAAAGTTGCAGGTCATAGTTCTCTGGAAAAACTGATTTTGGAAGCTTATTCCATTCCTTAGCAGCCCTGTAAAAGAAGGATTCTTGATGAAGATTGGTCCTTGTAGTGTCAATCTTGAGAGTAAATGGGTGAGACTGATCAGCGTACCGAGTTCTTCGGCCGAATGTGATCAGTGGGGGTACAAGAGTTTTTATTTCTCTGGAGCATATGTCATGGAAATATCTGTAGAGCAATGACTGGTCTGCAACTCTTCTTCTATGTTCTAGAGGGTAAAGGGAAAACCTAGACTCTGGCTTGCTGACTTTGCGATGTTAGCAACATGGTCATGCCAAGACATATTATTAGACACCGTGATTCCCAAAATTAAAATGGAGGGACTTGATTCAAGGATATTTCCGGATATTGTGATGAAATGATTTGAGGAATTTACTTTCTTGGAAAACGCGGCGCTTTGTTTTTCTGGGCAATGATTGTTGGTTCCCCACTCTACGATTGCTTCAAGATCTCTATTGATGAAATCAACCTGTTCCTGCCTGAGGCTATTTGTATCATTCAGCGAAAGTAATCGATGGGATCTGAAAGTTGAGACAAGTGTGCTGTCGTCTGCGAAACTGTAAATGGGGTTCGTGGTGGTTTTCAAGAGGTCTCTGATGTATAAAAGAAATAGGGAGGGGGAGAGCATGGAACCCTGGGGGACCCCGGCATTGGTTTTTAACGCATCAGAAAAAATACCGTCAACTGCCACATGTAAGGAGCGATCTTGCATGAAGCTTAAGAGCCATTGGCGCAGTTTGGTTTTAAGACCGTAGGCAGATAATTTGCTTAACAATGCCTGGTGCCAAACGCGGTCAAAGGCTTTAGTGTGGGCTTTAGTCTGAGTGTTGATGCATGTTTAGACGTGTTCACGTTTGTACAATATACGCTGCGCCAAGCCAGTGGGCTCAGCTTTTTTACAGTAGTGATAGTTTAAAGTGCGTGCCATGGAATTTTGGTCACGATATTCGGGTGGTTTTGCGGTATAACTTCACTCGTAATTTAAACACAGACCAGTACTTAGAAGAAATGAGCTGATGATTGTCCACATCGTAGAACTATATTCAGGTGGTACAGAAAATTCCAAACATTTCAGTCTGGAGGACGTTGAGAGGACGGGGAAGCCACCAACGTCCGTTATGGAGGAAAACGTCACTGCTGAGAGGTAAATGCTTGACGAAGTCAGGCAAATGACTTACCACCAGATTGAGGAAACCTTAGGACTAACTGCACCAGCAATTTGTTTGATTCTAAAGGACCATTTGCACGTTACAAAAGTTTGTTCTCTTTGGGTGCCGCATAGTCTAAATTAAGACCAAATGACCCGACGTGTGAAATGGTGCCGGGAGATGCTGAAAATGTTTGATAAGGGACAATCTCGGTATGTGAACAATATCGTTACGGAGACTACTATTGAGATGTGTCGATCAAGTCTCAAAACAAATGTTGGGCCTTTTAAGACGAGGATACGCCCGTAGCTGTCAGAAAATCCCGATCAGTAAAAAAAAATTATTAATCACAGCTGAACAGCTGTATTTTTCAAATCGAGCGGAATTTTGGAGCGTGTCGTGTTGGATACCCAAAAGACAGTCACAGCTAAGTGATGCACTCAACAGTGCCTTCCTAAAGTCATCGGCTTTCTAAAGAACTTCCGACCAAATTCAAGGATAGACATCTGGCTCTTTCATGATGACAACGCTCCAGCTCATTGCGCGAAAGCCTGCATCAAATAGCTGACTACTACAAGACTGAAACGTCTCTCTCCTAACACCAGACCTTGCACCTTGCGATTTTGACTGTTCTCCCATGTGAAAATTAAGCTTAAAGGGAGACTGTTTTCCAGTGATGAGGACCTTTTGATGGCTTGGGACAACGAGTGCGCTATACTCCGTAGCGAGACGTGGCAGATGTGGTTCAAGGATTGGTTTCGTAGGATGAAGAGATGTATCGCCTGTGGTGAAAATTATTGTAAAAAAATTAAATAAATAGATCTGTATTGTAACAATTTCCTAGTTCCCTTTGTGTTTATGATCAAAATCATACTCATGTTTTTGTTAAATAATTAAGATACACTTTTTTATTTAAATGATTTACCTTTTTAAAAGCAGTCTCTGACATTAATGAATGAATTACCAACCAATAAAATGAAAACAAACCGTAAACCAGATTTTCGCACAGAAAGCAATTAAGAAACAATACGAACTTCATTACATTTTTCATTCAGTTAATCCCCGTTTTCATCGGCAAACCCCCTCAAACGAAAAATTTCCCTGATAATTATTAGAAAAATCTCCGCCGCATGCGTGATAAAGATCTGAAACACATTGCAGCTACCTATTCCGGAAACACCAATGGGGCGGCTTCGGGGTTGGAAAATGGGTGGGTAGGTGGAAAAGTAAAAGAGGCCAACGCCGCCAAAGTGGATTGGCCGTCGACGCCGGCACTGCGGCCAATCGGGAGAAACGGGGCTCTAAAAGGGAGAATAGAGCGCGTCGGAAAGTGTTTGTACAGGAATTTAGATTTTACTAAGAAGGCGTTTAGGGTAATAATTGACCAAAATAATATTGAAATTTGGAATGTTATCTTTGCGGGTGAGATTTAAAAACGATCATAAGCGTAGGATATTTTAAAAAAAAATGAAAAATATCTGTTGATGCAGTTTTTGAAACCTTTTTTAAGTCTTTTTTTAGTTTTATGTTATAAATATATATATATTATTTTCAAAATGTACTAAAACAATTTAACATGTAGGAATTAATTTAATGAAAATAATAAAAAGTATTAACAGAATTTTCTTATTTTGTTATTGTAGTAATCAATTTTAATACCTTTTAATAACATTATAAATTTTTAATAAATAAACAGTTTTTTTCATTGGACTAACATTTTTGATAGGTACTTAGTTTAAAATTTAAAGTATTTGTTAATCTTGATTATTTTATTTTAAAATATACTCGTTACAAAAAGTTTCCCATGATTGGAATATTATTATTTTTTTTTTTATCTTTTTTCTTCCCTTCAAATTGTTTAAGAGAGGGTTGGTTATTCTTCTTCTTCTTTTTATAGTTTCTATCCGGGTCCGTATGTTGGCGATCATTCTGGCAATTAGGATTTTGTTGGTTGCGGCACGAAAAAGCCCTGTTGCCGTTACTGAGATCCACACCCTGAGATTCTTTAGCCAGTAATTTCTTCGTAGACCTGGGATTTTTCTTTGCAGTGTGTTTTGTAGTCTTACTTTTGTGGTTAAAGTAAGAGAGGGGCTCTTAAAAATTGGTTTTATTTTAAAAAATACTGATCTTGCTTTCTCTACCCTACAGCGAATCTCTTGTGAATGGTCCCATTGGTCATTGAGTACGGTTCCTAAATATGCATATCTACTGTCTCTTTCTATTTGTTGTTAATTTATAGTAAGATGTTCATGGGGGATTTGACTCTTGTTTATAACCATATATTTTGTCTTGTCAAGATTTATATCATGACCATAATCTGTACTAACTTCTTTCACTAGAGTCATCCGTTGTTGTAGCACTTCCAGACTATCTGCCATTACCGTTTACGGTTATTCCAGCATTCACGTTCTCGAGAGCCTTTCTAAATATGTATTCCGAGTAGACGTTGAATAGTAGTTAGTTGTAGAAGTAGGTTGGTTATTGAGAATGAAAAATTCAGGAAGAAAATAACGACCAACTACGAAAAATAGTAAGCAACAAAAATTAAAAAAAATTAACACAGTTATTAGTAACTGCTATTGCCACTGCAAGGTCTAATGCGGTGATCTCGATATTTCCAAACATACCCTATAGGATTTAAGTCTGGACTTACTGCTGATCACTCTAAAAACTGAAATACCAGCTTCTTAAAGATACTAGCAACGTGCCGACGAGCGTTTTTATGCATTAAAACAAAATTCACAGTAATAACAGGACAAACGGTGCCAAATTTTCATCAAGAACCTCTCTATTATACCTATAAGCTGTCAGTGATCCCTTACGAAATACGGTTAACTCTGTGTGACCTTCAAAACAAATGCAGTGGTTAACAATAATGCAACAGGGGTTCTGGCTCTAATTTTAAATTTTCTTAACCTATTTCTGACAGAATAAATGTTTACTTGGAAATTACGGACTCTTGAGAGATCATTCTGCAGTTACCGTGGTGTATGTTATATGACGTTCCCACAGGGCCTGCAGACGAAATAATGATCATATGCAACGATGGTATACCTTAGACGTCCTAAAAGTGGTCATCTATTGTAACCCACAGCTTTTCCTGAACCTTCTTAATAATCTAGCTACACTTGATTGGTTAATACCAAAAACTTTGGCTATATACTGCTGCAATTTTCCATCTTTAGGTACTTGAGCCACAAATTTGGCTAAATGTTCTGGTGTTAAATTACTCATTTCTATAAATAAATAAATATAAATAAAGGGTGTTTCAAAAAAAGGTGACCCCGTCACTAGCAAATTTGGTTTATGCAAAATCGTAATGTGTATACATTTTTTTTCTTCAACGCTCTTTATCTTGAATACGGATGGCGTTACTAACATTTTTTACTAAGCCTGACGGGTTCACCTTTTTTTGAAACATCATTACTTTATACCAGCATTGCTTAGTACTTTATAATTTTCAAATCAAAATATTCTGAAAACGGTACACATTATCGAGTTTTACCGAAAATACCGTTGTGGTGTAAAATTGAGTAATGTTTAAGTTCACTTTAAATTTTAATTAATAAATCTAACCTTAAAAAAGTTATGTTCAATACTACTTGGTACGAACCGTGTAACTAGTGCCCTTAATGAGAGTCAGATATAAAAACAAATTCATGGGATGTATTAGCTCCTAAAACATATTCGTATAAAATTTCATTAAAATGTTTTTAGTAGTTTCGGCAAAATCGTAATAAATGTGTATAAATTTGTTTTCTTCAACGCCCTTTATCTTGAATACGGATGGCGTTACGAAAATTTGTTACTGAGCAAACCCCAATTATTTTTTAGTTTTTTACCTATCCTAGAGACAGGGTCACCTTTTTTTAATAAACCCTGTATATCCGGACAAACCTTTTTTGAAAGCATATATCGTGAGTCAGATTTTGTTTCAAAGAAAATTTAATAAATATTTCAATTAATAAAGAGTCTGTGAATACTGGTTCAAAAAAGTAGTAAAAGTAGCAAATAAACTTTTATCTGGGAGTGAAAATAATTATTTAAAGATTGTATAAGAAACCAAGACGGCCGCTGAAAGGTTTGTTTTTTAAAGAACGAGAAAGTCATTTACGTTTGCCAATGTAATGTGGCAATCTTACAAAAAAATATTATTTTAATATTCTTTACTGATGGATATAGTGAAGAATAGTGAGATAATGGTACGATGAGGTGTGAAAGATGTGGTAACAATGATAGATAAAGGAATATCCAAATGGTTTGGACACGTAAAAAGGATGGATGAAAGAAGATTGAGAAATCAGAATTATAAAGCGAGTGTGAATAGGCAAGTCGGTAGAAGTCGACCTCGTCGAAAGTATTTCAATCAGATCGATATTGTTTTAAAGAAAGGTCAGGTCAAGAGTACTAACAATCGACCAGCATGTATGAGAGTGTCGATGAAAGTAGAAGAAGCAAAAGATGTGTGTAAGAAAGTGGTCTCTACCTGCCCCTTCAGGAAAAAGGCGTGACTATATGTATGTATGTACTGCCAGTGTAGGTATCTGTCCTATTTCTACAGATGTTTTTTTAACTTTGATTTTATCTTTTACATCGATAATGATAATTCTGTTCGTAGATTTTTTGGATTTTGGAACTTATTTTAGGTGGTTTTTTCTCTCTACCCCCAACTTTTCAAAACTCATACTAATAAAACTTACCCATACACCTATCTTGTTTAGAAACAGAAAGTTTTTTATATTGTTGTGATATTTACTCTTGGGTTCGATGAATTTAAACACTCAGTACAATAACTAAACAGTTTATTTTAATATTTCCAAACAATAAATTCTTACTTGCAAATTATTTATACACAAACTCCATACAATCTTTTTATAACACTTTATAATTAACTTTATAAATTTAACTTTAAACTTCACTTCGAAAACTTAAATTCAAACTAAAACTAAAACTCGATCGACGACATTCCTTTATATTGGCAAACAAACTTTTCGAAAAAGGGGACGTCCATTCTGGAAGAACGAGGAACCAACAAAAAGATTCTTTCCTAAAATATTGGGCGTTTGTTGTTACAAAACAAAAGATTTTTTTTTATTTTGATCGACGCACATAACAATATGTCTCTCTCTCTTCAGTCGATGTCTGGTTTCAGACGTCGTGACCCCTTGAATGTATGCCCAGGACAGTCAAGCTTCTCCAGGTTTCTCTGTCTTCAGCAGTCCGCATCACTTCTTGTATGGAGAGGTTTGTTCAGGATTTTATTTGATCGATATATCTGTTCGGTGATCCTCCTCTCCGGCGCCTTTCGTCAACTTTTCTCTGGATGACTTGTTTTTCTAACTCATCTCTCCGAATGACATGGCCAAAGTATTTAAGGATATTTCTTTGGATGTCTGGTAACAACCGTTCATTTTCCGCAATTCTTAGCTCTTAAAGGATTGAAGCGTTTGTTCTGGGGGCCGTCCATGGAATTCCAAGCATTCGTCTATAGCATGTCATTTTGAAAGCTTCGATCCAGCGTCTACATGCCACATTGATAGTCCATGACTCGGAACCGTAGGTAGCGATTGAAAATACAAGCGATTTCATAAGCCGTTGTTTTGTAGCTTTACTTATCTTGTGATCTTTCCATACTTTTGTTAGTTTGGCTAACGCTGTCCTTGCCGTTCCGAACCTCCTTTTTATTTCCTTTTCACTGCCACCTTTGTTCGTGATGCATGCACCGAGGTATATAATTGACTCTTTGCACTCTGTCAGGTATTGAAGAAAGGGTTCGTGGTAAAACTCCGCTTTTATCCACGACCATGAGACAACACTTGCTCCTCTTGAGTTTTAACCACGATTCTGCACTAACTTCTTCGACTAGTTTTAATAAGTTTCTTATTTCCTCTTCACTGCTTGCTAAGATTGTCGTGTCGTCCGCGTATCTGAGATTTGAGATTTTTCTTCTGCCAATAGATATTCCTCCTTACCAGCCATCTGTTACCTTCCTTATGATCCATTCCCCGTAAATGTTGAAGAGGAAGGGGAAAAGAATGCACCCTTTCATTTTTAACAATATGTACACATTCCAAATATAACCAAGTTTCTTACTTAATACAAAAGAGAGACAAAGAAAATTTTTTCATTGACTCATGATCAAGAGTGGTCGGACCTCTCTATCACAGGTACCTTTATAGATTATACTCTGAGAAGCCTTGCCTTTAATAGTTTCTTACCTGGTTGTACCACTACTGGCTCTAACAGTTTTCTCTCTTAGATTGTGCAAGGACTTCTTAACTAGAAAAACCATACCTTATAGGATCTGGAAAATGAAACTCACCTCGAAAAGAGGTTTCTCCCTTTTCTCCTGGATTTGAACTCTGAAATACGTATTATTAAACTTATACTCATATTTAGGATACTTTTATTAGTGCTCAGTCGTTGCCTTCGTAGACAGATTGTGATCAGAGGTTTAAAACTGCAGAAATGTATACAGTTTCCTTTATTAATTTTATGATATTTCGCTGACTCACGCATATGCCATTTAATTTCTAATTAATCATGCCAACGCATAGGTTTTAGAAAAAACGTACGCCTCTGTCTGCGAAAGCATTGCAAGTCAATAGAAAAACGCAACAAGTTAGTGTAGAGAACTTCTACCTTTCGCCACACTTTGATTTCATTACTCCCGAACTCTAAAACTCACCGGACGTTGCGTTTCGACTCTTCTCCCAACTCATCATCGAAATCGACTAATCTTTTGCTGTCGATACATTTTTGGTGGTTTTTTTTTATGGATATCTACACAGCCGGGTGTTAATTTTGCTCAGTTGAATTGTCGACGGCGTTTTAAGGGGGCGATGACCCCGTTTTATGCTAAATAAGTTTCGATCTTGTAAAGTGGAATTGTTAATAGAATTAACTTTTTGAATTTAATCGTGCTTAAAAATATTCGGTTTTGTTGAAATTAGTGGAGAATGGTAAGTGTTAGCTTTACAATAAATAATTTAAAACCTTTTTTTAAATACGTATTATAAATATACGTTATAAAATATTATGCACAATTTTAAAAATTACCATTTTAAAGAGAAATAACTATTGTAATATTGCGATAGACAGTAAAATAAAATAAATGGGTGCAATATTTGATAAGATTATTTGTATAACTGTAAATTCAACAAAAACTGACAAAATTCATCAGCGATGCGGTAAGAATTATAATAGTTTTGGAAATATGTTTTTATTGAACTAATTGTGTAAAAGGCTTTTAACAAATGAAGATGGTAAAGTTTATTATGAACGTTAAAAGCATCATCTTTATCTGTACAAAATGTTGGGAAGTGGGGTCCACCACATTTTAAAGAAAAAACATCGAAAAATTAAAATTTTCAAATAATTTTTTTTTAAATTGGTCTATTTCACGGCATAATTATTATTTTAAAAAAAAATTAAAAAGATGTTTTTAAATTAAAAATATTAGTCTTTTAGTACAAAAATACACCCTAAAAAACCATGTAATTTATAATATTTATTATTATAAGATATTGTTAGTTTAAAAGTATCTACAGACAACCATTTTTGACATGTTTTTCGTGAACTTTTAATATTACTTTTTTAGTATAAAAAAAACCACCCCAAATACCATGTAATTCATATTATTTATTATTAGAAGATGTTTTTAGTATAAAAGTATCTATAGAAAACCATTTTTGACATATTTTTCGTGAACTTTTAATATTACTCTTTTAGTACAAAAATACACTCTAAAAAACCATGTAATTTATAATATTTATTATTATAAGATATTGTTAGTTTAAAAGTATCTACAGACAACCATTTTTGACATGTTTTTCGTGAACTTTTAATATTACTTTTTTAGTATAAAAAAAACCACCCCAAATACCATGTAATTCATATTATTTATTATTAGAAGATGTTTTTAGTATAAAAGTATCTATAGAAAACCATTTTTGACATTTTTTTTGTGAAGTTTTAATATTACTCTTTTAGTATAAAAAACACCCCAAAAAACTATGTAATTTATAATATTTATTATTATAAGATGTTTTAGTTTAAAAGTATCTGCAAAAAACCATTTTTGACATGTTTTTCGAAAACGTTTAGTATTACTATTTTAGTATAAAAAAAACCGCCCCAAAAAACCATTAATTTAAAAATTTATTAAATAAGTCATTTTTTTTAATAAATGAAAATGGAAATACCAATTTATCAAATCTTCAAAGTTATGATAATGAATCTTTTTTTTAATTTGAATGTTTTCTTAAGTAGATTTAAAAAAATACATTATAACATTTAAAAAGTGTTAACATAACGAGTTAATGAAAAACATATCAAAAATGGATTTTTTGTAATTTTAAACTAAAAAAATAGACCAATCTGAAAAAAACATTTAAAAAGGTTTATTTTTCGATGTTTTATGGTCGGCCTATTGTAACTTTGATACCATCAGAAACATCATCGAGTGTTAATATTACAGAAATATTTGATGATACTGAATTGTAAACTTTATTTGGGTTATTATTGTTTTTATGTATATTTTTATGTAAATAACAATGTCTTGATAACATAAAACTATAAAAATGTTTGTATAATTTTAACTTCGTTCAATATTTGTGTTTTTTCTTTTAATTCTAAGGGAATTTTTAAAAATGTTGGTACACTAAATTAGTAGCGTGGTAAGTTGTAATATTGAATTTGTATAGGCAAAAGCTGAAAACTGCTACGTAATCGTAACTTAAATTCTTTTCACAGATAATATTGGCAGTATTCACCCAATTGCAAAAAATGCATTTAATTTTTACCTTTTTATCCAGTGCTTATAAAAATACTTCAAACCTACCTACGTAGGACTTTCCACCTGTAAAACTTATTTACATCCAGTTCCTTTAAATTGTAGAATTTATTATTGGGTAAACATTTCAAATTTAGTATTCCGTAGTAAACACTACTTCAGTTACTCTTGTTACTTGTAAGCATTTTTTCACTTTTTAATATAGTAATCACTTTCGGTGAATGATACAAATAGACTCAGGCAGGAAAAGGTTGATTCCATCAATAGAGATCTTAAAGCAATCGTCGAGTGGGGAACCAACAATCTTGTTCAGTTCAACGCCCAAAAAACACAAAGTGCCACGTTTTCCAAGAAAGTGAATTCCTTAAATCATCCCATCACAATATCCGGAAATACCCTTGAACCAAGTCCCTCCATCTCGATTTTGGTAGTCACGGTGTCCAATAATATGTCTTGGCATGACCATGTTGCTAACATCGCAAAGTCGGCAAGCCATAGGCTAGGTTTTCTGCGGAAAGCCAGAAAGTTGTTTACTCCTAACTGTTGACGACGTACAAGGCTCAAATCCAACCTCTACTGGAGTATTGCTCGCACATTTGGGGTTCAGCACCAAGGCATTCTCTTCGTCTTCTAGATTCCATTCAGAAAAGAGCCATTCGCTTGATAAACAGCTCAACTCTCACAGATACCCTTCACCCTCTAGAACATAGAAGAAGAGTTGCAGAACGGTCATTGCTCTACAGATATTTCCATGGCAGATGCTCCAGAGAAATAAAAACTCTTGTACCACCATTGGCCACATTCGGCCGAAGAACTCGGCACGCTGATCAGTCTCACCCATTTACTCTCAAGATTGATGCTACAAGGACCAATCTTCATCAAGAATCCTTCTTTTACAGGGCTGCTACGGAATGGAATAAGCTTCCAAAATCAGTTTATCCAGAGAACTATGACCTGCAACTGTTTAAAAAGCGTGTCCACAATCATTTCCCTTCTATAATCCCTTCCCCTTCTAATAGTCGCAGTGCGGGCCGTCCGCGGCCCTCACGACGCCCTTTTTGCGACTATTTTCATAAAAAAATTAATTGGCGAACTATATATACAATCTTTACTGCAAAATTATTTACTATGGATGTAAAATTCGTTTAAAGTAACATGTTTTATGAGAGAATTTATCAAATTTTAGAATAGATTTTAAAAATTATTTACATAAGCCATAAATCAAAAAGTTAAAAATATTTTATCAGGTCATCATGCACTAAACTATACTTCGTTCGCTTGGCGTGTACAGCGCCAATAGTACCTACAGTAGGGATGAGCAAAGCTGGGTTCTGCAGACCCGCTGCTGAGGTCCTAAGACCGATTCTAATTTATTGATCGTTAGTAGGTGGCCATTCCTAGATAAGGGAGTCAACCTTACAGGGGTAGAAAAAGTCCAGAGATTGGCATGACTGCTGATCACAGGCTGTCTACGGACCACCCCAACAAAAGCCCTTGAAACGATCTACTACCAGTAGATCTGTTTGGGAAATAATGCGCAGCTAGCGTGGCTCTCAGACTCAATACTGTCTTTCCATGGACCGAAACGCACTACGGTCATTCTTGAATTCTAAGAGAATACGACCTGTGCACAACAAAGTACCGACTACACTAAACCTACCACTATGTTCGAAGGCGACCTATTTCTGGAAAACGCAACCAAACAAGATTGGGCCAGGAAGCTAGTTAAACTTCAGGGCGCAGTATTTTATACTGACGGCTCTTAACTAGAGGGGAGAGTAGATTGCGGTGTCTTCTCAGAAGACCCCTAATTTAGCCTGTCGTTTCGTATGCCCTTGGCCAACTAGGCTGAAATAATAATAAATTAATATCCGTTTCCCTAATTCGAAGATAAAGAATGGATGTGTGATTTTCGCAATATAACTTAGCATTTGAATGAATTCAAGGAAAAAGCTTATTTATTTAGAACATGTTTGATAAAATTAATGCTTTGGAAAGCTAATAACTAAAAATTTGGAACACTGTTGTAAAACAGCACGTAACATTTTGTACACTTAAAAAAAGAAATTCCTTTATTAACCTGAAAATATGCCCAGAATTTACAAACATTAACAACAAAATTTAAATCACTATTCAAAATATTTAGATAAAAAAAACTGTTCTACTTTTAACATTTTTTATGCGACATTTAAGGATAGGGTAAAATTACATAGTCTCTTTCTCTCTTTCTGTGTAGCTTACAACCCGGGGTGGGTCTTCGCTAACATTACAATTTGCCTCCACTTGCTACGGTCCATCATAAGTTCTTCTGGTCGTTGGACATTTAGGGTCCGTAAGTCCGCTGCAATATTATCTTTCTACCGCATCCTTGGCCTTCCCAGCGGCCGCTTTCCTACCGGGGTCTCTTCCCACACCAGTTTTACGACACGGTGGTCTTGTCTCTTCACATGTACGGCCCATCTCAATCTCTCTGTCTTTATTATTTTTACTATATCTGGTTGGTTATATAGTTCTTGCACTTCCCTGTTAGTTCTAATTCTTCTAAGAATTCTTCGTTCTGCGATTTTTAGTTGGTTCTCATTTTGCTTTGTCATCGTCCATGTTTCACATGCATATGTCATTATAGGTCTTATAATTGCATGATAAATTGTTACTTTCGTACGGCGCGTTACATTTTTCGATTTCATTATTTTTTGTAGTGCAAAACAGCAGCGATTGGCTCCCTGAATTCTGTTGTTAATCTCTTGTGTTATACTGTTATCTGAGGTGATTGTAGCTCCAAAATATTTAAACTCATGGACCCTTTCAAAATTATAGTGGTCCATTGTCACATTTTGTCCTATCCTGTCTCTTCGTTCTGTTCTTGTTGTAGTCATGTATTTTGTTTTATTTTCGTTTATTTGTAGGCCAACCTTCCTTGCAGCATTTTCCAGTTTAATGAACTCTTCCTTAACGTTGATAGTTGTATTTTCTACTATATCTAAATCCTCAGCGAAAGCTACTACAATGCGCGGACCCTGATTTCCAAAAAGGAGCGTTTCTATGTTTGCCCTTCGTACGATACCATTCAAGGCGATGTTAAAGAGGAGTGGGGATAACGCATCTCCTTGTTTGAGACCACCGTTGATTGGAAAGAAGGTTGACAATTTTCCTTCAAGTCTTACTGCACTTGTAGATCCCTCTAAACAAGCTTTTGTGAGACTTATCAATATTTTCGGTACGCCCAGTTCTGCCATGGTATTCCACAATTCCACAAAATTACGTAGTACATCTAATTAATTGTTAAACTTAATCTCTCTCTTGTCCTTTTACTCTCGAGAGAGTATGGTGACATCATGTCTCAATTGCTCGGATCGTAGTTCTCCATCCTTCTCTGTCTTGAGCTGCAAGAGAAGCTTCTTGCAGACCAATGATTTCTTTGGTTTGGTCCACCCAGCGCGTCGGAGACCTTCCTCTCGGTCGTTTACCATTAATTTTTCTCTCCACAATAAGTTTTTCCAGCCCATTCGTTCTTCTTGAAATGTGTTCAAAATACCGTAGGTATGATTGGTTTATCCTGGTTGATAGCCTCGTGGTGATTTTTAGTTTTTTAAGAATTGACACGTTAGTACGGTGTTCTGTGTGTGATATTCGCAGCATTCTTCTGTAGGCCCACATTTCAAAAGAATCTATTATTCTTCGATTGGCCATTTTTAAAGTCCAGGTCTCAAAAGCATAAGTGACAATAGGAAAGATCAAGGGGTTTAATAATTTCAGTTTGTTGCGTTGAGAAATTGCAGAGTCTTTACATATTCGAGTTGGTTTTGTTGTTGAGTTACGTGCTATGGCCATTCTGCGTTTAATTTCTCCATCACAGCCGCCTTTGTTTGTGATAAGTGATCCTAAATAGTTAAATTTCTCAATCACTTCAAAACCATCGATCTGTTTAACATTGGCAGGTTTGCGGTCTATTATCATAATTTTCGTCTTCTTTTTGTTCAACGTAAGACCATATTCTCTGCTGATCCTGTCCAACTTTCTCATGAATTCCGTGAGTTCTTCTTCCGAACGAACTAGTATTAAGGTGTCATCTGCATATCTAAGGTTAGTAATTCTTAAACTTAATAAAATGTACTAAATTGTATACAGCGACATTTCCTGTTAATTATAATAAATTTTTATATTGGATTTTTCGAAAAAAAAAAATATAATTAAATATTATAAAAAAATATTTAACATTGAATTTGATTACCGCGTTTGTAGTCGGAAGAGAATCGATTCTTTTAAAAATTATTCCACTTCCGGTAAAAATAAAATGAGTAAATGGTGACTTCAAACTGAATTATTTCGCTTAAATTATCGAATTATATTTCTCTATCTTAATCGATGCAGAATCATTTACTCCATAAAATATTTTAAATTCAGACAGCTATCTAAAAATTAATAAATGTTATACACATCCTTAATACAGAAGTGGAAACAAATTTGGACGAGTTACAAATGGAGTTAATAGATTACAATACAACACGGATTTAAGAAATAAATTTCAAAATGTTGACATACATAATTTTAATCAAAATTACATAAATTTAGACAAATTCCCACGTTTAGGCGCACATGCAAAGCAAATAATGACGGGCATTGTTAATGGCCTACGTTTTGGAACAATTATATTTTCCGCAATGGAAATAATTACGATTACCGATCGAGGTTTATACAGCTGCGTACGAGTTGCTGTATCGTCTATATCTGCAAATATAGACCAATAATTGGTCAATTATTAATGGCAAAGAAGCAGCGCAAAATTTTTCATTAAGTATTGTTTTTCCACAAACAGATATGAAAAAAAAATTTAAAATGCAATACGATCACGTGCACGGAAAACAGTCGACCAACATCGCTAAAAATCAGTATGAAATTTTTAGCCACGGTGTACGCAAGTCTAGCTTACAATTTTTACAATTCTACGAATTAAAAAAAAGCCGTGTGGTGTTATTAGTCACCCGATGGGAACGAAGTTCCTTACGGTATTTATAAATTTTGATCAAGGTATTTTGTAAAAAAACAAAAACAAATATAATTGTTATTGATTCTCATACAAAAGATATATAATACGAGTACTTTGTTAAAGTAGGTATTAACAACATTTTCGGGCACAAATTTTATTACTCTTTTGGTTGCAATTTTTGGACAACATCTTCAGACCACTAAACATATTTTCAATGGATTTATTTTTGTAAACAAATGGATAATATTTCATCACTATAATCAAAATTTTGCAAATTATATTTTATAAATTTTTATTGTTACCACCAAAGCGAAAGCCAACGCCACGATATTTTCGTTCATTGTTTCATAATTTTTGAAAGGAAGTCATTAAAATATGTTTTCAATTTGATTTTTTGTAGTCGGTGGCTCCTTCTCGCGCTAGTAGCAGACTCCAGCACTACGAAGATGGCGACGAAGTCGAGGGCAACGAGGAAGAGACCGCCGGTCCCGGAGGCGGCGATTCGGTCACAGATGGCGCCGTAAATGGCAACCACCGCCTAGACGATGAAGACGACGACGACGATGAGAAAATTGCCCAGAACGGAGGCGGCGGCGGCGTCACAACGTCCAGTTCGAATCGCGACGCCGTCGGGAACAACGGCGTAAGAAACGGCAGGAGAAAAGGGAACAACGGCGGTGATACCGACGAGGAAGAAAACGACGCAAGTAATATTAACGGTGAGTTGTAGATGGCACTCATCGTGGGGGAAGCATTGGCATTGCATCAAATTTTTTAAATGTTGACACTGTAATGTTTTTTGGCGTCTTTTCTTCATTTTTTTTGTTAGTTGCCAAAAAAAATCGTCATTTATAGAAGATAAAAAAATATTATTTCAGTTTATGCACTTTAATTTAAAATAGTAAGATTTTTAATAAACAGCAGCCGAATGTTGTAAATACATTTTAAATTAATATTATATTTTTTATAAACTTGTAAGAACTTTTTCACCAGAAATCTTTCAAATCTGTCAATCTAGGTTAGGATAAGAAATGACAAATGACATTAAATGTTTCAGAAATCTGTAAACAGATTTTTAGATTTACCAACTGCTTTTTGACAAATGCTTTATAGCTGCGCACATGTATCAATAATAATATTAAATACACTTTTAAATAAACTATTTTAATTAACTAAAACGCGAGACATTTCTCTTAATTACCCACAAGCTTTTAAACATTTTTCGGTGACTTCTACAAAAAATGCAAGTCATGTAAGTTCTTCATAAAATAAATTTTATTAAATTTATACAAAAAATAGGGTTACACTGACAAGAAGATATCACCATTGTATTTATATAACAAATACAATGGTATCACTAACATTGTATAAAGCCATAATTGTAAATGCGTAAATATAATACTGCATCAACGTTCGTTTAAAAATATTGCTTTATACTGCACCACATTTTAGCATTAGGCTCTGAACGAGATTATTAAGACATCTAGCATTTATTGCCTTTGCTCTTTTTGATAAGGTTATTTTATTATTAATATTATACAGTGTGTAGATAAAGTACTTGCTAATATTTCGATTTCTGTTAGGTTTACAAAAAAAAATAATGAGCAAAAGTTTTTTTCAAATAATTTAGGCCATTTGCATAAGTCTCCAAAATAACTTATTGACACAATTTTTTATATAGTATACCCTGTAAATATTTTAAGTTTTTTATAGTCTATTAAATTACAAATACAACAGTTAAAACTGCATAATTCAACATTATTTATTCTACAGTTAATGAAAAAAATAGTTTACGGGAACGTTTTTATTGCCAAAATAATTTATTAATCTCATTTAATTAGATGTTCAAATT
Organism: Agelastica alni; assembly: GCA_950111635.1. NCBI lineage: Eukaryota > Metazoa > Arthropoda > Insecta > Coleoptera > Chrysomelidae > Agelastica > Agelastica alni. The sequence goes on along the minus strand of OX467710.1, from coordinate 22,772,827 downwards.
GTCTTACTTTTTCTATTTAACAGTATACAAGTCTATTATAAAAAGCTGATATGCTATTACACAATTGCTGATGTGCTATTTGACGGGCTGTTATCAGTATTCTATTTCTCAGTTTATCCCGATTATCAGGTTTTGTCTTGTATACAATATTTTTTGGATATCCCCAGAGAAAATAGTCTAAAGGCGATAAATCGGGAGATCTGGCTTGCCACTTAGTTGTGCCCGTTTTTCCAATCCACCTGTCTTGGAAAACTTCACCATCCTGCTGAAACCAAATGTCATTACAATTGTTACCAACTGCATTTCTTATTGCAGAAACTATTTGATTTTTAAAAAAATCTAAATACTATTTAAAATTAACTTTTAAGGGCATTTGTGTTATATGTTTCCGCATCCATCTAGGATTAGTATCACTCCAATATCTACAGTTATGGCGATTAACTGTGCCATTTACCATAAACTTGACTTCATCAGGAAAGACTAAATTACTTGTGAAATAAGGATCTGCATCTACCTTTTGCATTATAGTTTCACAAAATTCCATTCTGCGGTCATAATCATCTTCAGATAATTCTTGCAATAGCGTTACTTTATAAGAATGAAACCTATTCTTTTTAATAATTTTACAGACAGATTCCACACTAACATCATTATCTGATGCAGTTTTTCGAATGGATGCAAAAGGATTTTCTATAAAACTTTGCATAACGTTTTTTATCATAAGTTACGTTCTTTGGTCAGCCAGTATTAGGGCTATTTTTAGTTGAACTTATAAGAATCATTATTCTTTCCTGTTCGGTAACATACGTAAGTAACTTATTACAATAAACACCTTTCACTAATTTTAATGAAAAATAATTAAAGAAATTTAAAAACAATTAATGGTAGAAAAACCTACTACTTTTTTGACATAAACAATTTTTTTTAAAATTTGTTTCAAACCACTGTAACTTTGGAACTATTAAAGGTAAAATTATGCGGTCTTGACGGTTGTATTTGTAATTTAATAGATTATAAAAAACTGAAAATATATACAGGGTGTACTATTTAAAAAAATATATTAATAAGTTATTTTGTAGTAACGGTATACTTCTAATCGACTTGTGCAGATGGCATGAATTATTTCAAAAAACTTTTTAACATTTTTTTTGTAAACATAACAGAAATCGAAATATTAGTAAGTTACGTAACTTTATGTACACACTGTATAAATTATAATTATTACATCCGTCTTAAAAGACCATGTATAAATTGTAATTGTTGATTGTTTAATCGTTTGTTTATAATCGTCACGTATAGAATAAAGTGAAAAAGAATTATTAGATATTGATAGACTCAATTGATAGAAAATTTACAATTTACTGTCTTGTTCTGGTCTGTTCCTTATATTATATAGAATGCAATGATACAATAGCGACCTTCTATCGAAAGGATACTTTTAGAAATAAGTCGTTAAAAGGGACAAGTCCCCTTTACATGCATGTGTTAATTTATGATCATCTTGACCAGACGTCTTACATACATTTTTGCCCTTAATGTCCATAAAATAAAAAATGGCTTCTCATTTGTCAAACGTAATACATTTATAAACTTTCTATGTATCAAATATAAAAATATCGATTTTTAAAAGAAGAGAGCATACCTAATTCACATAAGAGAATCTTTCAAACTAAAACAAAACAAAATAAGAAACAATACAAAATCTCAACGTACATAAAAAAATAAATGAGCATCGAAACAAATGAAACAAATTTTATTTGATCATAAATAAAGTTTTCGGCCTTCTAATGAATTCATTAGGTTTTTGAAAATAAGCTCTTCTCTTCAATGCCTGTAATTTCTCCATATAATTCATACGCATTGTATCTCTACACGACACTGTTTCGAGCGATTACGGTTACTAGATAGCAGGTATTTTCCTATGTCCGAAATTTTGGTCCTTTGCCTGGGGAGAAAAAAGTATAAATATATTAACTTATTCAATTAGTTTCGTACTTTTTATTATTTGATATTGCTTTTAAAAACTGCTGGTTGTTTATAACCATTTTATGAAATTCTTAACATAATGTGTTCTCAATTACACTGTGTCAAGAGTATAGCCTTAACAGACGCTATAGACAGTCTGCTTCTCTGCTTAGTCCACTACGCTCCCAATAATGAGAAGTTTCAATCAACTTTTGCATTTTGTGCTTGGATCAATGTGATCAACGTTCTGACAAAATTTACTAAAAGGTCAGGGTCATTGTCTGGAATAATTATTAATTGATCTGTTAGAGACGTGCATTCTTTAAGTATTAAAAAATACAAAACAATTTAATTTTATGTTCATTTTATTCACACCTGACTTTTAAAATGTTTTAAGCCACAGCTGCGAGTAGTTCTTTCTAGACCTCTCTTATTATTTGTGATTGTTAATACATATCATATAATACATATCGGAAACAGGACGGATCTTTAAGGAAACGAACTTGGCAACGAAATAAGGTAATGACTTTTGCAACATGGAACATTCAAGGAATAAGGGGTAAAACGGAAGATGTTATTAAGAGTGTACGTAAGGCGAAAGTAGACATAGCCGTACTTACAGAGACCAAGAAGAAGGGAAACGAAACTGAATATTTAGATGAATACCTACACATCTACAGTGGAGTACAAAAGGAAGCCAGAGCAGCCAAGGGAGTATCTATACTGATTAAAAAACATCTCCTCAGTAATCTTACGAATTGGGATACTATGAATGAACGAATTGCAACCGTTAACCTAAACATCAGGGGACACAGAACCACTTTAATTGCAGCATACGGACCCAATGATGACGCCCGTCAAGATAAAAAAGATGATTTTTATGACCAGCTAAATGATATACTCAATGAGTTAGGAGATCAAAGGGAGTACATAATACTGTGCGACCTTAACGCCAGAACAGGCAGTAGAGCTAATAATGATATAGTGGGTAAATACGGTGAAGAAGTTTTAAATGATAATGGTCAAAGGTTAATCGATACATGTGAGCAGTATAAACTTAAAATCTTAAATGGATTTTATCAGCATAAAGATATCCATAAATCACTTAAATCCATCATCGATTACGTTATCATAAAACAAGAAACTAAATGGCGCGTGCTCGACACTAGAGTATGCAGAGGCTTAGAGTGTGGGTCAGACCACTACTTTTTATCTGCAAAAATTGGAATATACTTTAACACTAATAACAAACGTACAACGGACATAAAAGACAAAGCTGACCACATTAAATATAATCTAAATGGGCTCCATGAATACAGTACAAAAACTCTCTATCAAAACAGACTAAACTTGAAGCTAAAACCGGAATATTTGACGCTGATCATCTGTACGAACATATTATAGAAGCCTTACGCTCTGCAGCACAAGAAGCTCTCGGAATAGAGGAAACAACACCCAAACATAACAAAAACATCACATGTAATAATAGCTTAGAGAGTCAGAAGAACAAAAAACAAACGGCGTACAAGAAATGGCTAACTACTAAAGATATTAATGATAAAATTAACTACAAGAGAGAACAGGCATTATTTAAACGAATGACACAAGGCAACAAGAACGAGACATGGGAAACAAAATGTAGGGAAGTCAACTCTTACCTTGGTGGGACTAAATCTTCCGAAGCGTGGAAACTAATCAGATCGCTAAAAACTAATTCAGTTAATAAAACTAATATTCATCTAATTATGATAGATAAATGGAAAGAACACTATTCCAAAGAACTTAAAGAGAACAGAGAACAATATTTAACTACTTCTCCAAAAGTTTACCAAGTCCAGGGTCAGTACATTCATTTAAATGATAAAATATGATACAGAAAGCCGTAACCTCCATGAAGAATAAAAAAGCTAGTGGATCAGAGAACATACCTGCAGAGCTATTGAAAAATGGAACACGGACGTTAATTCTATTCCTCAAAGAACTCTTTACACGATATTTAAATGGGGAACCAATTCCGTTAAGCTGGAGAGAAGCCTGGATAACACCAATCCACAAAAAAGGCAGAAAGGATGACTGTTCTAACTACAGATGTATCTCGGTAACAAGCACCCTAAGCCGACTAAATGGGAGAATCTTAAAAAACTTACTAGAACAAGAATACGAAGCAAACTAAATCGAACAACAAGCAGGGTTTCGGGCCGGCCGCCCATGCATGGACCATATCTTTAGCATTGTTCAAATGAGTGAGAAAAGAGTGGCAACTAATAGGGAAGTCCATTTACTTTTTGTAGACCTTACAAAAGCGTACGATACTGTCCCGATAACAAAACTGTGGCAAGTCTTAGAGAAATCAACGATCAATAACACTGTAATAATAGCTATTAAACAGTTATATCAGCAATTAACATCCAAAATTAAGTTAGGAAATAATCTATCTGAAAGTTTCACCGTCACTAAGGGTCTAAGACAAGGTTGTAGTTTATCCCCCACACTATTTAAAATATATTTAAACGAAGTGTTAAAGAAGTGGAGACGAGCGTGCCATGGAATGGGGATACAGTTAAATGATGACACTACTCTGTATAATCTGCACTTCGCGGATGATCAGGTCGTCGCGGCCCAAGATAAAGAAGACCTGGAGTTCATGGGAAAACGACTTCTTAGAGAATACGAAGAAGGGGGATTAACGGTTAATATAAGCAAGACGAAATATTTGTGTATTGGGGCAGAAACAACAGATCTGGATCTAGACAATGTAAAAATAGGAATATGTAAGTAATACACCTATTTGGGTACAAAAATCACATGTAAAGGTCGTACTGAGGAGGAAATAGAACAACGGATATTAAAAGGAAAGAAAGTTATAGGATGCCTAAACTCGCTGTTGTGGGCAAAAAATATATCTAGGGAAAAAAAACATATGATATATAATACTATCTTTCAAAGTATTGTTCTGTATGGCTGTGAAACGTGGCAACTTAATAAAACATTAGAACGCCGATTGCTAGCCCTGGAGATGGATTTCTGGCAAAGATCTGCTGGCATATCACGTCTCGATAGGGTTACAAATGACCGAATCCGACAAATTGTAAAGACCGACACAACTATAATAGATGAAATCCAAAGAAGACAACTTATATGGTACGGCCATGTTGAACGTATGACAGATGAAAGGCTACCCAAACTAGTGCTTAAATGGACCCCAACGGAACGAAGGAAAAGAGGTAGACCAAAACCAACATGGATAGGGGGCATTCAGAAAGCGATGTCCGAAAGAAATCTAGCCCCAGGAGATTGGACTGACCGAAGAGGCTGGCAACTGGGAACCGGAAGGCCAAAGACGCTATAAACCGGATTAATTATTTATTAATACATATCCTATTTAATGACGATAAGGAACTCGTACGAAACGTAGTAAGGAAAGTTGGGATATTGTTTTGTATAAAAGTATATTTTAATTTCAGGTGGCTACTGGCGTTCAGCGGTGGCCTCCAGGCCCGGCTCACCTTCTATGGCCGATAATGCTAGCGACGTATCTTCTATGGTACCACCTCCTCCACAATCTAGACCAAAGAGTCGAGCAGAGATGACGATGACTGCTAGTAGATACAACAATTTGTCTTATTGGAGAGCCAGAAGGGTTGTATTTTACAAAAATGGGGACCCTTTTTTTCCTGGAATAGAATTCAGGTTGGTAAAATTTTATTAAAAATTAAATATCCCTTTTTATTTTTGTAAAAATTCTAATTCATACAGAGATTTGGATTCAAGCAGTATTTTACCAACATTGCTGAAAAGGCATTGAAAAAAATAAATTGTTTAAATATATTAACAAACTTTATATTTAATGAAAACCACACATTTTATTAATTGGAAAATGGTTGTAGCCCACCGTTATTATGATAAAGCTCGTTACTTAATCACTTTAAATACTTAGCCTACGAACCATTGGACCAAGTTCATTAATGACAAAAATAGGTCTTGTATATTTACAGTTTAAGACAAAAATACCACATTTGTATTATTCATAATGTTTTTATCTATATACGTTTCTATTTGGCCAAAAATATTTTTAAAAGAGTCAAAACTATCTGGTTCATTTATCTTATCATTCCAATGATTTTCTTTTACAGGTTTAAACCAGGACGAGACATCGTCAGTCTGGAATCGTTGCTGGACAAATTATCTTTGAGAATGGACCTTCCACGCGGTGCCAGATATATTTTTTCAATGGACGGTGACAGGAAATACAGATTAGACGAATTAGAAGATGGTGCTTCCTATGTTGTGTCTTCGTATAAAACTTTCAAGGTTAGTCGATTTTTTTTTTGGTTGTACTGAACATATCGCAATGGTTTATTTCCCTTGGTGTCGGTACAACGTTAGTTGTCCCATGTTATATCTAACACGTGCTCGAAATTTTGAGAAAGCCGTTCATCACTATTCGGAAGAACGTCTAACTCGCTTCCAAAGAGACCAGTCCGGTGTCAATCGATTACACATCGATATCCGCCTAAAAATCATGCGTCAAAAATATTTATGGTCTTATGGTCCACTTCTTCTTATTAGAAGAGTGACTTATGCATTATTTTTTTTGCAGAGGTGGAGAGGTTATGAGTCTGGAAGCTCAAGGTCTACTGTGAGGCTTCCCTGGGTGTCAGGTCTTCTCACTAAAAACTCCACCCCTATTTAGGTCCGTCTGACTATTGCCTCCGATGACACTTAGGTCTGTTGGCCCATTGTATCTTGCCTATGTGGTTTTATATCATTGTACCCAATATAGTACTTTCGTACCTTGTAGAAATTTCTACAAGTTTGGTATTGGGTGCGAGCAATACAGTTCTGGGTCGCCGGATGGCTGCCCAAAAACTGCTTGTATTTTGCGGTCCAGTGCCCCACAGCAGCACAATATGTGTTTTACTGTTTCCGGATCCTTGCCGCACAATCTGCAGGTTAGGTCTCCATTATACAGTCTCATTTTGTTCAGATGCTTCTTTACTGGTGCGTGACCGGTCAAGAGTCCCGTAGTGATTCTTAGCAGATTCCTGTTCATTGCAAACAGTTCTGCCGTGCTTTTGTGACACGGTCCTTTAATGTATTCTTTACCGTGTTTGTTTCCTGGTCTACTTTCCCAGTAATTTTTGTGTTCTTCCGCAATCCAGTCTTATACAGACACTCTTACTGTACGCTTAAGTACCCCTGACTTATACAGTTAGAAATACGAATTGAGGAACAGCCAGTGTTTTGTTAAATATAAATACTTAATAACTCATAATTTATTATAATATAAACAAAATTAAATTCTTGTCGTTATTTGAAATTAAAATTCCGCAACTTTTGTAAATAATATGACATATTATTATAATTATTATTATTTTTACAAAATGACACGAGCCAAGAAAAATCTTTATAGCTCTTAAAAAATACACTAGCAAGTACAGGTAATATTAGTAATGAAAGAAAATGAATGAATAAAATATAAAGTAGTAGAGAAGAAAATGAGACAAGTAAACTACATTTTTTTTTTTTTATTTTATGAAAATAGTCGCAAAAAGGGTAGACCTATCGTGTGGGCCGCGGACGGCCCGCACTGCGACTATTAGAAGGGGAAGGGATTATAGAAAGGAAATGATTGTGGACACGTTTTTTAAAAAGTTGCAGGTCATAGTTCTCTGGAAAAACTGATTTTGGAAACGACTTATTGTTCGTAGAATCTGTCCAGGCGTGCTTTGAAGAGATTGATGTTGTTCGACATTACAATATCGTCGGGTAACAAATTCTACTCGTGAAAAATGCGATTTGGTAGAAAATACTGTCTGGGCGTGCTCAACATTTAAGTTTAAAAATATAATATTATTGTAGTTGTTAAATCTTAATTAACAAAGTGACGTTTACAACGTTATAACAAAAAAGCGGTCTTTTTGCAAGTCCAATACTGGGAGACACGCTCTCTCGCCCAAACAATTCGTAGCTTTATTGCAAAGTATGCTAAATAAAATAAATTGGGAAAACACACGAATAAACATAGACGGAGAAAGACTAAATCACCTATGCTTCGCAGATGACATCATGTTGATATCAGATAATGTTCAAGAAGCCCAACTAATGCTAGAAAGGCTAAACATCGAGGCAAGCAAGAAGATCGTGCTGAAAATAAATCGAACAAAAACACAGTTCATGACAAATCTGGTACTAAGTGACACATTAAAAATTTAAAACGAAAGTTTAGAACAAACATACGTATTTAAATATTTAGGACACGAAATTAACATTGTACGAGACAACCAAACACACAAAATTCGACGAAGGATAGGTTTAACATGGGAAAAGCACAGTATTGAAGTCCAAGCTGCCAATATGTCTCAAGAGAAAAGTTTTCAACCAGTGCGTCATCCCTGTATTGACATATGGCGCGGAATCGCTAACGTGCCACGTCTTTTAGTTCTCTAAAGAGTACTCTGCCAGTGGTCTCTCTACTGGCAAATTATGCCCGAGCTCAGCCGTAGAGGGTAGAAGAAAAAAAATATAAAAGTGAGCCGCGCCACCGACTTAGACGGTACAAGCCGGAAACCCCTAGGTCTAGTAGGCACTAGCAGAGCCACACGATAAACAACAAACAATTATGGTGAACTAGATAAATAAAGCTATATTTACAATTCCTGCAATATATTAATTAAGTAAAAATGATGTTCTGATTTTTTACAACAAATTCTGTATTTTCGTAAAGTGGATTAAACGAATTTAATACACTTTTCTTAAAATAATATTTAAATTAATTATAACAATCTTTTAGACAATAATAAAAACCTAATGATGTACAAAAGACATTTAAAAAAAAACAACAAAAAAAAATGTTCACATTATTTAAAATTTCAAAAATAATTGGTTTTATATAGAATTCCTGATTGCAAAAGATTAACACAAAAAAAAATACAAAATAAATGGACTTGCAACAAAAATAATAATTTGAAACCCTCACAATAACCACATAAATTATATTCAGTAATGTATAAATTCAGATTCAACTTGGAGCAGGTACAAATTTAATGAAAAATAATTTTTTACTTTTAAACTATTAAAAACACTTAGATCAAGCACATAATAACTGGTAAGTTGATAAAATTAAACTCGATACTATGTAACCAATTGAAAACTTCATTAAGACGCCACTGTTACATCGATGATCCAAGAACAGAAACACCAAGTAGTATTTTTAAAGATTTACACTGTTAAGACTCTCGAGCTTATTTCAAAAATAATTCTTTTTACGATGGCTGTCCTTCAAAATAGCAATATTGTAGGATATTTACAAATAAGTATGAATAAACGTTTTTTTCTTGGACACAAAGAACTATTGAGAATATTACTTTAATCAAAGTTCAGACTCGGCATATTATCCAATGCAATAAATAGTTTTCAACAGTGTACCATATTAATGAATTAAAACAAAACTTAATCGCGGTGTCAAAAATAAGTTACGTCGTTTAAATATACTAAAATAAATCACTTGTAACCTTTGGATACACGAATTCACGAATCATGTAGCCTACTCCTGGCCGGTTTGAATTATGGAACTGCACCTGCTACTTAACAATGGCTTCACCCCATCAGATCCCGCACGCGGTCATTTTAACTCGATCCCAATAACCAAAATATCCACCACAAAGGCACGAATGAAGGGTCAAGTTAAAAATTAAATGGTTTTTCTTTAAAATTCAATTAAGATGGCCCAAATACAGCCAGATATGAAAGAAAAAACCGTAGAAGTTCTGCTCACGTGTTAATATCAAATCGTTCCAAAAACTCTCACCCGACCTCCACAACTGACACCAAGCGACTGATAACCACTGCTCCCTCCCAGGCCGGATATCAGAAAATGACACGGGACACGCGTCAGCCAACCTTTGCAAAAATATGTTCCCAACTCGTAATCGCTCTCGTCCGTGTTGATAGCCAGCCCATCCACACAGAGAAGCAAACCAAACAATAATATAGCTGACAACACACGAAAAATGAGTCGAAAAAAATCAAGGCGAAATCTAATACAAAGACTCCCACTCCAATTAACAAAATGTCACAGCCATTAATAATTAAATCCTATCCCTACTAGGTATGCAACACTATATACAACGAACAAAATACGGTATGCAAAACTAATTACGAACACCAGACTATCAGAGACACAATTAATAATGAAACGGTAGATGGGAAAAAAATAGGCACGTGACAAACGTAAACGAAAAAGAATGCCCACAAAATACAGGTTATGCAACAAAAAATGGAAAAAGCAATGCTAGGAATCACACTTTCTGACAAAATCACTAATCGATCCATACGAAACAAAACAGGAGTACGAGAGAGAGAGAGAGAGAGAGATGGTAGATGGACGAAGAAGATTATAGAATGGCGACCAAGTATCGAAGCTTTTAGAAGTAGAGGCACACCACCCACACGCTTGACAGATAACATAAAACAGATTGCAGGAAACTGGATCCAATCTGAGAGAGGCTTTTGTTCAAAGTGGACAATATAAGCTCGATATGATGATGATAATGCGCTGGTGATTTTTCTGCTGTCAGATAAGAGACATCGAATGTCATACCTGGGTGCACTGTCCGATATTTACAATGGTTGTTTCGTACCTAGCAGTACCGTAAACTACAGGTTGGCTCTGAGCCTATCGGCTGTTGTGATCCTTTCTCAAAGGACTGTTACAAAAAATACAGATTAAACGAATTAAAAGTGTTTCGTTCTTTGTGTTATTGAAAGCGTGACATCGATTATCATCACCTCAAGAATATGTGGATGCCTTAAAATATCATGCGTTAGAAATACATGAATTTTAATTTAAAAAGTGCACGAAAACATGGCGAAAGACCTATAATAATTTCACGGTCGCTTTCGTTTTCAACCGAAACAAAAAGTTAAAATTACAACTACCTTACTATTTATTCTGAAGATAAGTCATCAACAGTTAATAGAAATGTGTGTTTCCTGTTGAATATTCAAGAATAATAATAAGAATAAGAAGTGCCGCTCCTCCAGTTTAAGAATGGACTTTACCGTGTCGTAGGGTCCTAGTGCTGTGTAGTTGGCAATTCACTAAAACGAAGCTTAAAATCGATTTTATACGCAAATACAAACTCAAACCAAATTCACTTTCATTTATTTCAATATTGCCTAATCACTTTAGAGCATTTTTTCACACGATTTTCTTGTATAACAGCCAAAAATTTTTTTCTCAGAATACACACAATAAACACAAACTCGTATCTTCTGAATTGTTCGGTTAACAATATAATTTTATTATACATGGCGCGCAAAAATAATCCGAAATATTTTTCTGTATTGTTTGTAATGATGAGGTAGATCGATTACAAAAACATACTATTTTACATACGGCTTACTTAAAAAGTAAAAATTCCTTTTTTTTTATTTACTTTTGCGCATCAACCATAAAAGGTGATTAGCGCGGTTCGCTAGATATAAAGTTAAAAAAGTAGTATAAATTATAACCTTACTATCTTTTACTCGCGGCTTCGCTGGCTTTGATGTCCTGAAATAACTGTCAAAGATTATTAGAAAGTAAATAAAATGATATGACAATTTTTTTATTGCTTAAATGCGATCATCAGTATTTAAAAATTCTAAAATTCAACCTAGTTTAAAAAACTGAAAATTTGAATATTTGAATATTTTACTACAAAAAATAAATAGTTTAAATTCCTAAAAATTTGAAAAGTTAGAAGTATCAACGTTTAATAAATTAATTCCTCTTTAAAAGAGCTCAAAACAGAATATTATTCCGAGATGCTACTGTATACTATATTATATGTTCTTCCGTCCGGTGCAAATAAGCGGATATCGGGCATTGAACACACGCGAACAGACTACATATAGTTGGCCATGGGAAAAGCATGGCTACAAAATGTTTGCCCTTGCGCTTTGTTAATATGGTAACATCAAAACTAAGCTTGATTGGAATTTAAACTCGTTTGAATTGAAACGATAGGATAATTGGAACTTGAGGTATGATAACAGTTTCCACTTTCCCGACACCTGTTAAAATAGTGGCACCAAGTATATTCTGCCCCAACTCCGCGGGATATAAAGTACTTTGTTGTGTATCCATGATTGTATCTATTGATAAATGCTCCCTTATTTCCCACTGCACATCTTTTAAATTAAGACTCTAACTTTATAGTGCCCTGCACTGCGTTAGGTACTTGTGCGCTGACTTCATCGGCCACCTTTGGACCTCAGGGTTTCGGTTCGAGAGTAAGCCTGGTACAAAGAGTACTGGGGGTGGTGGCAGGTTCAACTCTTCAAGTTGCTCCTGGGGCTTTGGCAGCTTGGCAGACGAACAAAGTGCTCGCTTGCCAAGTGATCCAAGCTTGGGGTCTCAGGTGCACTTTGCACTGGGGCGTATCTTTTAAAATATCGGTGTTCATTGCTCTTGCGCACAACCACTGACCACTATTTAAATTTTGTTGCAAGTCCGGGTAAACTTGAGCAATAAGATCTACATCATTTTCTACTAACATACAAAATTCTCTGGAAAGTAAAATATGACCTTCAGCATCTGCGTTCAAACGTCCATCACCGATTTTCAATAGGGAAAAATCACGGAGTGGGCGACGTCTATTATTGTTCGTATGAACTTTTTGAGGTGTAAACAACAAACTAACCTCCATATATTTACATGGGTGAAAAGTGAACTTTATATATTACTAGCTGACCCGGCAAACGTTATTTTGCCATATAAATAATTTCCTAGTAATTTCTAGTGTAGACAAAAAAAAGACTACTTATTGTAAGTATGTATGTATGTTAGAATGTGTATATTGTATTTATGTAAGAATGTGATTGTCGTTGTTCTAATCTTCTGACTTCATTGCGTTCAGCTCGTGTATCTTCTGGCTCTTCTTGATGCAATTGCGCCATTCTGACACGTGCATCAGTATTTTGTTGCTGGATTTGTTCTTCTGTTCTTTCGGATCTGCTATTTCGCAAGTTTCGAGCTTTACTTGTACTGCGGCTCAAATCAGCCCCTTTGCGTTTTCTTGGCATTGCTCGCCGTACAAAACATACATAAATAGAATTAATGAAATTATTTAATGATGAAAAATGTTAAAAGTATAATTAGGGCCAGGATTTTTGCCGCAGTTTTGAAATGATTAGTTTTAATTTATGAAATTATAACAAAAATATAAGTTTTATGGAAAAAATTTTCAAACAAAAGTAAAAAATTAAATTTTATGAAAACATTGTCTCTTATAATTTTTTCATACAACCAATATTTCCATTGACATTTCAAAATAAAGATTCATAATGATTGATTTTTTGGAAACTATGAAAATCTTAATTGTTCAATTACATGTTTTTAATAAAATTAAATTAAAATTACATTTTTATAAGATCAACAACATTTTCGATATAAATAAAAAAAAGTATACTTACAACACAAAATCCGTTGTTATTGGAAGCTCGTGTCACGTGTTGAGTACTTTTGAGGTTATAAAATCACTTGATTAACTAATCGTGCAAAATACACTCCAAATTGATAATTTAATTATTATTGATAAAATAGGAATGATTAAAAGTTAATATGAGAGTTACACTGAGATAGCAAAATAATAATTGTCAACGTTACTACTACACTTGATGCATAAACAATAATGATGGCCGACAACTGTGTAGGGAGTGAGAAAGAAAGGAGACCGGCTTCGTTCTCATCCCTACTCCGTGCTGTTTACTGGGTCAGTAATTAAATGACGATTGATCAGTTTTCGACCGGAGAGGAAAAATGATTAAATTACTAAAATGGCTATTAAAAAATAAGGGTTGATCGTAGAAGGGTGAAAATTGAAGATTGTATGTATTTTTGTATGTTGTATCATAAAAAAATAGAAATTAAAAATTTTGCCTAAAAAATAAAAAAAAAAATTTAGGGGTGGACTACCCCTAACATTTAGGGGGATGAAAAATAGATGTTGGCCGATTCTCATAGATACCGGATAAGCACAAAAAATTTCATTAAAATCGGTCAAGCCGTTTCGGAGGAGTATGGTAACTAACATTGTGACACGAGAATTTTATATATTAGATTTTGGGCAATTTAAGTATTGAGTGTTATATTTGAACGATATTTTGTAAAGAATTGGTGTTAATAAACCACACAATCCAAAAATGTAAAGGATTAAAAAAGGTAATATGGAGATAAAATCGCAAAAAATATGTTCTGCATAAGGCAATTCGATTATATCTTAGCATAAATTTCCTTCAATTCCTAAATCATTCACTCTCGATCCAAACGCACTTTTTTTTCAAATATTTTAAACGACCGTCTATGAATAAGTGATACATAAGTGATATGCTTCGTCAGGAAAATACCTGATCCATGCATCCCTCCCTCTCCCAAATCCCGCTTGCACATCCCATATCTTCCCATCAGTTTCATTTGTCACTCTTTCAATTAATACCCTTGATTTTAATGAAGGACAAAATCTTTGCAATTCTAGAACGAGAAGCATTTTCTGGCTTTTCCTAAATTTACAAGTTACTATTAACTGCAAGTTTCATCGTTGGTTATGGTCTGGTTTCTCAAGCATTTAATCGCTTCTTTAAGTTAAATTAAAAGCAAACCTTTTAATTTGGGGTCTGATTTGGTATTGTATTTGGAGTCCACGTGTAACTGCATTGATTTTAGAAATAGATTAATTTGGTACTGCTGCATGTAACAATAATTCATCTTCTATGCTTCCTCTATTTTCCACATGCAAAGGTATCCATAAAAAAACGTAAGTTTAGACCGTATCACACTTTAATGTTTTTATGACTGCGTGTCCTAGAAATAATAATTTTCTAAAGTCATGAAGTGCGCGCAAATATATAATTTTCTCTAAAAATTTAAATATAGTTGCTCATTCTCCTATGAAGATACCATGTTCAATAGGTAATAGAATCTTCTTCAGCATATTTTTAAATATTAACCAGTAGCACGGAATAGAGTTGTCGATCGACGATAAAGCAAAATTACTATCGTTGAATCTCAATTATTTCCTTTACACACATACAAGGTGTATTGTTTAATCTTGACAGCTTCGTTGTTTATAAGCAGTAAACAAAATGTTAAAGTGTAGAGATCTTACTTCAACTAAAGTGAAATTGAATGAAACACAAGGGAAGTGTTTACCCTTTTATTATAAAACTGCATATCTTCTAGATCTAGATGATGTTGCTCAGCACTATTATTAACTTGTTTACATTTTTTACTACGTACAATTAATCACAACTGATCTATGTCTGATCTACAACTGATCATAACTAAACAGGGTGGTTCATAAAGAATGGGCAATCTCTGAACTGGAGATACTACACACCAAAATATGGCGATTGAGCTTAACATGTCTTATACAAATGTTGCAGGTTTACGAGATCCACAGGGTATTTAAAGTTGGAATTTTAATTTGAAATTTCTTAATAATTTTGTGATTTTAAGCATCATCGTCTTGAAAATTGGCAACTTTATGTTTTTTGGCATGAAAATTACGAATTTTATGCTGAATTTAGCACTATTCAACTACCTTTTAGATTTTCTAGTCATTTTAGCCATAACTCATTAGGCAAAAAAGATATGTTGTAATTTACATAATTAACAGGGTGTAACTAACGCCCTGTATGAATCCCTAATAGTAACATACGAAAGATTTTATAATGCGGTGTTCATAAGTACCCTTGGCCACTTTAAAGTTGGACAGCCCTGTTTGGTATGTGTACTTGTACATGAACTACATTTATCTAATAACTAATTACTGCAAATTTATTGGAACGTGTTACAGGTTGTGACTCCTCCCTTTAGAAAATTTAACCAATATAAAAAACAAATATTGTACTTAGCAACCAATAGTCGATTATAAACAAAGGCGTGTTTCAGTAATAGTTTCAGAGTGACATCCTTCAATTCATATTAATCAATATAGGGGTTTGACACACGCAAACTCTTTATATTTGAATAAAAATACTAGATACGATAGTGATGTCTTTTTACGTTTTATATATTATAAAAAATATTGACCTAATCAACCCTTAAACTTTGTTGTCACTAGTCGCAAACTAAGCATTAGAACTTAGCAAAAAAATCAGCAATAATAACTATGGGCTCTTTATACCAGTACGAAAATGTGATCTTTTCAGTTTTTTTGTTCAACTATTTTTGCATGCGTTTAAGGTTCCGAAGTTCATATGACCCTATGCATTTTCTTGTACAAAATTGTGTACAAGATCACGCGTGTTTTCTTGTGTGGAATAATCGACGTTGTTTAGTGTTATTATACACTGTTACAATTTCTTATTTGCATTCAGCGCTAATTATTTATTAAAAACAAAATATTATTTTGACGGCATCTTAAAGAAGAGAAAATTTTCTTAATTTAAAGATTTATAAAAATTAAATTGAATAAGAACTTTGTGAGATAAATACAGTAAAGTACACAAGCGCGGGATAAAAAATTAAATACCAAAAAAATGGTTTTTTGCATTTAACTCGAAGATTTTGAGGTTATGTTGAAAAAAAATAAAAATAAAAGATGTAGATATTTTTATAAACAACTTTTATATTAAACTTTTTTGATAAGACGAGTACTTACGCCGCATGAATGAATGAATAAGTAGGAGTTGTGGAAGAGGTCCAATTTTTGCCTAGACACTGTAGTATTGTCTGCTTTTTGTACCTTTCCAGCTACTTAGTTTAGTCCCATTTCTTTAATTCTCCTGTTAAGGAGTAGAAGCTCATGTACTGCTATTGTCCCAGATGGATCACTCCCTTGGTCTTGTATACACCCCAGGTAGTGCCTCCACTGGGCGGTGACTTCGCATTCGAAGATAAAATGAGTGTTTTCTCCTCCTCATTACATAATCTGCATAAAGGTTCTGTTTTAGACACGCCTATATTGTGCAGATGTTTCTTCAAAAACCAATGTCCGGTACAAAGCCTTACAACTGATCTAATTTTTTTCCTACTTAGCGATAGCAGCTTTCCTGTCTGCTTAGGTGAGGGTTGTTGTTGTTGTTTTTTGATACATAATCGACCCACATGAACCTATTATATAGGTAACATACAGCGAAATCAGCTGGTTTTTTAAAAATCAGTTATACATTTTTCACATCTATCATGCTGTCGAAAAATGTTAAAGTTTTCTATAATAATACATATTATAGTTTTCTATAATTTTTGCATATATATATATATATATATATAATTTAAAAACGAAACAAAGCAATACTTTAACATACAGTAAAACACATCAAACTTTCATCACAAAAGTCACTATCCTCTGACTCTCCAAGAAAGAAGAAAAAAGAAGCATTTAAATTACGGTCTGCGTTTATTTGTTGACCCAATTGTACATATAAACCGTAGAATTGTTGCTGATATTTGTGGTAAAATAAAATCGTGGGTATAATATATGCGAAACATGAAAAATTTTCAGATTCGACATCATGCAATACGCTTATTGAATCGCATATATAAACTCTTTAAAACTGACCCTTCTTTCGACGTCGATAATAAGTTTTCTGATATTAGGTGTGGCTCTCTTAATGTTATTGGATTTCGCCTAATATCCACTTAGTACAAAATTCATAACACGTAACACAGACAATTTTATTGCGAATAACCCAATTTTGGGGATGGTTTTTTATCTGTATACGAGGAATTATTAAAAGAAGACGTTTAAATTAATTTCGTTAAAAAAAATGACCATTTATTACTACATTATTCCTAAAACTACACGAGCAAGTCTATCCCTACTTTTGTCTTCTTTATGCTTTTTAAACCACATTCATAGTCTACTACATCATTACAATTTTTTTGTCAATAACTGCCCTATGCTAATAAAAATCATCCAGCATTATCTATATAAAGTTACGAAGGCGTAGAAGGGTCACAAGCAATTTTTTTTGGAATCCCGTTTTTAATCTCGGGGGTCCGACTTTAATCTCGGGCACCCGACTTTAATTTTGGGCACCCGACTTTAATCCCGAGCGCCCGACTTTAAAGACGAAAGAGGGCAACAAGTTAATGAATTTGTGTACTTGGGTTCAAAATTTACTAGAGATGGAAAGTATGACAGTGACATTGAGCGAAGGGTGTTGGCAGGAAAACAAATGAATGGGGCACTGCATAGCTTTATGAATAGCCAGAAAGTGTCAAAAAAGGCACGTCTGGCGGTGCATAGAGGTGTGTTGGTTCCTACACTTATGTATGGTAGTGAATGTTGGGTTTGGCAGAAGAAGCATGAAAATAGGATTAATGCTGCGGAGATGAGTAGTCTGAGAAGTATAGCCGGAGTGACTCGGTTGGATAAAGTTAAGAATAGTGAGATAAGAAAACGCTGTGGTGTAAAAGATGTGGTCACAAAGATAGATAAAGGAATGCTTAGTTGGTTTGGACACGTAGAAAGGATGGATGAAGGAAGATTGACGAAACAAATTTATAAGGCGAGTATGAATGGACAAATCGGTAGAGGTCGACCTCGGAGAACATATCTCGATCAGATCAACATTGTTTTGAAGAAAGGCCAGGTCAAGAGTACCAACAACCGAAGAGCATGTATGAGAGCACTGATGAAAGTAGAGGAAGCAAAAGATGTGTGTACGAACCGTAGCGGAAGTGGAAGGAAGTGGTCTCTGCCTACCCCTATGGGAAAAAGGCGTGACTTTATGTATGTATGTATGCTCGACTTTTATCTCGGGGGTCGGATTCACATTTTTTATTGAATACTAAGTAGCAGTTATATAGTTCTGTGGTGTCGTTGGCACTGTTGTACACTATTAATTGGATGTTTAATTTCACGAGACCTTAGACCTGAACACACGAATATCTTAAAAAGGGAAACATCCTCAATTGAATATTGGAAAGAATTTTGTTCTGAAAGATGAAACATTTTTGTATTATCTAATAGAAAACAACTAATTTAGCCGTGGAAGTAATTGTTTTATTAGATATTATAAAAATAGCTTTGTATTCATCGAACATGTTTCAACTTCTAGAAAGATATTTCTTCCTACTATTCAATTAATGTTTTCTTTTTAACATAAATACCTCAATCAAGGTTATTTTAAATGATGGAAAGTGATGACTAAAGTCACAGATAATTCCCCATATGATTTTAGGAACACCCTGGACACATTTTCAAACAAATTTAATAAACATTTCTGTCTTCCCACATAATGCAAGCATACACGGTGCAATTTTATACTTTTCTACTGTGAATATCTTCGAAATTGCTCTCTTATAATCATACAATGATGTGTGATACAAATGGAAACAAAATTACAGTCAATTTAATATTCTATGTCTCTTTCAGTCTATTTAATCGACTTGTAATAATTTTAAATGAATAGAATTCAGTTGTGCCTTCAACGGTGTGCACAATTGAAAAAAATTCAGTTTTATGGAATTTATGTGGACCCAAAAACTACCCCTCAACAACCCTCCAAAGTAAAATTTTTTTTTGAAAAAACGCGATGCTCGAGATTTTTCGACGGAAATGAATCATTCTACACCTACTCAATACACTCAATAGAGTAAAATAATTTGTGACCCACCAACTACCCCTCAACAACCCTCCAAAGTAAAAAAATCTTTGAAAAAAACCGTTGCTCGAGATTTTTTGATGGAAATGAATCTTTCTACACCTACTCAATATACTCTAAAAGTATTTTTTTTCATTTTTGGTGATTCTTAATAAAAATGGATTATTGTATACCTACTTAATACACTCTATAGGGTGAAATAATTTGTGTCCCAAAAACTACCCCACAACAAACCTTTGGAGGGTTGTTGAGGGGTAGTTGTTGGGTCACAAATTATTTTACTCTATTGAGTGTATTGAGTAGGTGTAGAATGATTCATTTCCGTCGATAAATCTCGAGCAACGGATTTTTTCGAAGATTTTCCAACGACTCCACAGAACTGAATAACTGTTACTTGATATTTAATAAAAAAGGTGAATGCGATCCCCGAGATAAAATGCGAGTGTCCGACTTTAAAGTCGGGCGCCCGAGATTAAAGTCGAGCGCCCGAGATTAAAGTCGAGCGCCCGAGATTAAAGTCGAGCGTCCGAGATTAAAGTCGAGCGCCCGAGATTAAAGTCGAGCGCCCGAGATTAAAGTCGAGCGCCCGAGATTAAAGTCGGGCGCCCCAGATTAAAGTCGGGCGCACGTCTTTAAATTGCTCATGGCCCTTCTACGCCTTTGTATAAATTTAATAAGCAGTAACAGATTTAGATGAAATATGAAAATACAGTAGAACCTCGATTATGCGGGCCAGTCGGGACCGAACCTTTACTGGATAATCGAATTCACGGATAATGCAAAAACCTCATTTTTAATTCGTTAATAATTTTTTCAGACAAATACATATGTCAAAGGAACAAAAGAAACGTGATTTATTAACAAAAAAAAGCTTTAGCCACAAAGCTTTGTAATTCGGATTTCTTCTTCACAATGTCGCGAATCGCTTGTTTTCCAATGTTATTATTGTTACGAAATTACTTCTTTGTTGGGCTCGGTGATTTTAAACTCTTGATACAGTAACAAAACGATTTTTATTTCAAAACTTTTACACAATAAATTTTACTTTTATAAATCACATAGAAATTCAACTAATTACAACTTTTACAACTATTTAAATTTGATAACTCATAAACACTTTTTAAAAACTGTCCTTTTCGCGGCCGCTGTCCTTTTTATACCTCTAAATCATAATTCGAAAGTCGCGAAAGCAACAGAACCATTCGAAAGTCTCTAGACGGCGAGAATTTACTAGACGGAGGCCGACAAAGCGCTTCATTAACATGCACCCTAAGTGTTGTCGACACTCGGTCGCCGACAAATATCAGGGCCGCGTTGTAACATTATGTTTTAGCCAATGGAGCAACACTTTTGTTTTTTTAAATTGTTTTAAAATTTCAATTTTTTGTTCTATAGTTAAAACATGGCGTTTACGCTTTTCGTTAGCACCGGTAAGCTGCACTTTATCGTTTGTTTACGTTAAACTAACGAGTCGGTTGATAGTGAAATAATAAGTAAACACATAAATTGGGGATTCCCCGAAACGATCGTAATGATTTTTATTAGAAAAGAAAGCGAGGTGCTAATTGAAAGAGAAAAAAGTGAAAGAGTTTGTATATTTGGGTTCAAAGTTTACGAGAGACGGAAAGTATGACTGATATTGAGCGAAGGGTGGAAACGAATAAATGGGGCACTGTATAACCTTATGAGCAGCCAAAACGTGTCAAAAAAGGCACAACTGGCAGTTTATAGAGTGCTGGTCCCTACACTTTTGTTGGGTTTGGCAGAAGAAGCACGAAAGTAAGATCAATGATGCGGAAATTAATAGTCTGAGAGAGAAGTATAGCTGGAGTGACTGATAAATACAGTAAGGAGTAATGCGATAAGTAATGAGTAGTCTGAGAAGTATAGACGAAGGGACTCGGTTGGATAAAGTAAAAAATAGTGAGATAAGAAAACGCTGTGGTGTAAAAGAAGATATAGTAACAAAGATAGATAAAGGAATGTTTAGACGGTTTGGACACGTAATGAGGATGGATGAAAAAAGTTTGACGAAACAGATTTATAAAGCGAGTGTAAATGGGCAAATTAGCATGTATAAAAACGCTGATGTAAGCAGAAGAAGCAAAAGAAGTGTGTAAGAACCGCAGCAAGTGAAAAAAAGTGGTCTCTGTTTTCCCCTACGGGAAAAATGCGTGACTATACGTATGTATGTATGAAATATCCTTTCATGGTTAATAGTCAATCACTATTTTGTTTACCTACTTCTTTGAATCAAACATTTTAACATTTTACCCAACTTTTTGTGTCTCCATAACATTGCTTTTGGATATAAATAAAATTATATTGTTAGACGAATTATTATTCATTCAATTTAAATTTAGTTAATAAAGGAACTGTGAAATTTTTTATTGACTTTATGGTTTCGGTATAATTTACTAATAAAACTCCTAATTAATAATAATCCGTACGTAAAAACGTAAAAAAAATCGACTTCAAAGACTTATATAGTTTTCTCATGGATGCCATTGTCAGAAATGTAACAAAATTAAAATGAGAAGCACCCACCAGCTTTCAAATAAAAAAAGGGATCATTAAAATCGGTTTACGCAGTCTAAAGTTCTAAGATAACAAACATAACAAAAATACATTCGAATTAAGAACCTCCTCCTTTATGGTAATAATTGAAAGTATAAACAGGATCTTATTGTATAAGCGTTTGTCATTTGTGTCAATGATCGGAATTAACTTGAAACATAAGGATTCTGGACGGTATTTTCTATGAAAGAAAGTTGTGAAGAATAAAGTCTTCCTTCGTAGGCAAATTATTTTAAAAGTTTTGAGGATTGAACGTCAGCGATTTGTAAAAAAACTCGAAATTTAGTTAAATTGAATGAATAAAAGGTCTGAACTAAAAAATATAATTCAAAATAGGCTGAAATTGATTTTACGAGACCAGAAATTAAAATTGGTCAAGTACTTAGAGGAGTCTTGCTGAGAGAAGATTTTTCTTCGAAACGGAAAGGTTATGAGATTTTTAATTGTATCTACCTCCCTTAACACTGGGTCTCAATTAAAATCTTTGGCGCTTATAAAACATAATTTTATTGATAAGTGATGCTTGTAGCCGGAAAAAGATTCGCTGTCTGGATGATAGTGCCTGAATGGACCAACTTCTAAATGGTGGGACCAGTTCCGCCACAGATCGAGTCTTTACGGCAACCAAGCGGACTAATAATCCAGTGATCATTTATAGTCACAGTGACCTTAAATGACCACTTCGAAGAAACTTGAGAGGTTCACATAGTTATCGGAAAGACTCGGTCTGCGGCGGAACCAGCCCCATCGTGCAGAAGTGAATTCATCCAAGCAAAACTAAAAATTGGTATTCCTTGGTAATAATTTGTGGCATGAAACTTGTTTGTAATTCATCTCAAGAGGCGCAAACCTAAAAATGTGGTGTCGCAAAAAGATATAAAAATATCTAGATACCCCCACATTAAAATGATAAGCAGTGTAGTGTGTTTATTAAGATTTTTGCAACCCTTGGTTATCGTAAACCTATATGTGCGCTATTGAAAAACAAGCTTGTTGGTTGTTGTAAGGCTCGTTGCAACCCATGTAAATAGGAATCAAAGGGGGACTTATTGTCCCTAAATCTTAAAATGATATACTTGAACAGGTAATATCGCTAAATAGCTCGGACATGTGGTTAATAATAAGAAAACATGTGCCTTATCGAAAGCAATCTTTTCTAGAAAAAAGGCAGTTGCTAATTATTCTCGTTTGAAAGCAGTCGTTGATGATTTACTTGCGAATAACCCACGTTTGAAAATAGTATTTTTTATACTTGCTTAAAAGGAGTTGTTAATGCTATTTACTCGTAATAAGTGCTAATATTTCAAACTCGAAGGAGAATGTTAAGAAATGATGTACATGCTTTTAGTCTCATAGTTCCTAGACCCTTATGGTTGAGTAAGGATAAAAAAAACCCCTCTCTATCTCCATCTCCAAATGTAAAAAGAACGAGATGTTTAAGTTTAATGTAGGTGTTCTGGACACCACCTATTTGATTTCGAATTATTATTCAGTAAATTTTTCATTGTTGATCATTAAATACCAAATAACCTGCACTGGAATTATATGTCGTTAAGATTAAGAAACCCCGCGAATAAAAGTTAAATTTAAATGAGTAATTATTGTTTGTAGTGGTTGTTTTTTAAACCGACAGACAGTTTGATCCGCAACAAAAGAACTTTACTAAGTAAATCAAAACACTGCTTTTATTTTATAGACAATATAAACGACTTATTTGCGTGTCAAGACCGCTAAACATACTTATTTTATGTATTTCAATATAGTTATTGATTTTAAAATATGAATCATAAATGAGGTGATTTAATATGCGCATTAATTTATTTGTTTTGGCCACTTGCGCATAACAATATAGTCACAAGGTTCGCAAACCTGACCGATTTTCTTTAATTACAAATTTTTGATGCAACAAGGCCGTTTTGACATGATATATAACAATTATTGCCCGATATATTGATATGCAGACATTGAAAGACGGCGATTCCCTAAAAAAAATAAACTTATTTATTCACAGATTTTACGCAGAGACATAGCTAACATTGGCCTAATAAAATACCGGCACGTAACTGACATTTCTTTTTGCCTTTTGCCTGATATTTTTCAATACTAAAAATAAAACATTTTGGAAGAATTAAAATTTACTTGAAACGGTTGCAAAGATAAAAATAGATAAAATTAAAATATTTTAGGAAATAACTCACCACATTATCTTCCCAAGTCCCATCTTACTCAGGTAAAAAAAACCAAGTGACAAGTTACTACCTACTAGTATAATATTAGACAGCCAGGCTGCTTTAAAAACACTGAGCTCCGACAAGATAAATTCTAAACTTGTATGGAATTGCATCTAATCCATGGAGAAACTTGGTGCGAACAACAGAGTGACCCTGCTGTGGGTACCTGGGAACCAGGGAATGGCCGACAGCCTTGCAAAACAGGGGGCCGAATCTGCGTTTACTGGACCAGAACCGGAACCAGAACAAGTAAAACTCTTGCAAAAAAAATAAGCCCTAAATCGTTACTGTAGCATCATTTCCCGAGCAGAACTAGCTAAATTAAGAGAGCATCTTTGTGGAGAAAACTTCATATATCTTGAAAAATAATCAATATTTATTAATTTTTCAAAAAAACACTTTTTTGGTTTGCCATAGGCTACACTTAACAGTAAGTAACAAGTTTGAATACGTTACAGTTAACGAGTTATAGAAAACCCGATTTTTCAGTTTTTCCGATATAACTCGAAAAGTATCAATGATATCGAAAAATTATAATTTATTTAATAGGTATATCTTTTTAATACCTACAATTTCATGATTTAACTTTTTTCGATCGGAGCTGTAGTTTTTTTAGTTATTAACAAAAAACCGCTCTTCACATGTTCGGTAATCAGGATCGAGTAGCATAAAATAGAAACTCACCTTGAATTTTAATTTCCTATACGGTCATATTTTTTTGTTTGGATATTAATTTTTGCACGCACTTTTCTCTATTGCTTGGACTATTATCAAGACATAGAAAATCAAGTAAAAATTACCATAATTCTCTCTCTTGACGCCATAACCAATGCCAACCAATTTCAATCAAGTTATTAAATATTCAAAGTTATCGAATTTGGACTGTAATAAATTTTACATTTTGTTTTTTTTTATAAATATACTTACAGAACGACAAATCGTAATCGGCAGTGACGGTTTGTATAAAATTACTGTCTGAACTCCAATCTAATTGCAACAGAGGCTGGGCTCCTCTTATTTTGTTAGATTTTTTGTAAGAATACCCATCTCTGCTTACTCTAAATAAATAAACGCTTCCGTTTTGCGATGCTATAGCTATTAAGTCACCGGCTTAAACAATATTAGTCATATTAGATTTAATATGCAACAGGTGTTTAAGATAAAATGATGTACTCACATGGATTATATCCTACGCAGTTAAGTGGAGAACCGCAAACCCTTATGGTATTAACGACGACTCCACTTTCTGAATTTATTATTAGCAAATGCCCCTCGGTACTTCCCACAGCCAAAGCAACGCCAAACGGATGGAAGCACAATGAGATACATTCAAAGGATACTTAAAATTAAAAACACATATGAGTTAGGGGATTGAAGGTTATTATTGTAAGTAACAGGATTGAATCCTTAGAGTACCTTGGTGCGAACAACAGGGTGACCCTACTGTGGGTACCTGGGCACCAGGACGTGGAGGGAAATGAAAAAGTCGACACCCTTGCAAAACAGGGGGTCGAATCTGCGTTCACTGGACCAGAATCGGTTTTTGGAGTCACCACAAGTGCCGCCAAAACAATTATTTCGGACTGAGCGGAGAGGAAAATACTGACGTACTGGTCCGATATACCAGGGTTGACTTACTCGAAGGCGTTCTTACATAAACCCTCGAGAAACACAACTAAGTAGATCCTAAAATGGAGCAGGAATGACCTGCGAATTTTAACGGGACTGCTTACACCACACTGTTGTCTAAGATACAACCTCGGAAGGATAGGTCTGAATCAACAAACAGACTGTCGGTTCTGATGCGTGGAAGATGAAACTGCTGAACATATACTGTGTTCATGCCCCGACCCGGGAAGAATACAGTTCAACATATTTGGTTATACCAAGCTAGAACCTACCGATTTCAATAAAATTTCACCCCATACAACCTTGAACTTTGTGAGAAGAGCTGGATTGTGCGGTGAACTGTAACCTCTAGGGGTGAGCCACAATAGACCTACTAAAGGTCGCAGTGGAGGGGCGACCTACGCCCCACTCACATGATACCTAACCTAACCTAACCTACTACTTACTATGTCATTGCAAAACCTTGCTTATGACCAATAATTAATAAGTTTAGCTTATAAAAAAAAGGGATCTTAGGTTGTTTGTTAATAAAATCCAACCTGTATCTTGCAAAGAATGACAGCATGTCGTTATATTACCTCTTCTTCTTCTTAGTCTAACGTCGAGAACAACGTGTAGTAATCACAAGTTAATGTCAGGTGTTATTTCTGATAACTCTTCTTACAGTCTCTCGCCATCTCTCACGGTTAGCAGCCGTTCTAATGGCTTCCAGTAGTGGACGCTACATTTAAACGCGATCAGACATTGCAAACTGTACAGTCTTAGCATGACCAACTGGAATGTATTGTTGCCCAATTTCCTGTAACGAAAGAAGATTTGCATAAATCAATATATTATCATCATGTCCATGGGATTCGTCGATCATAGTAGTAACAATACTAGGCAAATATTGCACTCGCTGGATAATATTTCACCTATTATAAAAACCTGAATAAAGCAATCGAATTATCAAGAAATCAATTAAAATTTTGATCATTAATCTATGATACTGTTATCCCATCGAAATTTCTGGCTTTGACAGTGACAACGCAGCACCTCGTTCCATGAATGCGATCACTGATGTTCAACAGATCATAGTATTTCTCGTAGCTAGTGTTGTCCAAAATCGGTCTTGGTCTTGTTCTTGCATTTTTGCAAGACCAAGACCAAGTAATTTTAGCCACACCAAGACCAACCGTGCAAGATTTGAGCAAGAACAAGACTAAGTCTGCGAGACTCTTGCGTCTTGCAGTTAGGACTGTGTGTCATTTCAGGGAGCGGACAGGTTTAATTTATAATACAAGAAATTGACACAGAAAATAAATAAAACAAAATAAAAGAAAGTAGAAGTACATAAAATTTTGAAGAAGAAAATAGGCAGAAAATAGTAAGACAGATATAAATGACTATCAGTTCATTTTCATTGAAGGGGAAATTTACGCAGTCCGAATAAGTAAATAAAAAATAATATATTAAATAAACTATGAAAATAAATAAAAATATGAAAATAATAAAAACAAAAAATAAACTATATAGAAACTATAAACTAAATAGAATAAAGCGTAATAAAATTATATGCAGTATGTTATCGAGAAAATGTTTATTTTCTTAATATTTCAAAAGTTACAGGCCATTGTTTCATTGTCTTCACAGTCGTCCAGGAATGTAAGACTTTTCCTACCCGGTAAAAAATGTACTATTCTTTATTATCTAAAATAATGGTTAATTTTTAAAACGTCTACAACTAATGATAGAAAACGTCGCATTATTCTTGACTGGCACTGTCATCTCTCATAAACGATTGATTATTTAAAGAAGGAAAACATCGTATTGGTATTTTTCCATTTGCCGTTCGTTTATTGAATTTGAGCGCTTATATTATTCCGTCCTTCATAAATAACTTTCAAATACCTAATCTTATACCAAATATTTTACGCAGGATACGCAACTTCTTTAATAATAGTATTCCATGTAAAAAAGTCGTTTAATTAAGTCCTTCAAGGACAAGTTGATCGGATTTATGTAGGTCAGATTTTACACAGTTAAACTGCTTTCACGACTCAATTTTTTTCATCGATAATTTTCTACTCCAGTTAAACAAAAGGACGAAATCTTCGAAGGTTAAATAAAGAAAAATAGTTCGGTTGTCCGAAAATTCTTTGGTCATAGCGTGTCAAAGTCTTTCTATTAGACTAGCGAAAATTGGGACGCATACTGACCTCTGGTTTCAATAAATTAAGGTCAAAAACTAGTAAATATAATATAACTGTATTTCATTTGTTTACACTAAACGCAAGCATTCATTCATTTCTATACGTAATGTTTAGGGTAATTTGTAATAAACCTGTATCTGTATCTTTCTGTTGCAGATATCCGGGTGTGTACTAATTATTGTTTTTTTTTTAATTTGTATTGCTTAAATATTTTATATATGTTCGCTAATTTCTATTTTCAGCTAAATTTTACATGTAAATTTATAGTGCTAAAATATTTTATTAATAATATCTTTTTATATTATTAACGGTCAATTTTTACTGTAAAGTAATATTGTTTTTGCGACTCGCCATAAATGTATTAGGTAAATAACATGGTCAAATAAACTACTCTACTCATGGTTTGTTATTAGAATAACAGAAACACAGAATAACCTTCAGTTGTTCAAATTTGTGATTTACCTAAAAACAAAACAAATGTATTTAATAATAACTTAAAATTTGATAATTTTTTAAACAAACTATAACTAATTTTTAAACAAAAAAATAATAAAACTTTTAACACGAATGTAAATATAAATTTTTACCTAACTAGTCAAGTTGTTAACATTTTTTTTTCCAAATTTTGATCTACATTAACGCAGCAACTAACGTGGGAATATTGGCTCTTAAAATACGC
This sequence comes from Agelastica alni, assembly GCA_950111635.1. Taxonomy (NCBI): domain Eukaryota; kingdom Metazoa; phylum Arthropoda; class Insecta; order Coleoptera; family Chrysomelidae; genus Agelastica; species Agelastica alni. The sequence continues at coordinate 22,743,956 of OX467710.1, read as the reverse complement.
TAAACCTAGTTACCTTGAACATTTGACATAAAAAATATATAAAAATAGTTACCATAAATTATGTGATAAACGTATTATTGCATGTTTACGTCTAAAAGCTCAGTTTTTCGGTCAAGTTTATGTTTCGGTACCTTGTTTACTGTTCCGAATTCCTAAATCCTTTAGATCGAGATTATTAAATTTTTTCTCTTGTTACCGAGAGATGCTCTATTATCTCTAATGCACCATTTTTCTTTACTTTACAATGCTTGATGATGTTTCTCGGGAATAATTCCATAATTTATAAGTATGTATTATATATATATTATTTGTGTTTGTTGTAATTTTTTTAACGTCTCTACTACAGTCAAGCAACATTGAGTGCTTTGAGCAAGAACATTGCGACTTCAAGGCTTGTTCTGGATTCCAGAGAAGTCCTTGTCGAAATATCTAGGTACCTATAACAAAGTATGGGTCATTGCATTCATATTATGGGTTTGACACCAAACTCTTGATGTAGAGGATGTAACGAGAAGAAAGACACTCCTTTTGATATACTTTGCGAGTTTCCATGATTCTCAGCACTGCGGAGGAAGCTATGGCCAACCTTATTAAGGGAATACTGGCCTTTCATAAAACAGCAGTATCATAATGGGGGCAGCAGGATCATGAGGGGAGATCTGTAGTAATTTTAAAATAGACCCACAATATTATTTTTACTTTTAACTTGTATTAAGATCGACATGAGTACCGAGCGTCTCTCTCGAAAAAATAAAGAAACGCCTGTAATAGCTGCTAGTTGAAAAAAAGTACAATTATTTTTAACTCTTCTTTTGTGACTGTTCCAAAAATGTTTTAAACAGGGTGGCCAACTGAAAACGAAGCTATATGCAGGAACCTCACCAACATTTTAGAAGCAAGTAAGCAACTAAAATAATTGGAATTTTAACGTGTAAATATTTTCAAAGTATTGCGAGGAAATGTAAAATTTAAAAACTATTGTAAAGAGAATTGTCAGAGCTTTTAAATGCTATTTAAAAATGTTGGGGTAATTCTTACCCTCGCTTGGAGTTGAAAGTAGTGAAGTCAAAAAATACCGTAAAAGAGTGTCCCCCTTTAATCAAAAATCGACTGGTCTAAGCGTTTTTTAAAATGTTGACGAGGTTATTGTAAATGGGTAGGATTCGTTTTCGGTTGGCCACCCTGTATAGTGTATAACGATTTTGCAGGGCAAAAACCAGTTAATAACAGTAAAACTATTTTATTTTTATTATGATACACAGGATGTTTCAAAATTCATTATCAAGATTTTAGGGGCGTATTTTTCAAGTCAAAATAAGACGTTTTTGTACATAAACATGCGTGTCCGCAAACGCTTCGTTACCGATCTACAGAATGTTAAAGTTTCGAGATTATTTACACGATGAGACATCCACAAACTTTCAAATGCTTCAAAACAAAATGAAAATAGCAGTTAAAGCCCAATATTCTCTTTTTCATTGTTTCGTTGAAAAATTTAATTAAACCTAGCGAATTACAAAAAACGATTTTAATTTTTTTCTCGATAACGGTAAAAATTACAAGAGACAAAAAAATGTATGAACAATTCATTTCATATTTTAGAATCCACCAGCGGCGCACTACAAAAATTTTATGGGGTAAAAAAGGGCCTGACCCCTGAAAAAAATATCTCCTGTAGATTCTTACAATCATTTGGCATGCTGGATGATGTAAGCCCTAAAACGTAACCTATATTTCAAAGTTAAGCTTAATATCTCAAAAAAAGTAAAGAGCTATGAAGAAAAAAATAAAAAAATCTTTAAACTTTAACGCTCTGTAGATCGGTAACAAAGCGTTTGCGGACACATGTTTATGGACAAAAACGTCTTATTTTGACCTTAAAAATACGTCCCTAAAATCTTGATACTGAATTTTGAAACACCCTATATATTCAACTTTAGCCAATCAAATACATTCATTGAAGCCTACAGTAAACTTTCCGCCAAATATAGATGTTGTGAGTTATCAAAACTTTTGTAATACCTCGATAAAATTTAAGTGTTTTATACCTTGATAAAATGTTTTATGCACCAAATAATGAGTAAAACGGAATAAATAAACCGAATTAACTATTACCATTATTTTTGTATTCAACATAAACGATAAACATTTTGCCGCTCAATTATCCCTGCCATATTCGAAGTCCTTATCACGATGTCCTTGACTGAGCTCTGTATTGGCAGTTAAACTTTTTAATGAAACTTTGGAAACATCGAAAATTCTCCTCCCCGTGTGGTTGCAGGTGGAGGTCATTTGGTCACACGATGAAGACCCTCCTCTTTCATAAACCGTCATAAGTGCTCAGGGCTGGCCTCAGATAAACTGCCATTTATTGTTCTATTAATTTTTATCGTCATTCATTTAAGACTATAAGTCGTAGTAAAAAATAGAAAAGGAATTTATAAACATTTTTCATGATTATAAAAATTAGAGTTTCTATATAATTTGAAATTCAATGCCTACCTGCAATCACAGAAAAAAAGCAGTTGCCTTTAATTACACAAAAATCGTAACCTCTTTTTAACAAGCTTATATTAGTTTCACCTGTATCTTGTATGTATGTATGTTTGTAAGTGACTCTTTGGCCTCGACTTTGCCATACTTTAAGAAATAAGATTTAATTTAAACTTTGCACACTTGTCAAAGACCGATGACAATGCATTCTTGCATTCTTTTTATGCTTTTAATATTTAATACATAATTCTTTTAGTGAGTAAAACAAATCGAACTAAAAAGCTAAAAATAATTCTTAACATAGGAATAAAACTGTTCTAAAAGCGTGGGATGCTTTGTATGACATTTTTAAACTAACTGCGTTTCGGAATGAAAACATCCGATGCTTTTAGAACAGTGACATTAACATTCTCTTCAGTAATTTTATTCCTATGTTAAGAATTAATTTTTACTTTTTAGTTTGATTAACTCTAAAAGCGTTTTTTTTTAAACTATAATTTATTTCTCGCTTTTTAGTTCGATTTTTACGATAAACTATTCACAAAGGACTTTTACCTAAGTACAAAAAAATACCGTTTAAGCCTGATTGCAGAAATCTTAGATAAATGAAAAGTACAGCCAAAAGGAATAAATTCATTATTTCAACTATTGAGCATATTTGTAAAAAATCCCAAAACATGTTAATTTAAGATTATAAAAAATTAAAAAAAAAATTATTTTCAACGTAAAAATGTTCAATTCAAATTTATTGCAAAACTAACATTCAAAAACATAAAAATCATCTGATTGATAATTGATATTCAAAATGTTTGCCTCGAACTTCTTAGCAATATGCTAATCTTAAATAAAAATATTCCACATCTGTGGTCTGACCGACCTAATCGCAAGCGTTTTTCTTCTTCGAAAATCAGCTAAATCTTGTGGCTTAGCTTCGTATACCATCATCATTATCATCTCGACGTCCAATGCTGGACATAAGCCTCCTCAAGTGTTTTTCATTCTTCTCTATTTTGCGCGGTTCCAATCCAGTTTGTGGTTATTCGCTTTATATTATCCGTCCATAGGGTTGGTGGTCTCCCTACACTTCATTTTTCATCTCCAGGTCTCCATTCTAGTAATTTCTACGACCATCTTCCGTCCTTTGTTCTAGCCACATGTCCAGCCCATCGCCATTTCAGCCTTGTAATTCTTTCTATTATGTCTTGGACTCCCGTTCTGCGTCCCAAATCCTCGTTTAAGACTCTGTCCCTCAGACACACATCTATCATTGCTCTCTCCATTTTTCTTTGTGCTACGTGTAATTTTGTTATGGCTGCCTTTGTCAGTGTGAGAGTTTTTGCTCCATACGTGGTCACCGGTAATATGCATGTGTTAAAAGTTTTAGACTGATATGCACTCTTAAGAACGTTTCGTAGCTTTCTAAAAGCAGCCCATCCCAGAGAGATTTTCCTTTGAAGCTCGTTCGTCTGGTTATCTCTGCCGATACTGATTTCATGACCTAGATATACTTACTTTTTTGCTGTTTCTATGTTTGTTCCGTTTATTTCTATGTTTTTACTGGGCACCAAATTTGTCATTAATTTTGTTTTACTAAAGTTTATACTAAGACCCACTCTTTTTGCAGCTGCGTGTTGTTTTCTTAACATATCTCCTATTTCTCCTAAATCGTCCGTGATAATAACGAATCAGAGATTACTAAGATATTCTCCATCGACGTTAATTCCCTTGTCCTCCCATTCAAAAGGATACCATCCTTTACATATCCCGATTAAAAAAAGTCTAATACTGTAAGATCAGGGAGTCATGCAGGCCATTTTATCGATACTGTCCAAAAATAACACTAACATAGTTGTTGCTTACTTTATCATTATTAAATAACGGTATTTATCAGTAGCAGTTTTTAGTGTGTAAAGAAGAAATTTTTCCATTGGTGGATATCATTTCATAATCTAAAATTGATGTGTTTCGGGATTTTTTATAAATAAGCACAATCATTAAAATAATAAATGTATTCCATTTGCTGTTCTATACTGTTTTTCTTTAAAATCTATAGCTTAAAGTATAAATCATACAGTATTTATTTATAAATGCCTTGATTTTCAATATAAGAATGTATCAAATATTTTGCTTTAACATTAGCAACATTGGACAAAATCATCTTCTCCTGCAATTAACCTTTGGTCAAAGTGTACACTTAAAATTTTGGATGACAGTTTTCGGTTTTGTTTGTAGCCTTTACGGAGAAAAAAAACGTAAAGCCGGCCCTAAATGGCGACCTTGGAAGGTCTCATGCTACTCGTGACCTCCCCCACCCCTTCATTATCACAAATCACACATTCTAAAACTATTTATCAGCACAATATCGTGATAGCTTTGGTTTCTTTATAGTCTCAGATCGCGGGCGGCCAGTCTTTTTCAGTTTTCAGCTGTTTCAGTTTATTCGCATCAGCTGAAAGTTGTTTCGCGCTTTACGTTAGTTGTTCATTGAAGTACACGTGGGTTGATACGATTGTTTTTGCTCTTTCAGCCATTTCGGGAAATATTTAAACTATTTGGAATTGGCAATTCTTTCAATGAAAACTTAGATGTGATATTGGAAATCATTAATAATTTATTTTTTTTGGGTAAAGTGATTTTTTTTATTTGATTTGTACAAGACCATCTGATGTTAGATTTCACTTTTGATGACGATACAACCTTCGCTGTCTTTACAGTTCCAAATATGGTAAGAATTTAATGCAACTTTACATATTTACAATGGAACTTTTCTTGATTGTAGATGATCTAATAATTATTAAATAATGGATAAGTTTAAAAAAATACGTGATTAAATTTCTAAAATGTTAAATAAAAAATGTTTTACCAATTTTAGAAACAAAATCACTAGTCCCATTAAGACAATGAAAATTGTACTTTAAGAATCCGTTTAATCAAATTTATTCCTCAACGTAAAAAAATCTAGTTTTCAACTAATCAAACTAATGTATAGATATTGTTACGATATTTTCTTCTTGGGTTCGGTAATTCTAAACTTTCAGTACAATAACTAAATAATAATTATTCCAATAACTTTTACACAATAAATTTTACTTTACAAATCACTTAAATATTCGTTTTATATTTACTTCAAATACTTGACTTTAAAAACTAACTTAATAACTAAAACTTTGATCAATGATTCCGTTTAAATACCTCCAAATCAATGTCCCAGAAAGATCGACACTTTTCGAAATTCAAGAATCATCCAGTGTATTCTAGCGGCTCATTAGTATTACCCCAATTTGATTTGTGGTCGAAGCGCCGTTGCCTCCAGGCAAGGTCGACAGGGATGGACCCAAAAAATCGTAACAATTTATGTAACTTAAAAAATTCTCGTCTGTGGTGTAAACAATGTAATTTTATAAGGAAAAAGGAAAAACAATTTTGTAAAATAAAAAAGTATCCCAATGGCATTAACAATATAGTTTTTGCGAAAAAGTTAAAATAGGAGAATGATACAGGGACTTCAATGATTGGTGTGACGATGCTGAGATGGCTTTAAGACTATTGAGGGTTAAGAAATTTTCCATAAAATAAAGTAATAATATGGCGTTGCTGTACCAAAACTTTCACATTTAAAAGAAAGCACAGAATTAAATGGAGAAAGATAGATATCCGGTTGGTGAAATTGTCTCACAAAAAATACTGAATTATATTTATAAAGCGTTTGTTGAAATATAGGCAAAAGATGAGCTTGTTTACGAAAATTTTATTTAAAAATTATTGCGTATCTATTACCTTTTTAAGGTCTATGCTATACTCAGGTGCGCTACGCACCTGACAAAAAACAAAGTGACCAACAGTGAGATTGATATTCTCACTGACAGTCGCGCGGCCATTGGGGCACTCGTGAGTAACGCCACATCATCATCGGTGTTGTGGGACTGCATGCAAGCCCTCACTGAGTTAGCGACGGTAAACAAAGTCACCCTTACATGGGTTCCTGGGAACACAGACATAAACGGCAACGAGGTAGCCGATGAACTGGCAAGAAATGGGACCCTGATAGAACCAAGAAGCCAGTTGGTCAGATTGACAATTGCCAAAGCAAAACATTTATTGAAATTAAGAGAACACATTCTGTGTCACTGCCCGATGCGAGCGGTGTATAGGTATCAAACCTGGGGCCGTATGATAATAGATCCAAGCGATCTAAAAGAGACAGAAATCCTGAGGTTTGCCAAAATCAGCGGACTAGAATTCTGATGCCCTGAAGACATAGGGGTAGTCACAGAGGATCAAAGATCTAGGTGACATAGGTGCCAATACTAAAGGCCCAACCGCAAGATCATAATGTTATGTAATGTATTACCTTTTAACTATGAAGGGAAGAGATTAGGAGAACAATGTCTGTGTTAAAAAAATTGTTGTTTTGAAGAAAGGCCAGGTCAAGAGTACCAACAACCGAAGAGCATGTATGAGAGTACTGATGAAAGTAGAGGAAGCAAAAGATGTGTGTAAGAACCGTAGCGGAAGTGGAAGGAAGTGGTCTCTGTCTACCCCTACGGGAAAAAGGCGTGATTATATGTATGTATGTATGTTTATATTGGAACTGTTGTCGAGAATATGAAATAAATAAAGTGTAAAAACTCTTTACACATGAAACAGGAAAACCTACGGTGATATGAAAACATTGAAAACCCCTATGGTTTAGCGAGGATATAAAAACCCCTCTCTTCATCATAGGATTTGGATTTTCACACTCGATAAATGATCCTTTTGGCCTAGTTCAAATCTCTCGTAACCTACATTTAGTTAATCCTTGAGACTTTAATATATAGCGAAACAAAGCATAATGTACCGTTTCTAGTGGAAAGTGTAAAAAATGTACACGACAAGAACGTGTAAACGTAATACAACGCAATATGATGTATCACGATTCTTGGTGCATATTTTAATACATTACTAAACGTCCTTATTATTTCCACGTAAATCATGCTAAAACAAACCGAAGAAATTATATAAAACAAAAATATTTACACAAATTTAAAAACCCCAGAAGTAATTTTGTAAGCGCCGTGGCTTGAAAGGTTTGTTATATTATTCTTAAGGTTTGTAAATCCAAGAATTACATAACCACCGAGATTATTTGTGGACTGTATATTTTGTAATTCGAAATGAAATCTGTATAATTCAATTTTTATTTTATATTATTTTTTCAAGACAAATAATCTAAAGGAACGAATTACATCAGAAAGTTTTATTCAATATTTTAGGAAAAATATTTATTCATAAAAAATTTAATACAAAATAGTAAATTATATATTATATGAAGATAAATACTAAATAAAAAGAAATTTTTAAATCTTATCATTATGTTCTATTATAGAAATTATTGGCTTATGATAACTAAAATACATATAATGGAGATTCGATGTTGTCCAAAAATCTCGAAAGAACAGCATCAATTGTAATACAGTATTTTGTTGTGTATTGCGCTGGATCATTATTAATATTCAAATTAAATGTATCAGATAAAAAGGATGTGAGATTCCAAATGATTTCACTATTGTCTCCCTATAATATAAATAGTAAAATAAATAATAAACACCCAAATCACCTGTACAATAAACGAATGTAAACAGTAAATACTTGTATCAAGTTATACAATTTATATTATTTAAGTTATCAAGTTACTTTTCTAAATCTGTATTACACACATTTGCTGCAGTTTCCATTTTTTAAAACTTAATTGCAATAATAATACAATAATCACGTATGATCTTACACAAAAACACAAATAACAAATGCGTTTTCACAAAATTTCCACGTGTCTGTACAACCCTGTGTTGAGGTAATATGATAAAAAAGACACAAAGTGAGAGAGAGAGAGAGAGAGAGTGTCGCACACGAGCATGGCGCACCCGTCTGCGTACTCGCCTGGTCGTGTGCTTATTTGTTTGTAGTAGGCTCGATACACGCACGCATACACACACAGCATACGGCATTTCGTTACGTGACGATTTCTACTTAATCGCACTACCCGTAAGCCGCGTTAAGGAACTTCGTTTTAAAAAAGGGGCTTCCCATAAGATGATGCTCGTTGGTTCCAACGCAAGTAATATAAATACCTACTGTGAGTTTCCATGATCGACCGTGTACAAGTTTGAACTCCTGCCCTTTTGGATGTAACATAAAGTCGTTTGCAATGTCTTTCATTTTAATATCTTTGCGAATACATGAATAACGTATGAGAGTAAACATAAATGTAATTGCACAATCGGACAGTGGTTTGAACTTAATTACTAAAAAATAGCGGTTAAACAAAGTATAGTTAGAAAGTAGGACTGATACCCCTTTCCTGAGAAAGAACACATTTGAGAAAAGACCGTTTATTATAAAAAATGAATGTTTAATTTACGCTCTGTCCAATTCTAAATGGAGACTGAAAAATGTGTATAACAACCAGTATTATTATCAAAATGATAAAAACTGGATAGGAACTTGTTAAAAGGAACGTGTTAAAATTAAAACATGAGCGTCGCGCCTATTTATTTCTAAAAGTAGAGAGAGTAGCGCGAACAACCCCTATTTAGGTCCGTCTGACTATTGCCTTCGATGATACTTAGGCCTGTTGGCCCATTGTATCTTGCCTATGTGCTTTTATATCATTGTATAATGGAGACCCGACCCGCAGACCGTGCGGCAATGACCCGGAAACAACAAAACACACGCTGTACCGCCACTAGGCACCGGATCACAAAAGACAGGCAATCCGCAAGCAGCCATCCGGGGTGACCCAGAACCACATTGCACCCAATCCAATTTCTACAAGTTCCGCGGCCCAGCGTCCCGCAACAGCATAGCACGCGTTCCACCGCCTCCAGATCCCGCCGCACAATCCGCAGGCCAGGCCTCCATTATACAGTCCCATTTTGTTAAGGTGCTTCTTCACTGGTACGTGACCGACAGGAGCTCCTTAGTGATTCTTGGCTGATTTCTTTTCATCGCTAACAGTTCTGCCGCCTTTTTGTGGCACGGTCATTTAATGTATTCTTTCCCGTGTTTGTTTACTGGTAAGCCATTCGCTTGATAAATAGCTCAACTCTCACGGATACCCTTCACCCTCTAGAACATAGAAGAAGAGTTGCAGACCAGTCATTGCTCTACAGATATTTCCATGGAAGATGCTCCAGAGAAATAAAAACTCTTGTACCACCATTGGCCACATTCGGCCGAAGAACTCGGTACGCTGATCAGTCTCACACATTTACTCTCAAGATTGACACTACAAGGACCAATCTTCATCAAGAATCCTTCTTTTACAGGGCTGCTACGGAATGGAATAAGCTTCCAAAATCAGTTTTTCCAGAGAACTATGACCTGCAACTTTTTAAAAAGCGTGTCCACAATCATTTCCTTTCTATAATCCCTTCCCCTTCTAATAGTCGCAGTGCGGGCCGTCCGAGGCCCACACGCGATAGGTCTACCCTTTTTGCGACTATTTTCAAAAAAAAAATGCTTTCCCAGTAGTTTTTGTGTTTTCCGAACCTCTTCCTGCAAGTTCATCTGCTTCCTCTTTACCTGCAACTGCCTGGCGTCCTGAAACTCATATCATTTTGACGAGATTACGGTCTACCAGCGTTCTCAGTTCATTGCAGTCCACGAGTATAAGGAAAGGGGTGGTCCGGCCCTATGCTGCTCTACCCAGTTTCCTGTAGGCACCGTTGGCTACGGTGCTCCCCCACCGCTATGCATCCATCAGCACGGGTCGCTTGACACTTAGGATTGGGAGTCTTTAAGTCGCCTTTTACGACAGGCAGACCATATTCGGGATCTATTCTATCTTTCCCGTATCCCCAGGAAAAGTAATAGGCTGTTAATAATAATTTTTTTATTTAAGACGTTTTCCAATTTTTTGAATGTGTATATTAATTTTCTCAGTTTGTTTCTAACAGAAAATGTTTGCTCCTCTTACTTTATGTTGCTATCGATGATTATACCCAAGTATTTCATATATCTAGTTTTTTTGTCTTTTCAGTGAGCATTCACATTCATCATTCATTTTGCATACATAATTGTGAATTATAAGTGAATTGATATTTGGTTGTTTACATGAATTTGAGGAAAAAGTAATGAATTTGGTTTTATAATAGTTTAGTTTTAGTAAATTATTTTTCAACCATATCTTGATTTTTTGCAAAAATTGTTTGGCTTTCAATTTAACATATTTAATTTTACCAACTTAGAACCTACCGATTTTAAAAAAATCTCACCGCGTACAACCATGAACTTCGCGAGAAAATCTCACCCCGTACAACCGTGAACTTCGCGAGAAAATCTCACCCCGTACAACCGTGAACTTCGTGAGAAGAACTGTATTGTGCGGTGAACTGTAACCACAATAGACCTATTAAGGGTCGAATTGAAGTGGTGACACTATGCCCCACTCACATGATAACTAACTAACCTTGTCATACAAGTACGGGGGTGTTTGCTTCCTGACTGTTTTATGGGTGAGAATAAGCAGATGTAATTTTTGCATATGCTGTAATCTAAACCTCTTCATATGTATGGCTGATGTGATTATATTTCCGTATTCCATAGGATAATCTGATACAGAAGTTCTGTATTTTCTACAGACGATTACTGTCAGTTGTTAAGAGTGCTGGTCCGTATCTTATCTTAACCAACTAAGAACTTCTGCATTTTGGAACTAAATATGAGCTTGTAGAACTTCAATGTGAATGTTTATTTATCCTGTAATACAATAAAAGAAAGGAAAAAAATGATCCAAACAAGTTTTCGGTCTATCTACATTAATATTACATAAAGGATCGATGCATGCATTAGCTGTAGGAGTGGGATTCATTTTATTTAAGTGACTTATAACGGAAACTCGTTCATATAAGGAGGATTTATAGCCCCGACACACGTTTTTGCGTTTGTTGGTTCTGTTCCAAATTATTATTTTACGTCTCAAAAGTATAGTGACCTTAGCCGAGTACCTTTAAACTATGTAATATTGATTATTTTTTTAATAATGACGTCACTGTAAATTTCCATTCAAAAACAATGTAGAATATTGGAAAACGAATATTAATAAATTCGATAAAGGGGCATTTCATGTGAAGCGGACAGCAAAAAAATGCGAGGATCCAAGATTCGTTCATATTAAATTTAAATATACTTTAAGATGGTATGAACATGAAGACACAATTTTTTTTATTTATGAGACTTAGTTGCCAAGTTATGCAACAAATTTCGGCACAAATCAAACTGCAGAAAGTACAGCAGCTTGCAATTCACGTGCAACATTTACGTGCCCTACTGCAGCCGTAGAGGTAATGCTGAACCTTCCACCATTGCACTTATGTGTAATGAAAGAAGTAGCAATCAGGACCTTCAGACTAAACCAGACAATAAATCTAAGAGCAAGAAATCGGAATGAACATTAGAAGATTTTGGAAAATATTTCCCTAGAATCCATGTCTAAGCCGACAGATATTATGCCAGTTAGGTACGACTTCTAAATGCAGTTTAAAGTGGTTATATACAACCACCAAGTTTGCACAGAGAACGGACCTCAACTAGGAAGGGATACTGTAGTGTGGTATACTGATGGATCCAAGATGGATGAAAGGGTTGGAGTGGGCGTTATAGGGCCGAATTTTAGGCTCTCAAAACCTTTTGGTAACACCCCAAACATCTTTCAAGCAGAATTACATGCCATAAAGATATTTGCCCAGGAGTGCATCGAAAGAAACACCCGAAGGGAAGAAATTTATATTTTATCAGATAGCCAAGCAGCACTAAAAGCTCTGAAGTCATACACTTGTGAGTCTAAGCTGACTTGGGACTGTAAACAGTCCCTGAGACAACTGGCAGCAAACAATCAGGTTACTCTGATGAGGGTTCCAGGTCACAAGAGAGTTAAAGGCAACGAAGAAGCAGATTGCCTTAATTAAATAAAATAAATTCACGTTCACTAATAATGAATTGAAACCGTTCAGTAATAATAAATAAAAATTAACACTTGGTGGCTATAGAAAAAAAATTGAAAATTGGGGGGTTGCTACCAAACTTCACACAATCATTCGCCGGGCTAATCTATATTTTACTTTTACAGGCTGCAAGTTACGGTAAGAAAAACGGAATATGGTATGCTGCTCCAGGAGGTCAAGGATGGAGTAAAGCACCTAGTAGAAAAGCTTCGATAGTAGAAACCGATGTACCACCTCCTGGTGGCGGTCCTATCAAACCGAGTACCGGTAGAGTTATTAGAATTATTAACAATATGGATCATACTGTACAGGTAATAGAAATTCACGGAATTATAATAAAAATGTAGTAATATAAAAAAAATTATCTACAAAATCCCAAAATAAACAAGAAAATGTTAGTCAATACTTTGGTGCCTAGTTACTTTTAAATTAAAAACTGTCCAAAATGACCAGTCTTCTGTTTTTATACAGGGTGGCTAACCGAAAACGAAACAGAGCCATTTGTAGGAACCCTGTCAACATTTTAGAAAAACGCTTAGACCCGTCGATTTTTTATTAAAGGGGGACACTATTTTCTGGTATTTTTAACTTCACTAGTTTGAACCCCAAACAAAATTTTTAAATGGCATTGGGGGTCAAATAAGACGTCTTTTAAAAGCTCTGACAATTTTCTATACAATAGTTTTTAAATTTTACATTTTCTCTTAATACTTTGAAAAAATTACATGTTAAAATTCCAATTATTTTAGTTGCTTACTTACTACTTAATTGATTAAATGTTTAAACTTATGACCACATGCTTCCATACAATAATAAAGATTTTGTTCAAAACGTTCACGCACATTCCCAAGAGTTTCCGGAGTAATTCGACGGCACTCGTCAACGATTCTTTGACGCAAATATTCGCTGGTTGTATATTATACTTTTTAGATGTCCCCACAAAAAGAAATCTATGGGCGATAAATCTGGTGATCGTTTAGGCCATTCAATGCTGCCTCTTCTCCCAATCCAATGCCGTGGAATAAATACTAACGTCATTGTCAAAAAACGCTTTATTTCATTGGTTGATTCTTAATTTTTATTTAATTTAATTCATCTTCATAAACATGTTTATATTCGTCTTATTTCTTATTTTATATTATTAACTGTATAAACCTAGTGTTACAACATTATAAAAATTTGTATTATTTTTGTGCTATTTTTTTCTTGGTATTTTTCTAAATACCATATCAAACATTCGCTGAGAATCATCAACAAAAATCTTTTCACAAACATTGTAAACATGAAAACTTTTACATAATTTCGTACCTTTGGAAATACTTTTCTGTCAAAAAATACCCAACTGTACTTCTTGAAAGCCGCTCATTAATTTTTTTGTTGAAACTGCATATAATTATTTGCTTATTGTAATGATTTCGCGATACGCCACTGAAATGTTACGTAAGCAAACTGGGATGTACGGTGACGTCAGGGCCAATAACGAGGATGTGGTCTAGATACGTTTAGAAACTTCTTGTCTTTTCTTGTTTAAAAAATAATATATAAATTGGCCTCCTTCGCGGAGGCGAAGCCTTTGACCACGTTTGGCAACAGGCATTGTTAAGTAAATTATCTGCCTACGGTCTCCCAACCAAACTGCGCCAATGGCTCTTAAGCTTCATGCAAGATCGCTCCTTACATGTGGCAGTTGACGGTATTTCTTCTCATCATCATCAATGGCTTCACAACCCTGGGTGGGTTTTTGCCGACTCAACCACACGTCTCCATCTTTTTCTATCTAGCATCCGATCGGGTCCATCTTCGATATTCATGGCTTTTAGGTCCTTTGCAATATTATCTCTCCACCTGAGGCGGGGTCGACCTAATGGGCGTTTTCCCCCCGGGACCTCCTCCCACACCAGTTTTACTATTCTATCATCCGGCATTCTTTTAACGTGTCCTGCCCACTGTAGTCTTCTGGCCTTTATTTCGTTTATTATGTTGGTATCAGTGTAGAGTTCTTTGAGTTCTTGGTTGGTTTTTATTCTATATTGTCCTGTATTTTCGTCTCTATTTGGGCCGAATATTTTTCTTAGCAATTTCCTTTCAAAAACCTTAAGTCGTTCTTCGTTTGCAACCGTTAGAGTCCAGGTCTCACATCCATACATTACGACAGGCCTTATACTTGTTTTGTATATGTTCAGCTTAGTTTTCCTGGTAAGTATTCTAGATTTAATTAGGTCTTGAAGAGCAAAAAGGCATCTGTTTGCAGCCTGTATCCTGTTATTTATCTCGTCTGTGATGTCGTTGTTTTCGCTAATACTTGTACCCAGATATTTAAATTGTCTTGTCCGCTCAAAGTTGTAGTCTTCGATAGAAAAGTTTTGTCCTACTCTATCTCGGTTCCGATTTTTTCTGCTGAGGTACATATACTTGGTCTTGTCTTCGTTTATCTTGAGGCCTATCTTCTCTGCTTCCTTTTCAAACTTTATGAAGGTGTCTTTGAGGTCGATCCTGCTATTGCCAATCACATCGACATCGTCTGCGAAAGCCAGGAGCAGGTTGGGTCCTCCTTTGTGAAAGATGGCAGCTGGCTTCTCAATTTTGGAGTTCCTAATTACATATTCCAATGCTATGTTAAAGAGTTGAGGTGAGAGGGCGTCCCCTTGCTTGAGACCATTATTGATATTGAAGGGGTCGGAGAGACTCTGCCACACTCTTACTTTACACCGCGTACCCTCCATGCATACTTTTATCATCGATATAAGTTTTTTTTGGAATCCAAGTTCTTGCATTGCTTTCCACAGCTTTGATCTGCATACTCTATCGAATGCCTGCTTAAAGTCAATAAACAATTGGTGGAGTTCTCTGTCGAATTCTCAGCATTTCTCCATTATTTGTCTGATGGTAAAAATCTGATCTACGGTGGACCTATTTGGCCTAAAACCACATTGGTATTCCCCCACAATCTCTTCGGTATATGGTTTCATTCTCTCCAGTAGGATATTGGAGAGTACCTTATAACATGTATTCAGAAGAGTTATTCCACGATAGTTTGTGCATTTCTTTCTGTCTCCTTTTTTATGAATAGGGACGATTATCCCTTCCTTCCATTCGTCGGGTAGGGCCTCTGTCTTCCAGATGGTTTGTATAAGCTTGTGTATGGCCTTGTGGAGTGTTTCTCCGCCAGATTTTATGCATTCGGCAGGTATGCCGTCGCTGCCTGGAGATTTGTTATTTTTCAGTTTTTTTATTGCATTCAGTGTTTCTTCGTACGACGGTGGCTGTGTTTCTATTTCGGCTGTTGGTATATTTGTTGGTGGCGTAGTTGTATTTTCCTCCTCATTTAGCAGTTCAAAGAAGTATTTCTTCCAGGTTTTTAGAATCTCTTTTCCGTTGGTTATGAGTTCTCCATTATTTTTTATGAGAAAATTTTCCTCTCTGGGTTGGTGTCCGGCTTTCTGTTTCGAGATTTCGCTAAAATATTCTTTTGTTCTGTTATTCTGTCTATTCTCTTCTATTCCTCTTATTATTGCCAGTTGGTATTCTCTCTTTTTCCGTTTCACCATTCTGCGTGTTGTTGTTCTTTGGTGTCTATATTCTTCTATATTAGATGCTGTTGGATGTTGTAGCATTTTTTTCCTAGCCAGGTTACGCGCTTCAAGTGTCCTGTTGCAGTCCCCATCGATTCTTCTGATGCGTTTAAAACCAATGCCGGGGTCCCCCAGGGTTCCATCCTGTCCCCCACCTTATTTATTTTACACATCAACGACCTCTTGAAAACCACCACGAACCCCATTTACAGTTTCACAGACGATAGCACACTTGTCTCAACTTTCACATCCTATCGATCACTTTCGGTGAATGATACAAATAGATTCAGGCAGGAACGGGTTGATTCCATTAATAGAGATCTTAAAGCAATCGTCGAGTGGGGAACCAACATTCTTGTTCAGTTCAACGCCCAAAAAAACAAAGTGCCACGTTTTCCAAGAAAGTGAATTCCTCAAATCATCCCATCACAATGTCCGGAAATACCCTTGAACCAAGTCCCTCCATCTCGATTTTGGAAGTCACGGTGTCCAATAATATGTCTTGGCATGACCATGTTGCTAACATCGCAAAGTCGGCAAGCCAGAGGCTAGGTTTTCTGTGGAAAGCCAGAAAGTTTTTTACTTCTGATCAACTGTTGACGACGTACAAGGCTCAAATCCGACCTCTACTGGAGTATTGCTTGCACATTTGGGGTTTAGCACCAAGGCATTCTCTTCGTCTTCTAGATTTCATTCAGAAAAGAGCCATTCGCTTGATAAACAGCTCAACTCTCACAGATACCCTTCACCCTCTAGAACATAGAAGAAGAGTTGCAGACCAGTCATTGCTCTACAGATATTTCCATGGAAGATGCTCCAGAGAAATAAAAACTCTTGTATCACCATTGGCCACATTCGGCCGAAGAACTCGGCACGCAGATCAGTCTCACCCATTTACTCTCAAGATTGACACTACAAGGACTAATCTTCATCAAGAATCCTTTTTTTACAGGGCTGCTACGGAATGGAATAAGCCTCCAAAATCAGTTTTTCCAGAGAACTATGACCTGCAACTTTTTAAAAAGCGTGTCCACAATCATTTCCTTTCTATAATCCCTTCCCCTTCTAATAGTCGCAGTGCGGGCCGTCCACGGCCCACACGATAGGTCTACCCTTTTTGCGACTATTTTCATAAAAAAAAAAAGTTAAGTCAGTATTCTAAAGTTAATAATTGTGTTCGCTAGTTGACATAAGTTGTTTTGTAAAGTTTATGAATAAATGTGCATATACTCGTAAATCGTGGTTTAAAGTATAACGTTACATTAAGTATAATTAAAAATAAAACTAACTTTTTATATAACTGTCCCTTAAGTAAACCGGGATTTAAAAAAAAAACACAAGATGCCGCAAAGCTTGCATGTCAAAATATTTTACTAGCGTATAGAAGTCGTTGGATGCTGGTCCTTATAAACAGATGGAGCAAGATTTTACCGTAGCTATCTCACAGGGGGTTTTCCATCATAAACTTTATCTTCGATATGGTAACTGAACATTTGTGCATTTCTCTTTTCGTTTCAGTGCCGAGTGCTGCTTAATCTTCGTACATCGCAACCGTTCGAAGAAGTCCTCGAAGATTTGGGTCAGGTGTTGAAGATGAACGGCGCGAAACGAATGTACACAGTGTCAGGTCAAGAGGTCAGAAGTTTTTCGCAACTCCGCAACGAGTTCGCGGATGTCGACACATTCTATTTGGGAATTGGGAGTGTGGGCGGTGCGGCGACCCCGGCTGTCATGCTGTCGCCTGTCAGAAGAGCGAGATCGAGGGCACCGCAAACTGCAATAGTAGAAGATATTAGCAAGCAGAGGAGGGCTAGAAGTAAAAGCAGACCAAGAGCGTTATATGCTCCCGAAAGTGAAATAATTAGGACAAACGGTGAGACCTTTTGATAAATTAGTTTTATATTTATACACAACATTTCACATAGTGGTAATTTAAGTAGAGATAAATTACTAATGAAAGGCACACCTGCAACGTTCCTCAACTCATCATAACACTACCGCCACTTCAAGTGCCGAATTAAACCGAACTAGTTACTAATAGCGTATCCTAAATCTTTAATAATATTTGCCGAATATTTTTCCATTAGAAAATGTGATGCTATTGAAAATAAATAAAAAAAATTATAAATGGATACTTTTAAAAACATTAAGTATTGCTTTTTTCGCCAGTGACAAAGAAATGTTCGGTAACAAATATATTGTTAAATATTTTCATAAATTTAAGTTTAATTTAACAATAACTAGCTTATATTATCAGGATATTATGTGAGTTAGGTAAAAATAAATATATTCAATATGTAAAATAATTATTACTTATTAAAAAATGGGGTATGCAATAATTTCAGAGAAGAGTAGTACAAGCGTTTCTCTACGACTATCGTATTCTTCATTGATTACATATTGATTATTAATTGATGAATCCAAGACACCGTGGATCCTAACTCATTATTTAACGGCACTCGACCAATGACATATTCACAATTTTCAGGATCTACGGGAGAAACTGAGAGGTTTAGACCAATAACAAAACCGCAAATCTACCAAACAAATTTCTCAAGAAGGCTTTGCTTCATTCGACGTGTCACCGCTTGGCTTCCGCGAATGTCAAATTGACTGTTTTTTTAGTTATATTTTCATAAATAATATTTAGATTGCAATCAAATTCTGACCATCTTATAGTCCTAGAAAAAGTATAGTCTGTTACTTGCGAATAATGATTGCTAGGTAGTAAGAATTTTAAAAATATCACAAACATAGCCATTTTTTCAAAGGCAAATAAAAAAAAAACAATCTTTAACTTAGGTAAGGAGAAATGTTAAGAATATATAGAATTCTTTTTCCTCTTGTGGTGCCTATCCGTTCCGGATGTTGGCTATCATATTGGCTATTCGCACTTTATTGACTGCAGCTCGGAGTTGTTGTCTGGTTAAACCAAGCTCTTAAGTTTTTCAGCCACGATATTCGTCGTCTGCCTGGTCCTCTAGCTCCATACACTTTGCCTTGTAGAATATTTTGCAAAAGTTTGTATCGGCTCTCATTACGCATTACATGTCCTAAATATTGTAACTTTCGTGCCTTAACCGTAATGAGGACTTCTCTTTCCTTGCCCATCCTTCTCAGCACTTCTGCATTGGTAACCCGGTCTGTCCAAGGTATTTTTTGAATTCTCCGGTACAGCCACATTTCAAATGCCTCAAGTTTCTTGAAGGAAGCCTCCGTAGGTGTCCACGATTCGACTACATAAAATAGTATTGAAAACACGTAACAACGAAGTAAACGTATTTTCGTGGTTAGCTGTATGTCGTGACTTATGAAGACTTTTTCATCTTGAAAAATGCGGTTCTTGCTTTTTTAATGCGAGTTCTGATCTCAATAGAGTGGTTCCACTTATCATTATTGTTTGTGCCCAAGTATACGTAACTATTAACCCATTCCAGGGGAGTTCCATCTGCTAATAAGTTTCCACGGATGTCTTGGTTCACTTATTATCATAAACTTCGTTTTACTCTTATTTATTTCCAACCCATACTTTGGCTGAAAGCTGTGATTCTATCCATTAGAAGCTGCAACGTAGCAAGGCTGTCTGCGAATTGTACAGGGTAAAAAAAATATTTGTGTGCCTTTTAAAAAAAATTGGTTTTTAGCATTTTTTATTATACAAAATTAACATTAATTTTATTTTACCCTGTAAAACAAAATTTAAAATATATTCTGGGATAACATTGAGCTGTCCAGCAGTAATAGATGTAGATGGTAAAAATTGACTTATTATTATTCATCACGAAATGAATAAAGTGAATAACAGTAATACGTCAAATGTTTTACTAAAATAATTATTATTTCGAAAACCAATAAATTTAGTTATAGTACGAGGGCGGTTTGATAAGTCAGTGACTTTTTGAATAAAACAAATTTTTTTCCGCAAATAAACATTTTATTTTTCGACATAATCACCTTTTAGCTCGATACATTTAGTCCAGCGTTTTTCTAATTTTTTTATTCCCTCCAAATAATAGGTTTTTTCAAAGCTCTCAAAATACGCGTTTATTTCGGTAATGACTTCTTCATTCGACTCAAATCTCTACCGCTCAGCCATTTCTTTAATTTTGGAAACAGAAAATAGTCGCAGGGGGCTAAATCTGGAGAATATGCTGGATGGGGTAGCAGTTCGTATACCAATTCGTGGATTTTGGCCATCGTGACTAGTCAAGTGTGCACACGTGCATTGTCTTGATGGAACAGCACTTTCTTCTTCGCCAAATGCGGCCGTTTTTGCTTCAAATCAACGTCGAATCTGTTCAAAAGCTTTGAATAATATTCACCGGTGATCGTTTTACCTTTCTTGAGGTAATCGATGTGAATGACACTGCGTACATCCCAAAAAACTGTGGCCATGACCTTATTGGCTGACAGACTCTGTTTCGCCTTCTTTGGTCCACGTTCACCCCGAGCAATCCACTGTTTCGATTGTTCCTTGGTCTCTGGCGTGTTGTGATGGATCCATGTTTCAGCCACAGTAACAAAACGGCGCAAAAATTCGTGCGGATTACGGCTGAACATTGCTAAACACTCTTTTGAAGTGGTCACACGATTGCGCTTATGGTCGAGTGTGAGCAATCGCGGCACCCATCTCGCAGAGAGTTTTTTCATGTACAAATATTCGTGTAAAATATGATGTACCCGTTCAGTTAAGATACCTACAACATGACCCAACTCACGCACTTTCATTCTCCGATCATCCAATATCATTTCATGGATTTTATCGACAATATCCGGCGTGATCACTTCTTTTGGGCGACCTGGACGTTCGGCGTCACTAGTGCTGGTACGACCACAACGGAACTCTGTAAACCACTTCTTAACCATTAAAATTAATGGTGCCGAGTCCCCGTAGTATTTATCAAGTCTTTCCTTAGTTTCAGTGATGGATTTTTCACGTAAAAAGTAATGCTTAATCAGCACACGAAATTCACTTTTTTCCATTTTCGTAAAAATTCACAAGGTTGTCTGCTTTAAACGGCTATCAAACACCAACTGCACGACGTATCTTGCTCAAAATTAGAAAGTTGCCCACTGATAGATTTTAGTTGACGGTAGCACTGTTGCATTTGTAGTAACTGCGCGGGAAATTCAAAAAGTCACTGACTTATCAAACTGCCCTCATACCCTGCTATAAAAAGTTATTTATAATTAAGTAAACTTTTAAAAAAGTTAAAAATATTCGGGGTGTTTTGTTTAAAATAACGAAGTTGACGTTAACATCCGGTACAAACGGAAGTCGCCAAAAGTCGAGCATATTTTCATTCCATAGACCAATGCCGAAACCCCTTATTACAAATTTCAGATTTCTATTCTGACTAGTTTTGCTATAACGTCTAATGTGCCATCGAGAAAAATCACCCTGTATTATAAATCCATCACTTGTGGTGCAAATGCTACAAGAAAATTGTTTAAAAGCTGAATAAGTTTATTTTCTTCCCAGTTATTATAAATCCATACGGTTTTTATACATCCTGATATTTTTTATTACATTGGCACTGACTAAATTTCTTTCAGATTATACTTTGCTAGAAGTGTTAAAGGAAGAACCGATTCGTGTAACGATAAAAGGCCTTAGAAGAACATTTTATCCTCCACTTCATCATGCACCAATAGACAATACTCCTCCTGAGAAGAAAATGTTGCTGGAGTGGGTGTATCCTTTTAAAAAAAATCACTAAATGTTAACAGTATAATATTAATGTTCAAAACAACTGAATATAACGAAATAAATTCTTACAACCAAGCACTCCTCCGATCCATAATGATTCGATATAGGAAACATCTCCACATTTATACAGATGGATCAAAATCAGGAAATGAAACGGGGTTCGCCTTCTATATTTCTAATACCAAATATACCCATTTAAGCAAAATTCCTAATCTTTGTTCGGTCCTCTTCACAGAAATGCTAGCCTCTGAAGAAGGGCTAAAGTGGATAATTGAAAATAGAATAACTACAGACGTAGTCATAATGTCCGATTCTAAGACTGTTCTGTATGCACTAAATAGCCCCAATTTTTATAAAATATATAATTCTCTTTATTTATGTAACATAAAGAAACACCTATTAACATTAGCAAAATCGAATGTGGAAATTACCATGGTATGGGTAAAGGGTCACTGCGGAATATTGGGAAATGAAATAGCTGACAAGTTAGGTAAAGAAGCAACGTCTTCTACAAACCTCCTCGAAATTCATCCATTCTATGATATAGTCGAAATGGGAAAAATTAAATGCTCATAAATTGAAAGAGCCATTGGAAAGACTTTACTGCCACATTCACTAATCATTAGAAACTAATACACCCCAAATTACCACTGAGAATTCCACACTTGTCAGATTACACTCTAAGCAGAAAGAAAGCAGTTACCATAACACGACTTAAATTTAATCACGGCAGATTCCCAGTCCATTTATACAAAATCGGTTTATCCCAAACACCTTATTGCAGATGTGATAACTCATCCATATGTGACTTAAATCACGAATCATACACACAAATTAAATCAAATGTTTTTAAAGAGCATATAAAATGTGTTAAGCACATAATGTTAAGGTTAATATTTTCCGCGTTTTATTTTTCCTCGAATAACAGTGAATAATTTATTTTAATAAGCAGGTATTTAATTCTACCCTAATTTATGAAGTTTTGCACGGCGACCTAATATTTAAGTGCCTATTTTCTTATCGTTAAAGTAGCTTTTTTAACATATCATCGAACAAAGGACTGCGTATCCGTGTTTTATTTTGCGTGTCAATAATAAACAACTTCTAGTGCGTTGAACAACACTTTACATTGAACTTAAGATATAAATAATTTGTTGAAATAACGAGTACAATTTTAAAACTAGCAAATTAGAAAGCAAACAAACGATTTCACATTAGCTAGTTTTTTTTAATTATATTTGAAACTAAACAATGCATTCGCCAAATATGAGACAATCACAGTCAACCCATTTTCCCAGAACATTCACCAATTTTTTAAATTCGCCAAGCACTAAAAATTCTAATTTTTAAGCATTTCATGTAAAGTAAACAGCAAAAAAATGCAAGAAGGTACTAAAATTAGTTCATATAAATGTACTTCTAGATGGTATAAACATGAACACACAATTTGTTTATGCATGAGGCTTAGTTGCCTTCTAAAAAATTAATGTTTTTAATGAAATGATTTTTGGAAGCTGTTTTCCGAATTAAACAAATTTGCAAAAAAATATTACACGTGGTGATTCGTATAGAAAATTTAGAGTTTTTTTTTTTATTTTTAAATCAGATTCAGAATTTAATTTTTAATCCTGTACAAAACCGGAAGTAAACATTTCAAATCAAATTTTAATAACTGGAACTATTCTGTTTTAAATTATTTTTATTACAAAATAAAGCTAATATATATATATATATATATATATATATATATATATATATATATATATATATATATATACCAAAAAAGATTTAAAATGAAATCTACATTAATTTAGGAGACACATAAATTAATGTATATAAGTGTGGCACTGAGCGTGGTCATGGCGCTTGCTTAGGTCGGCTAGTTCGCGTGAAAACTCACTGGATCGTTAATATATTACGTTAAAATTGATATAAATTTAAACTAATTAAGGGTCCAATTGAAACGTAAATGTAGCATAAGGGCTACGCCAAGGAGTCTCTATGGACATTGCTAAAGCTTTTGATAGCACTTCTAACAAGTCCATAAGGAGAGCAATGACTAACAAAGGGGTGAAAGCAAGCCTTACTAATTGAACGGATAATATGCTGATGATAAACTGACAATAAAGAATATCAACTAAAAGGAAGTCCTCAGGGAGGCGTATTATCACCTCTCTTGTGGTGCCTAGTGGTGGACGAATTATTAGTGAGATTAAAAGAAGGTGGACTCCTCGTATATGGATATGTCAACTCTCAAGAGCATCATGATGATGGCACTGAGAATTACGAAAAACTGGTGCACGGAAGTTTAGCTTACAGTAAACCCGTGAACGACCGCAGCCATGGTCTTTACCAGGCTATGGAATCAGGAATAAAAATACTCCGCGTCAGTGAAGTACCTAGGCGTACACCTGGATGCAAAACTTAAGTGGAACGTACACCAAGAGGCAAAGAGGAACAAAATGTATGCCTCAATATGGGCATGAAAGAGAGCCATGGAAAAAACTTGGGGTCTACACCCAAGGGTAAGCCTGTGGTTACATCAGGCGGAATTACTACAGTCACTAACGTATGCAGCAGAAGTCTGGTGGCCAAAGGTGGAATGGGCCGGGGCTGTGAACCTGTTGAGAAGCCTGCAAGAAAAATACTTGCAGTCTGCAACGGGGGCAATGAGCACCGCTTCTACAGAGGGACTACAAATAGCCCTCAACATACCACCTTTGAATCTCCTAATAAAAGATCGGACCAGAAACACTGCATACAGACTAAAGTGTCAGGGTGGATGAAGGAGCAACGGGATTGGCCACATTAAGATCGAGGCCCACCACAAACACCCCTTCACAATAAAATCGGACAAGATTTTGAAAAATACCTTGATAGGAAAAAACTATAAAACAAAAATACCAACCAGAGAAGACTGGTTGAAGAAAACACCATTGACCAGCCTAGGAGTGAAACGATGGTACCCTGATCCATCAGGGACGGTACGGGGTAGGTGTGTTTTGAGCATCCTGTGACCAACATACATACATACCTAAAGTCACGCCTTTTTCCCATAGGGGTAGGCAGAGACCACTTCCTTCCACTTGCTACGGTTCGTACACACATCTTTTGCTTCCTCTACTTTCATCAGTGCTCTCATACATGCTCTTCGGTTGTTGGTACTCTTGACCTGGCCTTTCTTCAAAACAATGTTGATCTTATCGAGATATGTTCTCCGAGGTCGACCTCTACCGATTTGCCCATTCACACTCGCCTTATAAATTTGTTTCGTCAATCTTCCTTCATCCATCCTTTCTACGTGTCCAAACCATCTAAGCATTCCTTTATCTATCTTTGTGACCACATCTTCTTTTACACAACAGTGAGATTGATATTCTCACTGACAGTCGCGCGGCCATTGGGGCCCTAGTGAGTTACACCACAACATCATCGGTGGTGTGGGACTGCATACAGGCTAGCGACGATAAAAAAAGTCACTCTTACATGGGTTCCTGGGCACACATGGATAAATGGCAACCAGGTAGCCGATAAACAGGCAAGAAATGGGACCGTGGTGGAACCAAGAAGCCAGTTGGTCAGATTGCCAATTGCCAAAGCAAAACATTTATTGAAATTAATCCTTGAAAAAGAACATATTGCTTAGTGAAATGCAAATACTGGCTGCAGAACGTCAAGACAGCTGATGAAAAAAAACCTCTCCAGAAGAGGGCTGACGCACTCTGGACCGAAGTGGGCTAAGCAGCACGCTTGGCCTGCTTACAGGACACATTGCACTATGGGCGCACCTCTTTAAACTTAAGCTGACGGCTGAGACAAACTGTCGACTATGCGGAGAAGAAGAAGAGAGCGCATACACATTTTGTGTCACTGCCCGATGCTAGCGGTGTACAGATCTAAGAGACAATGACAAGTATAAGAAACTGTAAATTTTTTATATCTACTAAAGATTATAAATATTGTGACAAACCCTGTAATAAAATAAAATATAACATTACGATAAAGCTAACGAACTGCAGTTTAAATTTAAATAATTATTTTATAAATATTGTATTAAATACAGCACACGTGATTGTCGACTGATAATAATCTAAGTAAATACACAATGCATAAATTTAAAAAAGTAGAGCAACTCCGTTTGTATAATTAGAAAGTGTATACGTAAGAGAGGAAAGTGCATGTCTTTAAGTAATTTTCCAATGTGGTTGCGAAATGGTTGTTCATTTTTTTATATCATTGTCACGGAAAGTGTTTAAATTACTAATAACATTTAATTAAGAACTATTTTTATTGATAAAAAATACATCTTACTTCTTCCATTAAGTTACCTTCTTTATCTTGCGTTGCCTATTCGTTCCGAATGTTGGCAACTAACATGGCAATTCTTAGTTTGTTAGCGGCTCTGCGGAACAGTCCAGTCGTGGTCTTTTTGAGCCATTTTCTTAAGTTTGAAGCCAGGAGATTCGTCTTCGTCCTGGTCCCCTCTTATCGTACACTTTTCCTTGTAGAATTAATTGGAGGAGGCCATATCGTTGTTCGTTCCTCATTATATGGCCTAGGTGTTCCAATTTCCATTTTTAATTGTGGTAATAACTTCGCATTCCTTTCCTATTCTGCGTATGACTTCATTATTTGTGACTCGGTCGACCCAGAGGATTCTTAGGATGCGTCTATAGCACCACATCTCGAACGCTTCCAGTTTTTTCATAGCTGCTCCCTAGAGCGTCCAAGCCTCCGCTCCGTAAAGCATAACGGAAAAAGTATAACACTGTAGTACGAAGATCTCGGTCTTCAGCGGCAGATCGTTCTTTAAACTGTATCGTTAGCCTCTGCAGGATATTTGAAGGATTAACGCCCTCGAGCGCCAAAAACTTTACAATAATACGTTGCTCCACAAAGACAGGTACAAGCTTCTCGCTCATGGCTGCACAGACAGTGAGTCGAGAGTTACGCGATTGGTACCCTGCACACCAAACGCGTGAAGGTTCACACCGTCCCAACGACAAACCCGTTCCGACCTGTCATCACTATAGGAACTATGAAGAAGAAAGTCTCGTTCATATTTGACCTTCACTTGTAATTATGTTTTCCTCTCACAATTTTTTTTAGTACTTTTCCATGTGATTTTTCTTAACGAAATTCGTGAACAGATATGGATACCGAGGAACTGATTCCAGAAGAAATTTGTGGGTACTTCCAACCGGTGAATTACTGTATTTTGTAGCTGCTGTTGCAGTTATGTACGATAGAGATGAAGAAACCCAAAGGCACTACATCGGACATACAGAAGACATACAATGGTAAGTACAAAAATGATGGTCTTTATTCATGGCAATTATCATGTTTTAGAATCAATTACATTTAATAGAAATCCTTGAAGATCAATATCAATGATATATTTTAATTTATGTAACCGTCATGTATAATTTGTTATGTTGTTAAAAGTACATTACATTATAATCTTGCGGTAGGGCCATTGGTATAGGCACCTATGTCACCTAGATCTTCTAATCCTCTGTGACTACCGCTGTGTCTTCAGGGAATCGGAATTCCAGTTTGCTGGTTTTGGCGAACCGCAGGTTTTCTGTTGGCCCTGTATCATTTAGATCGCTTGGATCCATTATCATACGGCCCCAGGTTTGATATTTGTACACCGCTAGCATCGGGCAGTGACACAGAATGTGTATGAGCTCTCTTCTTCTTCTCCGCATAGTCGACAGTTTGTCTCAGCCGTCAGCTTAAGTTTGAAGAGGTGCGCCCTTAGTGTAATGTGTCCTGTGAGCAGGCCAAGCGTGCTGCTTAGCCCACTTAGGTCCAGAGTGCGTCAGCCCTCTTCTGGAGAGGTTTTTTTTCATCAGCTGTCTTGACGTTCTGTAGCCAGTATTTGCATTTCACTAAGCAATATGTTCTTTTTCAAGGATTAATTTCAATAAATGTTTTGCTTTGGCAATTGGCAATCTGACCAACTGGCTTCTTGGTTCCACCACGGTCCCATTTCTTGCCTGTTCGTCGGCTACCTCGTTGCCACTTCACTTCACTTCTTTTTTTTTGTGGACGTTGATGACATTTAAGATACCTTTTTAATTGTTTATATTTATGGGCTTTAACTGAATTATAAACAAGTAAAGCACCATCGACGATTCTTTCTATTGATTGAATAAATTGTGGAGATAATGCTACATTTCCAGCCATTGTTGATTAAAACAGTACGAAACTTTTGTGTTATTGCAGTAATAACTACAGATTAAGACTCGTGCCTTTCAGAGTTAAAAAACTTTTTTATTTTTAAATTTTTATTCCCGACAGTTATAATATTATTTAGACAGAACTATTATTTCAATAAAATTCTTTTTCCATAGCAACAAAAACGAACATGATATATACAAAAGGATAACATAAAATGTAAAAAAAATCAAATAATAGTATATTTCATTAGAAGTCGAGAAAATGTGATTTTTACGTGCGCGCGCGACAACTCGTGCAAGCACGAAAAAGCATTTATGGACGTGTAATGAACGATACTTTTCATTATATCTACCTGAAAACCACAAATTGTTAAGATATTATCACTAAAAATATCAAATAATTATCAAAAACTATGCGTTATTTACCCCGTTGCTAAGAAAATAAAAAGAAAAATTTGCGATTTCTAGAGAACTATCAACAACATATTATTTTATTTTGAAATGCAGGTGGGCATCTGATGACACTAGTGCACTGTAAAATTTTCCGTGCGGGCGTACGGAAAATGCCCACTTTCGGTGCGCTAAATAGGCATGTAAATATAGTGTTTTTACATTTCATTTCACAACATTTTGATTTACCGCTATTTCAACACGGTGGCTGCGCTTGCGCTTGTCACATGATAAAAAGGCCTATTACAATTTACTTTACTAGTTACTTCTACTAATTTTCCACAAATAACTATTTCTCTTTATTTTCAATTCACTATTCATCGATCAACTGACTTTCATTAATTCAACTAACCCCCCGTGGCCGATACGCGTTCTTATATATCGTCATAGAATATTCCACAAATCTCCAGAACATACGAATTTTGAATGATCGATTATGGAGAATGCGCCAGAATATTCACGAAAGATGAACAACTGAACAGGTTCGGCTATTAAGATGTTAGTCGCGATTCGTAACAATCTGTTTAAATTCTTAATTCTTTATTTTTCATTATCAGCCAGTCACGCACTGTTATATATTTTTGTGATTTTTTCAAGTTCATTGATTATTTATAAACAAAAAAATTTTTGTATTTTTTTTATGCAAATAAATTTATTATTATACATTTATTTGCCTTTTAGTATGGACCTACATCCTTCAAGAGAAATGGTGGCTTCGGGGCAAAGAGCTGGCAGAAATAGAAAAACACAGGCACATATACGAATCTGGAGTACAGAAACATTACAGACATTGTACGTTTTTGGTATGGGAGAGTTCGAAGTTGGAGTTTCAGCTGTAGCGTTTTCACAATTGGTAAATATAAACAATAAAAAAAAATTAATTTTAATAATTAAAAAATATTATAAACGTGATTATAACAAAATTTCAAATAACAGTTAAACACATCGTGCTCACCATGATTAGTATACAAACCCAATTCCCAAACCGAAAATTTCGAGATTGAGTCTTTGAGATAAGATATTATCCTGGCTATCTTTACTTTGTTTACTGCTGCTCTAAACAATTCTATTGAACTGCATCGATACCATTTTCTCAGATTTCTCAACCACGATATTCTTCTTCTTCCAATACTCCGTTTTCCTTTTATTTTTCGCTGCATTATTACTCGTAGCAACTCATATTTCTCCCCTCTCATCATATGTCCTACGTATTGAAGTTTTTTGTTTTTATAGTTGTCATCAGTTCACAATCATTTACCATTTTCTTCATTACCTTGATGTTTGTTCTTTTTTCAGTCCATCATATTCTTCACATTCTTCTTTAACACCACATTTTGAAGGATTGTAATTTATTTATATAATCTTGCTTGAGTGTCCAACTTTTCATTCCATATAGTAATGTTGAGAATACATAGCATCTTAGCGCTCTCATTCTTAGCTGTATCGAAAGATCTCAGCTGCAGAGAATCTTTTTCATTCATTTAAAAACATTCCTAGCCGTCTTGATTTTGGTTCTTATCTCTTTTGTTTGATCGTTGTTGTGTGTTATCTAAGTCACTTTCTTCAACTGTGTTCCTCAAGTGTTATGTCAGTATCCATATTTCGTTGTTTTGTAGATACCATGTACTTAGTTTTTTTAATGTTTATTGTGAGCCCGAAATTCTCACAGAGATTATTTGTACGGTTTACTAATCGTTGCAGTTCTTGGTATCACTCAAATGTTGAGTTATTGTGCTCAATCAGAGCTCCTGAAGCAAACGCATTTAATTTCCATCAAAACATCGAGTGTACCTGTCAAAAATTGGCACTATAAAAATCTGAAAGACGATTTTCTTTCATGGTAGTAAATAAAAAAAAACAGTATAAGGAATAAATTGATGTTTGCGATGTTTGTTTTTTAGAATGGTGGGAGTTACGTTTTAGCTGTTGACGCAGGAAGAGAAAGTATATTATCGGTGTGGCAATGGCAATGGGGACATCTTTTAGGAAAAGTTGCAGTAAGTAAATTTCACGTAAAAGATATAAATACTGTTTTTTTTAAATGATTTATCTTTGAATTTGGTATTTCAACATATTCTATAATTATAGTACGACCAGAAATTATTTGGAATTTGAAAAAAAACAACCAATAATAGTACTTATAATTTATTTAAACAATTTATAATATTTTCTACAAAACAAATTACTATCTTACTTGCTAATGCACGCACTATTTAGACGTAAACATTTTTGAAGTCGACGAGGAATGCCCATAATTACTTTGGTTCGAGGGGCTGCTCGTTCCACTTCGATTTTCATTAGTCCCCAAATGTTTTCGGTGGGACTTAAGTCGGGTGAAGCTGCTGGCCATAATATGGTTGCAATCCCGTTATTTTCCATCCAAGTTTTTAAATGTAAGAAAGTGTGGCAGCGTGCGTTGTCTTGTTGCGATCTCCAACCTTCTGGAAACAAAGTATTCGTTGTTTGTACAAGGTTTTCGTTCAGAATTGTACAGTAGCATACACTATCTACTGTACCATCAATAATGCTGAAGTCAGTAAAACCACGTGATGAAATCCCTTCCCAGACCATGTTTTTTATGGGACATTTTGGTTTTTGTACCGTAGGTCTAGCTCTGCTAAGTATCCGTAAAAGATTGTTACCCAGCTGAATAGATGCTTTATCTGTAATGAAAACATTTTCAAAAGTGTCCTCTTGAAAATTTTTTTCTCCGTACTTGCTCGTCACTAACAGTTGGCATCCTTCTTGGTTTTTTTGCTATGTATCCACTGCGCAAGAAAGTTTGGCGAATAGTTTCGGGAGCAATAGGTATTCCACGTTGCCTAAAAAATCTTTTCACGATTTTTCGAAAGCTCAGTCGTGAAGATAAGACCTCAAATCCGGTCCTCGTGTTCTTCGTGAAGCTTGGGCATGTTCTAAACCAATACGATTTCTTATGCGTTTCAGCACATTGTAAACCGTCGACTTGCTTAGTCCTGTCAAACGCACAAATTGTCTCACATTCCTAACTCAGTTTTTATATAATTGTTGAACTACACGTCTTTTTTCTACTTGCGCCGTTATACTGATTTTCGTGTTTTCAAATACTGACAAAACAACTATTATATTAAATATTATGATATTTGTATGAGTCAAAATTCTGTCAGTCAAGGTTAGGTTAGGTTGGATTTCATGTGAGTGGGGCGTGGTCGCCCCTCCACCACGACCCTTAGTAGGTCTATTGTGGCTCATCCCTAGAGGCTACAGTTCACCGCACAATCCAGCTCTTCTTACGAAGTTCATGGTTGTATAGGGTGAGATTTTTTTAAAATCGGTAGGTTCTAGGTTAGTGTAATCAAATATGTTGAACCTTATTCTTCCCAGGCCGGGGCATAAACATAGTATATGTTCAGCAGTTTCGTCTTCCACGCAGCAGAACCGACAGTCCGTTTGTTGGTTCAGATCTATCTTTCTGAGGTGGTATCTTAGACGACAGTGTCCCGTAAGCAGTCCTGTTAGAATACGCAGGTCATTTCTGCTCCATTCTAGGATCTGCTTAGTTGTGTTTCTCGAGGGTTGTAACGGTAAAAACGCCTTTGAGTGGGTTAGCCCTGCTATGTCGGACCAGTACGTGAGTATTTTCCTCTCCGCCCAGTCCGAAATAATTGTTTTGGCGGCACTTGTGGTGACTCCAAAAACCGGTTCTGGTCCAGTGAACGCAGATTTGGCCCCCTGTTTTGCAAGGGTGTCGGTCTTTTCGTTTCCCTCCACGTCCTGGTGCCCAGGTACCCACAGTAGGGTCACCCTGTTGTTCGCACCAAGGTACTCTAAGGATTCGATGCAATTCCAAACAAGTTTAGAATTTATCTTGTTGGAGCTCAGTGCTTTTAAAGCAGCCTGGCTGTCTGATA
The DNA here is from genome assembly GCA_950111635.1 of Agelastica alni. Lineage (NCBI taxonomy): Eukaryota > Metazoa > Arthropoda > Insecta > Coleoptera > Chrysomelidae > Agelastica > Agelastica alni. The sequence continues at coordinate 22,711,673 of OX467710.1, read as the reverse complement.
TTATATTTATGTTTTTGTTTGCTAGAGGTCTGTTGGTCAACTCTCTTGCACACAATTCGATAGCGAATACTTCAGCCTGAAAGATTGTGGCATACCTGCCAAGACTGGTAGATATTTCAATCTTTGGTTTCCTGCTGAAAACACCGGCCCCAACTCCATCTGGGGTTTTTGAGCCGTCTGTGTACATTACGTATTCAGTCTCTGGGAAGAGGATTTGTCCCCTCATCCATTCGTCTCTCTTCGGAAAGAGGACCTTGAACGACTTTTCTTCTGTCAGTCAAAGCCTACTACGATATTAATTCTCTTAATTAATTTAAAATTAAAATGCTAGTAAGCATTAACAAAAATAGGAAAATTCCACATACTTTCTGGTCGTACTATATAACAAAAGCAACTAAATATATTAGTCTTAGTTCTGATATTTAATACGCTCGCTGCCATTTTCGCAACCTGTCAGCCTAGTTATCAATGTTAAAAATGCTTTCCAACTTCATATTAAAGTTTTACTTTAAATTTTGTTTTTGTAATTTAAATTGTAAAATATACCCATAATAAAACAATAACTTATTAATATCTAAGAAGTCAAGTATTAAATATTATCAAGTGATTTTTAATAAATTGCAGACACTACAAGAAGAACTAACAGGAGCAGTTTTTCATACTTTAGATGACAATTTGATGATAACGCATGGAAAAGGTCACTTAACATTTTGGAATAGAAGAAAAGATGGATTTTTCGAACGAACTGATATTATTAAACCAGTAAGAAATTAATTAAAAAAAAACAGGAAGGGTCATAAGTCAGTTGTTAAAAATACAGATTAAAAATTAACATTTTTTTTATCAACACACAACTAATAGTACGCAGTTAAATAAACGTTCAAAAGCTGCTTTAAGTTTTTTCAATATTGTTATAAACAAACACCGCATCTTTTAAACAATGATTTACAAATTCTGTCTAAAAACTTCCGGGACTGTAGTTTACCAAATTCTTATTAGATTCGTGTGTTCAAATGCTCATCATTACGAATCTTGATGGAATAAACCCTATTTTTTAGAATACCACAAACTACAAAATCCATTGGTGTCATATCTGAGAATCGCGGTGACCATTAAATGGTACTTTTAATTCATTTAACAAAGTTTTCATTAAGAAAGTATTTTACCATTACTTCATAATGCTTCATCTTGTTGCCATATCAACTTCTTCATCTTGAACTCGGTACTCGGAAGCTTATAGAACGGACGGTACCGATTAATCCACTATTTAATACTCCCCACCACCTTTATACCCACATCAAAAAAGTTTTATCACTACATGTAGACTCGTAGAATCCCGGTGGACGCAAATTTGTCTGTTTACCCTGCCATTTCATTTAAAAGTTGCTTTGTCGCCCCAAAAATTGGTTTGGTAAAAAAATCATCTTCATTTAGTCCTTGAAGTATAGTAGGCCTTTTTGGTCTCAGTTGCAGTCTTTTCTGAATCTTTCGTAGGCTTGTTCTTACTATTCCATACAGCAGATGCTTTTCTTTGATATTTAGTCGGTGATGGCACAAAACATTGTGCAACATTAAGATTATTGTAATGATTTTGCGATTCGTCACTGGAATATGTTACGTAAGCGAGCTGGGCGGTACGGTGGACGACATAGTCAATGCTGAGGATGTTTCAGTACTTTGCCGACTAATCAATCTAGAATTTTCGATAGAACAGTTTGGATACACTTGAAAGTATCTCGTCTTCTCCAGAGTAACGTTGTAGACCTATCGTGTGGGCCGCGGACGGAAAGTATAACTGTGATATTGAGCAAAGGGTGTTGACAGAAAAACAAATTAATGGGGTCCTGCATAACTTTATAAGCAACCAAAACGTGTCAAAATAGGCACGACTGGCAGTGCGTAGAGGAGTGTTGGTGCCTACACTTATGTCCCGCTTCATCACCCCGCTCTGATCCCCTCTGATATATAGGAAAAGTTTCAACTTTGTGAAAGTACCTTAGTCGAAGTGGCGACCAGCTCTTAGAATACTATAAATTAATTGCCTGTAATTTTTTTTTTAATGAAAATAGTCGCAAAAAGGGTAGACCTATCGTGTGGGCCGCGGACGGCCCGCACTGCGACTATTAGAAGGGGAAGGGATTATAGAAAGGAAATGATTGTGGACACGCTTTTTAAAAAATTGCAGGTCATATTTCTCTGGAAAAACTGATTTTGGAAGCTTATTCCATTCCGTAGCAGCCCTGTAAAATAGGGATTGATTCTTGATGAAGATTAGTCCTTGTAGTGTCAATCTTGAGAGTAAATGTGTGAGACTGATCAGCGTGCCGAGTTCTTCGGCCGAATGTGGCCAATGGTGGTACAAGAGTTTTTATTTCTCTGGAGCATCTGCCATGGAAATATCTGTAGAGCAATGACTGGTCTGCAACTCTTTTTCTATGTTCTAGAGGGTGAAGGGTATCTGTGAGAGTAGAGCTGTTTATCAAGCGAATGGCTCTTTTCTGAATGGAAGACGAAGAGAATGCCTTGGTGCTGAACCCCAAATGTGCGAGCAATACTCCAGTAGAGGTCGGATTTGAGCCTTGTACGACGTCAACAGTTGATCAGGAGTAAAAAACTATCTGGCTTTCCACAGAAAACCTAGCCTCTGGCTTGCCGACTTTGCGATGTTAGAAACATGGTTATGCCAAGACATATTATTGGACACCGTGACTCCCAAAATCGAGATGGAGGGACTTGGTTCAAGGACGTTTTCGGACATTGTGATGGGATGATTTGAGGAATTCACTTTCTCGGAAAACGTGGCACTTTGTGTTTTTTGGGCGTTGAACTGAACAAGATTGTTGGTTCCCCACTCGACGATTGCTTTAAGATCTCTATTGCTGGAATCAACCTGTTTCTGCCTGAGTCTATTTGTATCATTCACCGAAAGTGATCGATAGGATGTGAAAGTTGAGACAAGTGTGCTATCGTCTGCGAAACTGTAAATGGGGTTCGTGGTGGTTTTCAAGAGGTCGTTGATGTGTAAAAGAAATAAGGTGGGGGACAGGATGGAACCCTGGGGGACCCCGGCATTGGTTTTAAACGCATCAGAAGAAATACCGTCAACTGCCACATGTAAGGAGCGATCTTGCATGAAGCTCAAGAGCCATTGGCGCAGTTTGGTTGTTATAAATTGGCCACCATTCGCGGAAGTTAGTCAGTTAATATTTCGAAGTTAATAATTATGCTCACTAAACAAATCACAAACATCGATGTAATTAAAGTCATGTTTGCAAAACAAATACACTCTGTTCTGTAGTTAACTTTTTATTTTTTGTTCTCATATAACAATAAACAACATAGTAGTACTATACACAAGTGAAGTTTACAACTGATTACCTTTAAGCTAGGCAAAACAAAATCCAAGTATTTCTAATGACAACTACTTATGAGCCATTTGCCAATCCTACTGGAATAAAGGCACTTTTTATCTATTTTTTTAACACAAGAATAAAATTAAATGTAGCTCGTAGTCTTGTTTACTGAATGTAAATCACCTACTTATTTTTTTTAAATTAAGGCATTCGTGCTATAGTATCTTTTCCATTAATCTATAACTCAAAAACTTCTTTCTTTAGCCACCCGTGAGATACAAAATATGGATACAAGTAATTCTTATAGATCATATCCTCACAAAGCGGTTACCCTTCTTCTAGACTTTAGATTCTGAAAACAATTTTCTTACGAGGTTAACAGCAAATCAACAATATTATGTTTTTATCGTTTTAGCCTTCCAGAACATTGATCACTTCCCTTCAGTTCGAACAAGACGGCGATGTGATAACGGCTGACAGTGATGGTTTCATCACCATATACAGCGTAGACGCAGATGGAGCCTATTTTGTTCGAATGGAATACGAAGCTCATAACAAAGGTGTCAGCTCTTTAATAATGTTGTCTGAGGGAACGTTATTGTCAGGAGGCGAAAAAGATAGAAGAATAGCTGCCTGGGATAGTTTACAGAATTATAAAAAAATTACTGACACAAAGGTGAGTCGAATAAACTAACGTAATAAAAAAATAGTATAATATTCAGCGAGCATATTATGGTCGCTAATATTTACGGGCATAAGGCTCGTGTCGTAAATTATCCAAATGAATAATAGCCAAAATATGCAAGTAAAATAATATTGTTAAGATATTTTGTCTTGGGTTCGTTAATTTAAAAACACTCAGTACAAAACTAAACGATTTATTCTTATCTTTCTTCTGGTAATACAATAAACTTTTATTTAATAAATTTGAAAAAAGGTTATCTAACCATTTTCATAAGAACAGCCAGAAGTAAAAATGCTACCTTGCAACTGGAAAAAATCAGAAACCAAGATGGTAGTATGGTAAAAGGAGAGGAATGCGTTTTAAAGAGATAGAAGGAATACTTCGAAAGTTTATTTAAAAAAGGGGATACACAAGCACAGGCTCCATTCGGAGGCATGAGTAAAAGTTGCAATGAAAATGAAATTAGTACGACAGAAATTGTGCAAGCGTTAAACAGTATGAAGTTGGGTAAAGCTGCTGGGTACGACAGGAAAACGGTTGAAATGCTGAAGGCTAGACGAAGCGTGGTAACTAGTCTGCTGTACCGCCTATTTAACCTTTGTTGGAGGAGTGGTAGCGTACCAGACGACTGGTGCAAAGCCGTTATCGTGCTGCTTTACAAGCGAAAAGGTTTGCAACAGGACTGTAAGAACTACCGAGGTATTAGTTTACTCAGCATAGACAGCAAACTGTATGCAAAGATATTGACTAAAAGAGTGACGAATGAAACTGAGAAGATGATATGGGATGTGCAAGCAGGATTTAAAAGAGGAAAGAGATCAGGTTTCATTACGAGGTATATAAAATTCTTAGCTAGAATTCAGAAGGTATACTGCGCTTTTATCGACTTGGAAATGGCTTATGACAAAGTAATGAGGAGTGAATTGTGGTCGACATTGTCTATGTATGGGGTGAGCGGCAGTTTAATACGAGCACTGGAATCACTTTACAAGGATTTCACTGCTTGTGTCAGGATTAACGGAGCATCAAAAAAGGTGTGAGCCAGGGATGTGTGGCTTCGCCATGGCTGTTTAACTTATACATAGACGATTGTTTAAAAGATTTGAGGGAGAGTGAGTATGGATTGAAAATGAATGATTTGATCGTCAAATGCCTTCTTGTTGCAGGCAATGGTTAATGTTAAGCATGATGCCCTGAAAATCAAAGGGATGAAAATAAATGTAAGCAAAATAAAAGTAATGGTTTTTAAAAGAGAAGAAACCAAATGACAAACTGTAAAGTTCTGATTAAGAGAGAAAGAGTGGAACAAGTAAATGAGTTGGTATACTTGGGTTTAAAGTTTACGAGATATGAAAAGTATGACAGTGACATTGAGCAAAGAGTGTTGGCAGAAAAACAAATGAATGGGGCACTGCATAGCTTTATGAACAGCCAGAAAGTGTCAAAAAAAGCACGTCTAGCTGTGCATAGAGGATGTTGGTTCCTACACTTATGTATGGTAGTAAATGTTAGGTTTGGTAGAAAAATCATGAAAATAGGATTAATGCTACGGAAATGAGTAGTCTGAGAAGTGGTTGGATAAAGTGAAGAATAGTGAGATAAGGAAACACTGTGGTGTAAAAAAAGATGTGGTTAAAAGATAGGTAAAGAAATGCTTAGATGGTTTGGACACGTAGAGAGGATGGATAAAGGAAGATTGACGAAACAAATATATAAGGCGAGTGTGAATGGGCAAGTCGGTAGAGGTCGACCTCGGCGAACATATCTCGATCAGATCAACATTTTAAACATTTTGAAGAAACGCCAGGTCACGAGTACCAACAACCGACGAGCATGTATGAGAGCACTGATAAAAGTAGAGAACGCAAAAGATGTGTGTAAGAACCGTAGCGGAAGTGGAAGGAAGTGGTCTCTGCCTACCCTTATGGGAAAAAGACGTGACTTTATGTATGTATGTATGTAATAAATGAAAGAAAGAAAGTTTCGGTCAAAATTTGCCGTCCTTCAAACCTTACCGCCCTAGGCACGTGCCTACTCTACCTGCATTGTAAATACAGGCTTGCCAGTGAATTGTAGATATAATCATGATTGAGAAAACACTTAAATTATGAATATTCTACACAAAAACACTTTAAAGTCTAAAGTTCGAGTTTTTAAACATCAAATAACATTTTTTTTTTATTTTTAGCTTCCAGAAGTGTTCGGTGGCGTAAGATCCATATACCCTCAAAGACCAGGTAGAAACGATGGTAACATTTACGTGGGAACAACAAAAAATAATATTTTGGAAGGATCCTTGCAAAGGCGATTTAATCAGGTACTTAAATAAAACCATTTTTTTTTTATTATCGTATACATTTTTAAATAAAACCCAAATTATTATGTTTCTTTTAAATTGTATAAAATTATCGATCAAATTGCTAATTTAAATAATTTTTGTTATTAATCACAGACAACAGAAACTCATAAGTACCATGAAACATTAAGAGGTGGTTTGGTTAGAGAAAATAGCAAATTTTCTATGGAAGTTAGACAAACTGAACGGCCTAATTTTATTCAGGTACTTTTTCAAAAATGGAACAATTATTTGAACAGTAAACAACAAAATTCTTTCTTAATCACTGGACTATTAAACTAGAAGTTAATTCAGAATAATTGAAATTATTTTTTTATTTTTTCATCAGTTTACTTTCCAATAATCCAATCCAGAGCTTAATATTTTGCTAATCAAATCATCTCATTAAAATTGCAAAATATTTTTTATATTTTCTGTGGTGGTTGATTTAAAAGCCTAAAATTTGTATTTGATGTGTCGTAATTACTACAAAGTTGAAGACAATCTTCAGCAAGTAATTTAGATTTACATTATAATGGTTTTTTAACTATAAACCATTCTAAAATTATTAGTTACAAAAGAAGTTTCTATTACATTAACAAAAAGCAAGTTTTTACTTTTAATCCATTTTCAGACCAACGATCTACAGACCTGAATATCAGCATTATAAAAAATATATAATTCTTAACGTAATTGAAAAAGCTGTCCAAAGTTTAGGTATGGCTTTGTATACAAAAAGATTGTAAAAATAACCAACAAAGATCAAAAATATTAGAAAGAAAGGTTAAACAATAAATTAAAAGGAAAGACATCGAAAAAGGTGTCAGACAGGGATGTGTAGCTTAGCAATGGCTGTTTAACTTATACATATACTTAATATTATGCATGATGCTCTAAAAATCAAAGGAATGAAAGTAAATGTAAGCAAGACGAGAGTAATGGTCTTTGAAAGAGAAGACAGCATGACTAACTGCGAGGTGCTGATTGAAGGAGAAAGAGTGGAACAAGTAAATGAGTTTTTATACTTGGGTTTAGAGTACACGAGAGACGGAAAGTCTGTGACTGTGGCTGATTTGAATTTTTTTGGGTTTTCATTTGATGTATCACAAGAAAGGGGTTACTATTTGATATTTTAAGGAAAAGGTGGGGGATGTTAAAGGGGTGCCACTTGGAAACAGCAGAATAACATTTTTACACCTCCCCCTTTAAAAATTCAACGTATTTTTTGTTTTTTTCTATAAACTCTATAAACCATATTTATAATGTTAAATCTAAAAATGATCTCTATCTGCATTCAGATCTAAAAATTCATTTAATGAATAAAGGCTGCTATAAAGCAAAAAAATTTTTACTCTAGAGCTGTAAGATGAAGCGGCAAGTAGCTCCAATTTGTTGTAAAATAAAGGTAGATAGTAGTTAAATGAGAAACTTCTTTGGAGTCTAAGAGAGTCGTTTCTTATTTATCCGTCCTGCCTTGTGTCATGACTGTGATTGATACTAGTTGAACTTTTCGCACTTGTTGCACAATATACCATTTTTTTAACATACAGATCCAAATCCCGACTAACCTCCTAAGTTAAAAATTTGGAATCGACCAATTTGACGAAAATGTAAATGAAAATTTCACTTTAACTGTCACTGCGTGCAATTCTTTTACCAGTATCACAATGCAATGCATGGTTTGTGTGTGCAAAATCGTTGCAACAGTATCTCATCTCATTTGATGTTATTTTTTAGGTTGTATTTGGACACGGTCGCCAGCTGTGGGGACTAGCAGTGCATCCCGACGACGAAGTTTTCGCTACCGCAGGTCACGATAAAAACATCGCCCTGTGGAGAAAAAATAAACTTATTTGGGTCACTCAAGTGAGTAAATTAATTAAACTCCACGAATATGTGTTACTTTTAAAATATAAAATCGTACATTCTAATCAGCGAACTTTTTACTTACAAATAAACAAGCAAAGGTACATTCAACCTTTTATTACATGCTAATCATAACTATCCTTCGTCGTAACTGCTTCTTTTCGAAATTCATTCATCGAAATTTTAAACACTAAAAACATTTTATCTAAAAAACTTCCTATGCTTAATGCGCTTACACACATCTGAGCAAAACAGCCGAAAGGGCACGCCGCGCTGAATGAGCATTCAAATGTGGACGGTGTGGACGGGTTTAGTTGACATCCTGACGACGAACCGAACGCTCGCATTTAAAAATGGATTTTTCTCAAGAAACATAAAAGCACACACATGGAGCAACTCCGAATAGATGCTCATGTGGCTCGTGCATTTATAAATCAAAATTGCCCGCATGGATGCCCATTCGGCGCAGCTTGCTCATTCGGCTAGGTTGCTCAGATGTGTACGCGCCTTTAGAAACTTACGATTGTTGTACGAGGACAGTTCACGAATCGTTGTACCTAACATAGTTGACGTTGAACGACAAATGCATATAAAGTGTCAGACAAAATCTTATTGTATGACATTAGTGTGTGCCAATTAGCATCAGCGCATCAGTTCGTGTATGTTAAATATTAATTTTTTGCCATTGAGGTGTGCGAGATTTTATAAAAATGAACAAAACGAGATAAGAGGTGCGATAAAGTAGCTCTGTAAAAAGGGGTTATCACCGCAAGAAATTTAAAGGACATGGTAAAAGTATTGGGTGACTCTGTCCCTTCGTACCAGGTAATTAAGAACTGGTCACGAGGTTTCAAACTGGGAAGAGAGTCCTATCAACATGCACCAGTTACTGGAGCCCCCAAAACTGTGGTGACCAAAGAAAATGTGAATTCAGTCCATGACATGGTATTAAATGAATTACAGTCGAGGCTATAGCAGAGGCATGTGTGTTTTCTGTTGAAAGCGTTGAAAAAATTTTACAACAGGGATTGCGTCTCAAAAAAACTTTCTGCCCGTTGGGTTCTATGAATGCTGACGGCAGACCAGCAGTGGCGAAGCATTTATGTAACCACTGTTACCATTGTTTTATGACTACTGTGAAATCGTTTTATTTATTTTTTTAACAACAGCAATATGTAATAATAATAGTAATTCAGTAAATAGCCAATTAGCCGGACAAAAATAATACGTACAGAGTTGTGCTTTATGTTACCACTTTCGTTTGTGGACACGCGTGATGGTCCGTCGGCTACTGGTCGGAGCCGGCTCGTGTCTGGTCGCGTGCTTGAATTCAACAGCGCGAGAGCGTGGGCGCATCACGATATTATGTAGGCTTGTTACCATTTTTTGTTTTGGTTACTTCAAAGAAAAGTCATTCTCCTTGTATAATTTTGAAGAAAAAAAGAAGATCATTGAAAATGGAAGACCAACACCTATTTTAACTAATTTAAAATAAGAACCAAAAAAATTAGTTCGATATTTTAAATTTAGTTGGTATAATAAAAACTCTTGGTAATCGTCATAAGACGATAAGGTATATCAAGTGCCCCAGTCCAGAAATTTTTACTTTAAATAATTTAAAAAAAGTTAAAATACCTAAAATAAGCAAAAATTATATTTGGGAAGTTCAAATTAAACTTTTTTTTTTAAATAACACATCTGGTATTAATAACACTTTAGACAAAGTCACGCGTCGCCACTGCAGACCAGAAGCGTGTCCGCCAGGTTGCAGCGAAGACAAATTTGTAGATCATTAACAGGAATGACGATGAATCCAAGCGAAAATTTCTTACGGTCGACGAAACATGGGTTCATCACTTTGATTCAGAATCCAATAAATAAAGCATGGAATGGCGGTATAGGGGTTTCCCTCTCCCTCGAAAATTTCATGTTATCCCATCAGCTGGTAAGATCATGGCTCAGTTTTTTGAGATTTTTCAGGTGTTATTTACCGCGTGAGCGCACCATTACAGGTGGATATTATGCGAATTTAATAACCAAAGTACGCGAATCGATCAGAGAAAAGAGAAGAGAAAAATTTAGTCGAGGTGTGCTCTTTCACCGGAACAACGCTCCGGCACACAAAAGTTGTGTTGCAATGGCTGCCATTCACAATACGGGATTTAAAATTTTTGAACCACCCCCTTATTCTTTAGATTTGGCCACTAGCGACTACCACCTATTCCCAAGAGTAAAAGAACATCTTCGTAGAATCCGCTTTGCTGATGATAACGAAGTGATGTCGGCGGTAGATGGCTGAAGACTCAGATACCGAATTTTTTTCAAAAGGGTTTGAAACACCGATATACCAAGTGTATAAAAGTTGCAAGTGACTATATTGAAAAATAAATTAGTGTAATTCTTCTAATGTGTTTGCTTCTATTTAAGGACAACAATTCGTGAACAATCCTAGTAACTATTTAAAACCAGTTCACATAAGCTAGTATTTACATCCATTTGGATATTACTTGTAGTCTTTAATTATTGAGGCCAATATTCAAGAATATTCTTGAATAATTGTATGATTTTTTTATATAAATTTATGGTTTTTTGACCAAGAACATTTCTTATGGATTTTAAAATGCCGGAAACAAAATTTCAATAAAAAAGGGCGCTACCAAAAATTTTTTTTAAGAAAATAAAAATTTATGATAAAAATTGTCACAAAAATGATCTAAAATTGATTGTCCTTCCAGTTTTCCTTTTTCGGATGTATTTTAAAGTGCAAATATGTATTCTTTCTGGGCCGGGGCATGAACATAGTATATGTTCAGCAGTTTTGTCTTCCACGAAGCAAAATTGACAATCCGTTTGTTGGTTCAGACCTATATTTCTGAGGTGGTATCTTAGACGACAGTGTCCTGTAAGCAGTCCTGTTAGAATACGCAGGTCATTTCTGCTCCATTCTAGGATCTGCTTAGTTGTGTTTCTCGAGGGTTTAGGTAGAAACGCCTTCGAGTAAGTTAACCATGGTATATCGGACCAGTACGTGAGTATTTTCATCTCCGCTCAGTCCGAAATAATTCTTTTGGCGGCACTTGTGGTGACCCCAAAAACCAATTCTGGTCCAGTGAACGCAGATTCGGCCCCCTGTTTTGCAAGGGTGTCGGCCTTTTCGTTTCCCTCCACCTCCTGGTGCCCAGGTACCCACAGTAGGGTCACCCTGTTGTTCGCACCAAGGTACTCTAAGGATTCGATCCTGTTACTTACAATAATTACCTTCAATCCCCTAACTCAGGTGTTTTTAATTTTAGGTATCCTTTGAATGTATCTCATTGTGCTTCCATCCGTTTGGCGTTGCTTTGGCTGTGGGAAGTACCGAGGGGCATTTGCTAATAATAAATTCAGAAAGTGGAGTCGTCGTTAATACCATAAGGGTTTGCGGTTCTCCACTTAACTGCGTAGGATATAATCCATGTGAGTACATCATTTTATCTTAAACACCTGTTGCATATTAAATCTGTGACTAATATTGTTTCAGCCGGTGACTTAATAGCTATAGCATCGCAAAACGGAAGCGTTTATTTATTTAGAGTAAGCAGAGATGGGTATTCTTACAAAAAATCTAACAAAATAAGAGGAGCCCAGCCTCTGATGCAATTAGATTGGAGTTCAGACAGTAATTTTATACAAACCGTCACTGCCGATTACGATTTGTCGTTCTGTAAGTATATTTATAAAAAAAAACAAAATGTAAAATTTATTACAGTCCAAATTCGATAACTTTGAATATTTAATAACTTGATTGAAATTGGGGTGGGCCCCCCACCCTTTTACTTATCTTAACAATCGTAATCAAATTTAACGATTGTTGTCTATGATTACATATAAATTGAGAGTTAAGAGGGCCCGCCCCTAGGAAGAGGGAGCCGGTCGCTGTTTTTGTTTATACTAAATATCTTCATAATCATTTTACTATGTTGAAAAATACAAATGTTAAGAGAGTGTGTTAAATGTAACATACAGATTTTTAAGTCACTTTCGCTCTACCCAATGACGTCGCTTTTTAACTGTTTGAATTTCCCACAGTATTTTCGCACTTTTTAAAAATTAATATTTTGCTCCAAAAATTATAATCAAAAATATTGATGGTGGCATAATTTTTAAGTAATAAAGTTTATTAAAAAAAATATTTTACCCTTATTTGAATCACATGCATATTCCCTATTGTGCAGCTCTTTATATTTTTTGTGAACAGTAACAACTTATTTTTATCTCTTTTGTCCAATTTAAGGTTTCCTTTCGTTCATAAATAAGTGTCTTTTCTTACAATTAAAAAACAAATTACAAATTTCATTAGTTGGGCTGTTTCCGATCATAAACAGATCTTTTTTATCACTAGTGTTAAATAACTTATGCTCTTGTTTATTTATTGTTAGTAAATGTTAACATTATTACATAGGGGATGTTAAAACGTTGTCTCCTGAAAAGAGTCCGATAGCAGTAAAGGATGTTAAATGGTTTACTCACAATTCTACTGTTGGATTCTTAATTGCTGGTGAGTATTTTTTTCACGTACTACATTTCTTGCGCAAATAATTCGCACACCCAATGCAATAACGTCATAAATGCTAAAATTGAATTATTGGTTACAAGCGATGTCAAATATGAGTCTACATCCGATGTAGCAATATTGCAAATGCAACCCTTAAAATAACCCACTGAAGGCGTTAATGTTATTGTGGTTTTGGTGGACTTTTGTAAGCGCAAGTGCAAGAACGTTTTAATTGGTCGCCTGCTCTCGCCCCCCGCTAAAAGTACTTGTGAGCAAAAGCAATAATATTGTCTATATTAATTAATTATTATATTATGATTGACAATGGTCTGAAAATCAAAGGGATGAAAATAAATGTGAGCAAAACGAAAGTAATGGTTTTTAAAAGAGAAGAAAGCATAACAAACTGTGGAGTTTTGATTAACGGAGAAAGAGTGGAACAAGTAAATGAATTTGTGTACTTGGGTTCAAAGTTTACTAGAGATGAAAAGTATGACAGTGACATTGAGCGAAGGGTGTTGGCAGGAAAACAAATTAATGGGGCACTGCATAACTTTATGAATAGCCAGAAAGTGTCAAAAAGGGCACGTCTGGCTGTGCATAGAGGTGTGTTGGTTCCTACACTTATGTATGGTAGTGAATGTTGGGTTTGGCAGAAGAAGCATGAAAATAGGATTAATGCAGCAGAGATGAGTAATCTGAGAAGTATAGCCGGAGTGACTCGGTTGGATAAGGTAAAGAATAGTGAGATAAGAGAACGCTGTGGTGTAAAAGAAGATGTGGTTACAAAGATAGATAAAGGAATGCTTAGATGGTTTGGACACGTTGAAAGGATGGATAAAGGAAGATTGACGAGAAACAAATTTATAAAGCGAGTGTGGATGGACAAGTCGGTAGAGGTCGACCTCGAAGAACATATCTTGATCAGATCAACATTGTTTTGAGGAAAGGCCAGATCAAGAGTACCAACAACCGCTACAACCCCTATGGTAAAAAGGCGTGACTTTATGTATGTATGTATGTATGGTCAAATATCAAGCTGTGTTATTATGCTGAAAATGTGAAACAAGTGAATGATATTGAGCAAATGTTGTTGGCTGGAAAACAAATAATTGGGGTCCTACATAACTTTATAAGCAGCCAGAACGTGCCAAAAAAACGCAACTAACTGTGCATAAAGGAGTGCTGATTTGGCAGAAGAAGCATGAAAGTAAGATCAATGTTGCGGAGACGAGTAGTCTAAGAAGTATGACTGGATGGATTGACTGTTATGGATAAAGTGAGGAATAGTGTAAAAAGGGAACGCTGTCGTGTGAAATTAGATGTGGTAACAAAGATAGATAAAGGTATGTTTGGATGGTTCGGAAACGTAGAGAGGATAGATAAAAGAAGATTGACGAAACAGATTTATAAGGCGAGTGTTAATGGGTAAATCGTTAGAGGTCGACCTAGACGATCAGATCAAAATTGTTTTAAAGGAAGGTAAGGTCAAGAGTACCAGTAACCGACGAACTTGTATGAAAGCGCTGATAAAAGAAGAGGAAGCGACAGACATGTATAAGAACCGTAGTCTGTGGAAAGAAAAGATCTCTGCCTACTTCAACGAGAAAAGGGTAATGACTACTTGCGTTAATTAAAGGTGATGCTACAAAGTCCATTGGCATCGCTAAATATTTAGGCCCTGAACTCTTCGACGTCGTACCAGAATACTCAAGTCATCGTCGCTGGAGGAGGACACCAACGTCATAGATTATACATTAACGATTTACACATTCAATCAGTTGGATGATAAAACATCAGGAAGGAGCATAGTTTCAAAAAAGTGTTGACTGGAATGAAGGATGCATATGGCCAACTACTGCTTCCGGTTTACAGTGGCGTAGGGCTTTAAATTATAATAAAAATAACAAAAAACTTATTTATGTTAAAAAAAATATAAAAAATGCTACATTTATTTTAGTTAACAATTCTGCAATCAATAAAAATTTATTATCTGATGTATAATTAGGACATTTCAATTCTAAAATTTTTAATTTTGTTATTCTAAAATTTCGTATTTTTTTCGCACGTTATAAAAACCTATAACCTATAATTTTACAATTAGCTACGCCAGTTTATACTTTGTGATTGGTGGGTTCAACCTATAAATTTCACTGAAATACAATTCTTATTTATTTCTAAATATTTAGCAAGTTTAGCATTAGAAACACTTAGTTGTGAAATGTAAGACCAGCACTTTTGATTTGGTGTCAGGGAACATCCGCAAGATAAACAACTAACCATATTTGTCGTTATTGTCTCAGTAATATAACAATGATTACCCGCAATTTACGGCGGTTCGGAGAGAACCCACTTGTGCCTTTTGGCCCGTTGTGATACCGTGATGGACGGCGGTGCCTTCCCCCACTACCGTGAGAACCAGTTGGAATTTTTAATAAAAAGTGTGAGGTCTTTAATGCTTACTGAGCTGAGATCAGATAAGTTATCAAAGTTCGGTTGCCCTAGTATAGAAAGCCGTTTTCTACAGAAGTCGTGTCGTAGCTCTGCAATTCCCATGCGCCGTGCATAGGATCCACCTGCCCAGTGTACTGTTATGGCCGCGATCGTATTTCCAATGGACTCCCTGGATAGAGTTAAAACATCATTAGTTCGAGGTAGATCTAGTTTAGGCCAAATCTGTTTCGATGATGTGCATGTGGGTTCATTTTGCCACGTCAAGTTGGATTTTTGAACAACTTTGCTGTGCAGGAGGAGCCGGCAGTTTGCAATCGGTACTGAGAATCCGGCAGTTTGTAATCGGTACTCCTTGCTGAGATGAGACAGATACAGCTGGGAGGGTGGTGCCCTCTCTTGCTAGCTCGTCCGCCTTACAGTTACCTGGTATGTCCGTGTGCCCGGGTACCCAGACAATGTGAGTTCTAAACGGAATTGCACCGCTGCCCTAGAGGTCAAGTAAACTGAGTTCAGTAATTTGATAGCAGCCTGGCTGTCGCAAAAAATGGATATCTCGCTAAACTTTTGTTCGTTGCGAAGTTTCCAGACAGCTGCCTCGGTAATGGCTGTCATTTGTGCTTAATACACACTGCAGTAATCAGGCAAACGAAACGAGGCTAAGTGAAGGGTCTTCTGAGAAGACAGCGCAACCTACGCTCCCTTCTAGTTTAGAGCCCTGAGGTTTAACTACATTCTCGGTCCAATCTTCTCCGTATGGGATTACCAGGGATAGGTCGCCTTCGATCTATAATGGTTAACTATTAAGTATTTACACCAAAGTATACAACAATCCCTTGTCTTACTAATTTTTATCATTGTTAAAACTTTAAACTGCTAAAATCTATTAAAATTCACTTTATTGACACACTCATAGGAAACATTCAAATAATGAGTCACGCGTGGAGGGTCATGAAGTCCGCAATGCTCGTTCCTGTTTGTTTTATATTCAAAAGTTGGATAGTATCGAAAGTGGCCAAAAGAGGTGTCGGTCTGAGGAGTCGTTACGTGTTAATAATCTCGTACTTATGTAGTATTTGGTAAGCAAGACACACAAAGAAAAAGTTTTTGGTCGCTTTTGTAGTATTTGGTAAGCAAGACACACAAAGAAAAAGTTTTTGGTCGCTTTTGTGTTTCGCTTTGAGAATGAATCATCTATCCTGAAAAGTTTTAAACCATAAAATAGTTTAAAATAATCTTTGAAAAGAAAAATGTTTTCAATATGAAACAAATCTGCTATAGGTACCTACGTATTATTTTATTGATAATGTTTACGTTATATTTAGGAATTTGGAACAACAGGTTCTATCCCATGACGTCCATATTAAGTACTGCAAGTCGATCTGCAGCACATGATTTGTTAATTTCTGGCGATACAGATGGTTATCTAAGGCTATTCAGGTAAAGTATTTTTTTATGCACGAAATTTAACCATAAAGTTTTAAGACTCGTTGTTTTGGAGACACACTCACGATATGTCGTGTTAAATTCTTTAAAAAATCATTCAATAAATATTTATTTAATATTATTTTCACACACCCTGCATTGACAATGCTTGTGTCAATGCCTGTTGAGCCAACCGAAACTAGTCAATTTCAGACTAATGCGACTGTTGCCGGGAAGAAGCCAATCATTTTTATTTAGTCAAGCCTTGACTTCTGTTATTCTAACCCTCAACTAAACTAACAGATATTATATTTTTGCGACCAAAATAAATAAGGATTTAATAAATATGGATACAATAATTGAAAGTACTTCTCAACATCTTATTGACAAAGCATACATACATACATACATAAAGTCACGCCTTTTTCCAATGGGGGTAGGCAGAGACCACTTCCTTCCACTTGCTACGGTTCTTACACACATCTTTTGCTTCCTCTACTTTAATCAGTGCTCTTATACATGCTCGTCCGTTGTTGGTACTCTTGACCTGGCCTTGACCTCTACCGACTTGTCCATTCACACTCGGTTTATAAATTTGTTTCGTCAATCTTCCTTCATCCATCCTTTCAACGTGTCCAAACCATTTAAGCATTCCTTTATCTATCTTTGTAACCACATCTTCTTTTACACCACAGCGTTCTCTTATCTCATTATTCTTTACCTTATCCAACCGAGTCACTCCGGCTATACTTCTCAGACTACTCATCTTCGCAGCATTAATCCTATTTTCATGCTTTTTCTGCCAAACCTAACATTCACTACCATACATAAGTGTAGGAACCAACACTCCTCTATGCATCCAGACGTGGCTTTTTTGACACTTTCTGGCTATTCATAAAGCTATACAGTGCCCCATTTATTTGTCTCCCTGCCAACACCCTTCGCTCAATGTCACTGTCATACTTTCCATCTCTCGTAAACTTTGAACCCAAGTACACAAATTCATTTACTTTTTCCACTCTTTCTGCCTCAATCGAAACTCCATAGTTTGTCATGCTTTCTTCTCTTTCAAAAACCACATATTCCTGTCTCACACCCTTTTCGATGTTAAACCAGTCCGTGCAAGCTCCGTTTATCCTGACACAAGCATTGGAATCCTCGTAAAGTGATTTCAGTGCCCGTATTAAACTACCACTCACCCCATACATTGACAATGTCGACCACAATTTACTCCTCACCACTCTGTCATACGCCTTTTTCAAGTCTATAAAAGCGCAATAGACCTTCTGACTTCTAGCCAAGAATTTTTTGACTATACCTCGTAATGCTGAACAATCTAAATTAAAATATCTGAGTGTTTACGACAAATTTGTTAATGGGAAAAAATCTGAAGGGGCCACATTATGGTCTGGAGAAGTATTATTGAGTTATTTCGGCCACATCATGGTTTGGAGAAGTATTATTGAGTTATTTCGGTATTATGCAGAAATTGCCCAGTTCTGGTTGGCTCCAGACAATTTTTAAAGCAAATTATATGCAAAATATAGTGTGTGACGCGGGATGAAACCCGATTTCAAACGTCAGGAGATGCCATCCCTCGCTTCGCTCGGGCAGGCAACTTCTCCCCAGTCTGAAATCGTCTTGTTTTATTCCTAGCCACACAATATAGTATTTTTCGTTTTACTTATGTAAATTAACATATTGTACAGATGTTGATTAATTTGACAATTCGTAATAAAATCTGGCATAAATCTTGGTTATGGAAGCCGTTACCTAGCAACCTTTAGAGCGTTTTCACATTACACGACAAGATATCGTCAAACGACACAATAACGGGGCAGTAGAAATATACGCAAATATATGACACGTTTTCACACTATCCGACAACAACAACGATATTATCCGCGGTAAACGACATGTCTTGGACTTCATCTCTTCCCGTGCTTTATCGAGGGGTTAGGTTATATTTACAGCTAATCGAAACTGCGTATTCTGTGTTTTCATACTGTCCATTAGATTAGTTAATAGGTAATTGAATGAACATTCACTGATACGAAAATAATTTAAAAAATTAGGAGGGTCAGTTTGTAATCATTCAAAGAGAACGTAAAAGGCTCCCTCCACATATCTTGCCTGTACAATAGAGGCTGTTAAATATTTTCTCTTATTTCTTTCGTCTTATACACAAAAGATACAATAATGCAGTACGTCTTTTGTGACACGCTGCCATGATTAATATAAATAAATCATAGATCGTCACAACTTGTCGAGTAAGTTTGAAAGCTATTTTTTTATTGTCGTCTCTCGGATGTCGTTACACTGTTCGACGACAACGATATCGGTGTCGTGTAATCGCTCTTAGGCTGATCATCCTTTGGAAGCGTAGTCGCGCAACTGGGGTGTATGTATGTAGCGCGTATACATCCGTGAAGCTGGGCGACTGATATCATCCACTGCTTGCGACTCTAAGCTACTTCAGTTCGCCACTGTAGTCTGATCAATGTGTTTGTGCATTGTGAAAATCAAACGAAATACTTAGTAGGAGGAATTCACCAGGGAAATTCAGCCACCTGCATGACGATTTATTGAGCCTAATTATAATAAATATGATAAAATGTCTTTCCAAAACAAACTGGGGTACCGATGCAGACGCTTTACTGAATAATTACCGATCTCTGATACTATCAAAAATAGATAACGGCTCAATAACCTACTCTTCAGCCCGAAAATCTTTACTAAAACTACTTGATTCCGTACACCATGCGGGACTCAGATACTCAATAGGTGCCTTTCGTACAACTCCTATAACAAGTATTTGTATCGAAACAGGGTTTTTACCTCTTAGATTACACCGACAAAATTACTAGCGAATTATATCATCAATATACGCGCACAACCCAATAATCGAAACTTTTTATATTGCTGAAAGATCACCATAAATATGCTAATAGACCAACCATCACGAGGCCAGCAGGAGTGAGAGGATACGAATCTCTTGCCGAAGAGTCCGAATATTAAGAGCAGATGATACGAAAACCAGACACAATTCCAAAATAAAAGAAGACTGGCAGAGAGAATGGAGTCAAATAGACAACCACTTGAAAGCAATGAAACGTGATGTTCAACCGTGGCGTCCCTCCAGAACCTTGCCAAGAGCTGACAGGGTTAAAACACACAGACTAAGGTTTGACCATACTCTATTGACATACGAATTCCTCCTAAAAGGACAAGATCCTCCGATATGCAATCATTGCAGTGAACTAATCTAAGGTGATTACGTGATTACGGTGATCACACATTATTTGTATATGCCCAGGGTTTAGAAACATATCGACACATCAGTACAATTATACAAAAATTTCAGAAACGCTACCACGATTAAAAATTTAATGAAAATCTTAAGAACATATAAATTTAATTAATATAAAATCTGGCATACCTTACTTATGGTGCTAATGATCCTAGTAATCGATGCACCTTAACAACGGAAAAAAAAATAGAACTAACAACCGATGGAGCAGCAAACTGGAAAGCAGCGGGAATATACGGTTTACTAAAATTCTGGTGGAAGAAACTAGTAGCAATACACGAAACCCTAGCAAAGTCATAAAACGACATGATAAAAGAAGAACAAGAGACACCCACGTAGCTAACAAAAGGCAAAGGCCAAATCCGAGTAACTGAAAAAGCAAAAGCATATCGCCCCATAACCTGCCTGAACAATGTGTACAAAGAAAAAGCTATGTGATACCGAAGAAAATAATAATAATAAAACACAGTAGTGGCACTAAAAAAGCGCAAACTGGAGTATTTTGGTCACGTCTTAAGGAATGACAAGTATCGAGTTTTAAAGCTTATTATAAAAGGAAAGATCTGAGGACGAAGAGGCCTGGGTAGAAGAAAGATATCCTGGCTAAAAAACTTAAGACAATGGTATGGAGTGAGCACTACCTCATTGTTCCGCCGAGCTGTAGACAAGGTTCAGATAGCGCTGATAATTGCCAACGTCCGAGGAGGACAGGGCACATAAAGAAGAAGAAGAAGAAGTGGCAGAAGATTCAGGTGATTATAAAGCAACGAATTCCATTCTACGCTTCCAATGGATGATCAGCCTCATACGCACGGCGTGCGATAAAGACCCGATTATGCACGCTTTTGCGTTTATTACGAATTGTTTATGATACATGCTTGCTCAAAACATCATTATATTTGTACGTTGTTTCTTTATAGATATCCTTGTCTCAGTCCCAAAGCTGAATATAACGAAGAAAAAGTATACAGCGGAACTGTAGCTTGCGCAAGATTCCTATTCAATGACAGAAATATCGTAACCGTCGGTGGAACCGATGCTTCGTTAATGTTATGGCAATTAGTGGAGGAATAGCACCAACCTTTTGTCTATCTGCCTTCTTTGATACATAGAGGGATTGTGAGAGACACACCAAGGTACCGGAATGAATCCGATTCTGAAGTTAAAACCGATTCGGACGTTTCTACGTTTGAAGTTTTAAATTTACATTATTAAAGAAGAATTTAATTGTACCATTTAAAATTGGGGTGCACGGGATCTTTTTGGTATCGTATATTAATAATTTTTTGTCTACGACTGGCATAGTCTCGGCAAATTTAATATTTTTATATAAATTATATACATACATTTGTTTTTATTTAATAGTATTGCATAATCTATTGCTTGGGATCTATATAACAAAATCTTGGATTGTATGCAACATTTCGATTCAAAAATGTTACAACGCAGCATATTTTTCATCGCAGATACATATTTTAACTTTATCGTTTCACAAAATATAAAACAAATTAACGCAAACATCATATTTTTAAAATATATTTGTTTATACCCGTAGTAGAAACTAGTTGCGTTACTTTGAAACGTGAATATACAGGTAAAGCCCCGTCAATATCTGAGCAAACGCACCGAATGAACAATTTGTGCCGCATGAGCATTCAGATGTGGACGGGACGCACGAACGCGCTGAGCACGCTCAAAACGTACGGCAGCCGATCCGAACATTGTCGATATATCAAAAGAATTTCTTGCTCAGTCTTGACGGGTTTTTTGTTGCACTGAACACGTTGCGCCGAACGGCCCCGTACAAAATGGATTTTTCACATGAGATGTTCTTGCAATTGATTAAAGAATTTAAAAATCGGCCTATTCTTTGGAATGTGAGACACAAAATAAAGTTTAATAAAATTAAGAAAGAGGATGCTTGGAGAGAAATGGTGGATACATTTAACCGGGATATGAGTGAAGTTATAAAAAAATATATAGTCTAAAATGATCTTACCGTCGAGAAAAAGTAAAATGTGAACATGAATTTATCAATAATTTAACTTGCTATTAATTACGTTTAATATGTCATAGGCGCCGACGAAATAAATCGCATCAATAAATGCGGCGCACAACTGGAGCGGCTCCGAATGCAGGCTCATGTAAGGAGTAACCATACCACTGAAGTCATCCATATCGATGCTTGGTATTACTATCAGCAATAACCTTTCCTGAGAAAATCACGTGAGGTCCATTGCCAAAAGTGCATCCCAAAAACTTGGTTTTTTGTTTCGTGCCAAGAGCTATTTCACCTCCAGTCAGCTGCTTATGATCTATAAGGCACAGATCCGACCTGTACTGGAGTACTGTTCCCATATTTGGAGTGCAGCACCTAAACATATCCTGAAGTTACTGGATTCTGTCCAAAAAAGGGCAATTCGTCGCGTCGGTGATGCCTCGCTTACAAACTCGCTCACTTGTCTGGAACACCGTAGAAGAGTTGGCGATTTGTCTCTATTTTATAGATATTTTCATGGGCGATGCTCTTCTGAAATATCAACAATCGTTCCTCCATTGGCAGTCTCTTCGAGATTAACCCGTCAAGTTCAGTCTTCACACCCCTTCGTGGTCACTTTGGAGACCTGCAGAACATCACTTTCCAAAGACTCATTCATCCAACGAATTGCGAGGCTTTGGAACTCATTGCCTAGGGAGGTGTTCCCCGAGGCATACAACCTCCAGAAATTTAAGAAGAACACCAACTCCTACCTTCTTTCCCTTGGTTCCCACGATGTTCTCTGAACATTACAGGATATCCCTTTTCGTGGGAACCAAAACATAAAAAAAAAAAAAATGTGGTTCTGTGCAGGGAAACAACATGATACAAAGAAAACAAGATATGATAATGCGCAGGTGGGCGGAGTCTCGGTGGCCATATTGCTACGTCACGCGGAGAGTAAACATCAGAAGTGTTTGTATAGTATTCATTGTGTTAGTTCAAGTTTGTCGTGGATTAAACTAATTTTCAAATAAAAACTGAGTTTTACTGGAAGTAAAATGCGTTGTGCAATGGTTGGATGCAGTTCAGATAACCAGTCCAAGAATTTTGATAAAATGATCATGTTTTTTCGCTTTCCCAGCGATAAAAACTTGAAGAAGCTTTGGATAATTGCTTACAGACGTCGAGGAAATTTGTTGTTAGATAAATCATTGTGTGTAAAAAGAAAATTATCAAAGATTACAAAATAAACCCGACTTTTCCTATGGTTACTGAATTTTCATGAGTATTTTCAGGAATCGAACTTCTTCAAGATTTAGTTATTACAAATTATCAACGATTCTCTATGTTTTGAAATATCCTCAATATATTGATGAATCTCTAGAATGTTTAGTACCTATGTAATAATAATAATAATAATATTTATTTAGGCAAAATTGCTAGTACAAACAGATTCAATTTTACATAGTTAAAAGTGGTTCTAGACATACTCATAATGATAAAAATAAATATAAATAATTGTTTACGATACCTTAAACTTTAAAGTACACATTTCTAAGTATTTTTTTAAATACTCTTAAACTTGTTGCTTCTTTAGCTTGGATTGGCAAGTTATTGTACCTTTTTAAGCCTTCTACAAAGAGATTTTTGTATAACAGCTGTATGAAATTTATCCACGAAGTAATTATCCTTACCGCACACATTGTATTCCATCATATCAGCTCGTTTTATTAAAAATTTAGACA
Source organism: Agelastica alni (assembly GCA_950111635.1). Classification (NCBI taxonomy): domain Eukaryota; kingdom Metazoa; phylum Arthropoda; class Insecta; order Coleoptera; family Chrysomelidae; genus Agelastica; species Agelastica alni. Next base: position 22,687,988 of record OX467710.1, on the reverse strand, counting down.
GATACATAGGTAGTAAGTTGTTTTATATTTTGTATTAAAACGTTAGACATCATGTATCTCTTTTCATATGTCTTAAAAAAGGAATTTTTAAATTCAAACTTAATGGCGACGACATTTTCCAAGTTATTTATGGGGAGTAATCGAGCTGTAATAGTTATTTTCATTGGAGACAACAACGAAAAATCATCAAACTATGCGAGTTGCATGAACAATCATGACGTCATGCGCGCGGAGGACGAGTTTGAGACGGCTATCGATCATACCTTGTGTTATTTGTATCATGGGGAAACAACAATTCTACCGAATTAATGCTCATGCGGCGCAAAGTGCTCATTCGGTGCGTTTGCTCAGATGTGTACGGGGCTTAATAAGTACAAAAAAAAATTGATGCACCTCATAGTTTAATAGCGTCACAGCCACACCGTTGTCGAATTGTCAGAATTATAGAAGAATATAGAAATTGTAGGAAAGAGCAACAGGTTTTTTTTGTTTCATTATTCTAATTGTAAATAAATGGTAAATCAGTTTGCAGTTGCCAAAGTACCTATTTTAAATAATTCCTTCTACAAAAATTTGCAAACGCCACGTTAGACTTTGTTTTTGGTCGTAATTACTGATTGTAAAATTTAAATGGGTACTTTGAGTTTCATATTATTTATTTAAATGCTGTCGCGTCCAGAAATACGATTTTTCGTCAGTGAATTAAAGCAAATGACAGTGGTTTATTTCTGGTCTTGGTTGATTAATAAAAAATCGATTTTTTGACAAGTTTTTGAATAAGATATTCAGTAAAGATTATGCAGTACTAATGATACAGGATGTCCGCGGTATTTTGACACATTTTAAACATGAATATTGCGATCTGAAAAAATAAAATCGAAAATAAGCCAATAAATATATGAACTTTTGTGAGACAGGGTGAAAAGCCATAGTTTACCAATAATAAAATAAATTATCAACAAATGTTATTTTTTGTAGTTGATAAGACTAGAGAAAGAATATTTTAAAACTATATGGAAAATCTCATTGAAAGTAAGAAAATATATCATTAAACTTTATCAAAAATAGAAAACAATTTACAATAATCGTATATTAATAACACCATGCAGCTCTCAACATTTTAACGTGGTAGGTACCCAAACCGTTTTAGAACTAATATTAGACAAATGTTTTAGAGTTAACTTAATTTATATGTTGTCTGTCATCTTCGTCATACCAAATAGGAAAAAATTACGGAGAGGGAGACATCTATTATTGATCGAATGACCTTCTCGAGGTGCGAACAACAGACCAACCTCCATTTGTTTATATGGGTAAAAAATGAACTTTATATATTATTTTGAGTAATTTAAGCATTGAAAAAGTTAGTAATATTTGAACGATATTTTGTTAAGAATACTTCTGCATTATTTCATCCAGGTGATATAATTTTGACATGTGTGCAGTCAATAGCTTCAATACACTTGGGAAATCGTGCCACACTATAAAACTTTTGGGAGGTACTTCTAAGTTCAGGCTGTGTTTCAGGCATTCGAATAAACTGATAAAGCACTGGTTACCTTCCAAACAATACGACTAGTTGTTCCTTTCTCTATATCAATAAAATCCCCAACTATCTGGAGAAAATTACCAGGTGCAAAATACCTTAAGGTTACTAGCACCATTTGTTCAGAGGTTACAGCATGATTCCTAAAAATATATAAATTATTAGGTTACAAATGATTTACCAAGAAAAATAAAGGCACTCACCAATCCATTGGAGACGATACTTGTGCTTCAACTTGGTTTATTGGAGAATTTTTCTAGCATTTATTAAAACTTCTGCTTTGACAAAGTCTTCATCATCTGTTAGTTCCACAAGATTTTCACGTAGTTACTTAGTCATTATTTTTTTTACCACAAAAATGCATTCATTTAATACTGATAGGACAAAAATGACGAAAATAGAGGTTATGTTACGCCAGAACTTGGTTTAAGCTACCAAATTCGATGGCTAAGTTGAACTTTAAAAAATGACAGCCAGTGAACCAAGTTCTGTCTTGAACTGGCTTTGAACAACTGAACTTTGAAATTTGAACCAGGTTTAACCTTGAGCTCTGCTTGAACGAAGACTGAACAACTGGGCCTAAATGATATTACAAAATTTCACAATTACTAATAAAAAACGAATTTTTAGATAAAATCTACCTTTTATGTTGACACGTATTTGTAATTATTAAAATAAATATAAACTACCTATATACATTATATGAGGAATAAAGTTTTACAGACTCTCTGTCTATAATAGATCAAAAGATGAGTTACCGAAAATCAGGTTATCATATCTCCCCATTCGAAAGACTTGGAACTAGGACGTGATGCTACTGGTGAAACAACACTGAAAAACTTCATTTCCATTCCATATCACTGTGCTATCACTTTACCTAACTTTAATAAAAATAATTATAAATATTTTTGTGACAGAAACGTCTGACAGAAATTAATAATCCTTTTACCTTCCTGACATGTTATGTCAAACGTCCAGTCGCAGCTGTCTTAGTTTTTATAAATTTATTAAAAATTGACGGAGAGGAAAAAATTCATGTGGTAAATAGGAATCACAAAAAATACTTCATTAAATAATACATTAGGTGCCAGTTTGTTTCTAAGTTCAGGCTGTGTTTCAGGCATTTAAATAAACTGATGATAAAGCACTACAATAGCTTTGGTTATCTTCCAAACAATACAACTTGTTGTTCCTTTCTCTATATCAATAAAATCCCCAACTGTCTGAAGAAAATTTCCAGTTGCAAAATACCTTAAGGTTTTAGCACCATTTGTTCAGAAGTTACTGCATGATTCCTAAAAATATATAAATTATTAGGTTACAAATGATTTACCAAGAAAAATAAAGGCACTCACCAATCTGTTGGAGACAATATTTGTGCTTCAACTTGGTTTATGACAAAGCCAACACCCTGCTTAGAAAGCCGAAATTTTCGTATAAATTCTATCCCTATATTTTTTTGGACGTCTTCTAGCATTTATTAAAACTTCTGCTTCGACAAAGTCTTCATCACCTGTTCCACGAGATTTTCACGTAGTTGCTTAGCCATAATTTTTATTTACCACAAAAATGCATTCATTAAATACTGATAGGACAAAAATCACACAAATAGATGTTATGCTACGCCAGAACTTGGTTTACGCTACCAAATTCGATGGCTCAGTTGAACCTTAAAAAATGACAGCCAGTGAACCAAGTTCTGTCCTGAACTAGCTTTGTACAACTTTGAAATTTGAACCATGTTTAACCTTGAGCTCTGCTTGAACCAAGACTGAACAACTGGGCTTGAATCACCGATCAGTTGACCTCGCTGCTGATCGCCAGTTCATCGTTGATCGGAATTTGTACGACTGAATTTTACTCATGATCTCGGTTCAGCGGTGATCTATCAATGAACTTGTACATTCCAACAGCGATATTATGCAGTTGTCATAGGTTTTGTTTACGCTTTGTTGCCTTATAATCATCAGAATATGATCATATTAATTTAGTTTAGTATTATCCTCTTACGATAGGAGGCGGGGGGTTTCTTGAGAGGCTGTATAGCCTTCACGACCCCTCCCTCCTACAATCTACTCTGCGTTAAAATGTGTTAAAATTCCACGGAAAAATGCTTTCAAAAAACCACCAATTATAAAATCTGAAAAAGCTGTAAAATTTGTTCAGCTGTAGTCTAATAAAATTTCAGTATAAATCTAGATTTATCCGGTTGTAGGCGATTTTAAATATTTGTAATATTACTTTGTTAAAGCTGTTATACAGCAGAAATTAAAAATGTCTGAAATATTTCGATATCGCACAATTATTTTATAATAATATCGAAATAATATTTGTAAGTCTTTCGTTTGTTAGTTTTGCGTTAGGGATACCTTTACCTTTATTGGTTAAGAAAGACTGTAGTTATGAGTTTGATGAAATAAAAAAAATAAAATTATGAGTATTGACAAGAGGTTCCCTTAAAAAAATCACCACTTACTATTGTCTTCGTTTATTCAGAGAAGTTTTCAGAGGTCGTCTCGGGGAACCTCCCAATGGGACACAAGGACACAATATTGGTGTAACTTTACGCATATTTTTTTGTGTTTCAATATATTGTCCATTTTCACGCGAAACATAATATTATAAATATATCCTAAGTGATAAAAGACTTGGAAAATTTCAGGATAAATTTTTGAAAATGAGGTTACGAAAACGAAACATTTATCATCAACAACCAACCAACAGTTTTATATATTATCACATTTCGTCGTACCTATAAATTTTGTCGATTTATTAATATCCCGTTCAATTTTTTAACTGGGATAGAGACCGAGTGATTCTGTTTTAACAACGAATTTGGTAGGAGTCTATACTCGTCTATGGTAAATATACAGTGTGGCCAACCGAAAACGAAATAAATCCATTTGCAGGAACCTCGTCAGCATTTTAGAAAAACGCTCTTCCGGTATTTTTGACTTCATTACTTTCAACCCCAAGCGAGGGTAAGAATTACCGCAAAATTTTTAAATGGAATTAGGGGTCGAATAAGATGTATTTTGAAAGATCTGACAACTCTCTTTACAATAGTTTTTAAATTTTACATTTCCTCCCAATACTTTAAAAAAAATTACATGTTAAAATTCCATTTATTTTAGTTGTTAACTATTTAATTAATTAATGATGACCGCCCACTTCCATACAAAAGAAATTTTGCTCAAAACGTTCACGCACATTCCGAAGAATTTCCGGAGTAATTCAACGGCACTTTTTGATGCAAATCTTCCAACGACGCTGGTTGTGTTTTATAGATTTTACTTTTCAGATATCCCCACAAAAAGAAATCGAGGGGGAATAAATCTGGTGATCGTGAAGGCCATTCAATGCTGCCTTTTCTCCCAACCCAATGCCGTGGAAAACGTTGGTCTAAATACTGACGAACAATCACCGCGTAATGCGGAGGAGCACCGTCTTATTGAAAATAAAAATGATCTTGGTCATACTGTGGATTATTATCAAATACAATATCAGTCAAGGCAGGGTCAATAACTTCTTCCAGTTATTGCAAATACATTTCGCCAGTCGAATTGCCTGGTAGAAAAAAAGGACCCACCAGTCGGTCATCGCAAATGCCAGCCCATACGTTTAATTTCTCCGGTTGCTATGTATACACCTTGTGAAAAACTCTTGGGTTTGAATCGGACCAATAGCGATAATTGTGGCGATTTACCGTCCCGTGCAAGAAAAAACTAGGTACTAGGTACTAAATTTATACCATTGTCGTACTTAACTCGAGTGAATGACATTTTTACCGTTCGTGATTTTTTGCAGATAAGTTTCACATTTAAAATCTAATTTCTCAATAGGTAATGGGCGGAATTTGAAAACTTATAGACTATTTTAAAAAGAATTGTAAGAGCTTTCAAAAGTCATCTTATTCGACCCCCAATACCATTTAAAAAATTTGGGGTAATTCTTACCCTCGCTTGGGGTTGAAAGTAGTGGAGTCAAAAATACCGGAAAAGAGTGTTCCCCTTTAATCAAAAATCGACGGGTCTGAGCGTTTTTCTAAAATGTTGACGAGGTTCCTGCAAATGGCTCTGTTTTGTTTTCGGTTGGCCACCCTTTATTAGTAGTTATAAAGATGCTTACTACATTGGCAAAAGAAACGTCGACAATCCCACTAGAAAACCCGATCCACTAAAAAAAATTTCTTCTGCATGTAAATGTACTCGTATCTACGTTCCTTGTGAGATAGACTTTAAGATACGAATAAGGTGCAGTATTTCAAGCAAAACTCTGTGTTGATCGTTCCGAGTTTTGTATAAGATTAGTATATTTGAATAACTACTGGTAGCTATTGTACGAAGTTGTCCATGACCCTTTAGTCTTTGTGTTGTTGCAAGGATCTTTTTATTTACCTTATTGCAAGTAAGATAATGAAGATGGGAAATATTAATGGGTTTGATCAAAAGTGCAAACATTTTTTTACGATTAGATTACAATAAACTTGTTACAAGTAATGCATAAAAATGTAAATCATTATCATTTACGTAACCTTTCATCAATTTTTTTTCCAAATTACAAAAACTGATAAGCAGATCAAGTGCTAACAAAAGTACATGACAACCTTAATTTAATGATAATTTTACATTTTTTTTTTGTGTAGATACGTAAGAAATAATTGTAGTTCTTTGTATTTAATTGGTAATCGTTATTTCAAACAAATTTATAAAATCCGTGAAAAGAAAGTAGACCTAAAATTAAAAAGTCCGCATGCCTACCGCTGAAACATTTTATCGACTAATAAATCTTTTATTGTTTCGGAATTATTAGACGCAGTATTCCAAAATTTTGCCGGTTTGTTTTTCTCTTCCAATCACCGGCGGCATAATCATGCAGTCCCCCAATTATGATCGACTCGCTGTAGCCTCAAGGCGACAGACAACAGGGCCGGCTCGTAACAGTATATAGGTATCTAATATTGTGTACTTTCAGATTTACGGCTATTTTTATTCGCAGTTGGAAAAGTCGCTGTTTCAATTGTGCAGTTTGGTAAAAATGTTATCATTGATTTTTTTTAAAGAAAATTAATCTGAGAAGTCGCAGCTTATATTTGAATTTTATTCATTAATACTTTCATTGCCACTGTCGAAAATTAATAACAAAATTTTAATTCCAAATTGGTACTTCCCATCAAATAAATAAGATTTCTTAAAGTTTTTGATAGTAATTGTTTAATTATTAGATACTAGCTTAAAAGCACAGGCAATGAAAGCCTACCATGCATTAGGCTGTCTCAGGGATATAATCTGAAAGAACAAATATTTTAATATCGAATGCAAAACTAGAATATATAAAACTTCTGTCAGACCTATACTAACTTACGCAGCGGAAACAAGACCAAATAATGCTAAAACCATGCAAATGATGCGTACGGTAGAAATGAAAACAATAAGAACTATCCAAGGACAAACGTTGTAGGACCAAGTCAGAAGCAAAGATCTACGACAGAAGAGCGGAATACAGGACGTCACTCTAAATGGATCAGAACAAGAAGAAAGATACCACTTAATTTTTTTCAAATGGCGTTAGGTATCAAGTCCTACCTTATTTAAAAGGTCTGGAAAATCTCTATTTATATTGTTTTGACTTTGATACCAGCCTTCTATTCTTATTTAATCGTTGTTTAAAATTGGTTCTCTTTTAACTTTTCAAATGCCCCCGTATTATGTTGACAATTCAAAGTCATAGTAACAGTGACAAAAACAATAATTAAAATTAAAAAAGTCATAGTGATAATTGCAATACCAGAATTCAGTCTTGTGGGGCATATCAAAAATTTAAAGAGAGCCAATTTTAAATAACGATTAAATAACAATGGAAGGCTGGTATCAAATTCAAAACAATATAATTGAATAGAGAATTACCAGACCTTTAAAATGAGATATTACTTGATACCTAACGCCATTTGAAAAATTTTAAGGGGTATCTCCAGTAGGGAGGGGGTGAATCTGACGTTTATGACATTAGTGTTAAAAAGTGTCCCCCTCAAGTTAAAAGTTGACATGTTTTGACATTTCATTCCAACATGTCGCATTTCTGCAATATTAAGGGTGGGCCTTTTTCAAATGAACACAGTGTGTAATTACCTCTAAGAGAAGCAATCGTTTTCTAAACCCAAACCACATTACTTACTCACATTATGATTTTCGAAAATATACAATTAAATCATTTCCAAAACCAATGATTAAATACAGCATTCATCACTAGAAATTAACTCCCCTTTATTTTTTTAAACTTAGATAATGAAATCACTTCTCAGATGAAATCAATTCAATTACAACCTTCGATTAAATAATCATAAATATAATTCAATTAACTTGTCACACTTTTTTCTTACTAACGTTTATTTTTACTATTTAAATGAATACTGTTGATCCAGATTGACGCTTGTTGTCAAATATTCCTGAAAAAACTAAAGGATAATTAAAAAGTATTTAAAGTAACTGGATTTTTAATCCCATTGAATTGTTTTTAATCCTTCAAATCCATTTAAATACTTTCTTTTATAGATGTTTTGCATAAGAATTCATTTTTAATCCTATTCTTCTTATTCTTCTTCTTCCTTCTTTAATGTAAGCAAATTGCTTGTTTTTCTTCGTATCCTCTGCCGTTCAATTATTGGAGAGGTTGTCGCTCCATCTCTTGCGGGGTCTTCCAAAGCTTCGGCGCCCTAAGGGCGACTTGTCTCTAGTTATTTTGACCATTCTGTCGTCATTCATCCGATCTATGTGTTCGTTCCACTCTCTCTTTCTTCTCAGTATCCATTCATTTACGTCGTCTATTTTACATGTTCTTCTAATGTCCTCGCTTCTCTCCCTGTCAAAAAGTGTTTTTCCAGCGATCCTGCGCACTATTTTTATTTCGGTGGTTTCTAATATTATCTTTGTGGTCGATGTATCTCATCTAGTTTCCACTGTGTATGTTAATATAGGTCGGATGACCGCCTTGTAGATTCGGGATTTGGTTCCGATTCTGATATATTTGTTTCGGAGGATTGTATCGTTCGGGTAAAGTGAGGTTTGTGCTGCTTTTGACGCTTGGTTTCTTACCTCCGCCTCGATGTCACCGTATCCTGATGTTTCTATGCCTAGGTATTCAAATTTCATCTCCCAGTATCCATTCATTTACGTTGTTCTTGATGTCACCGTATCCTGATATTTCTATGCCTAGGAATTTAAATTTTATCTTCCGTTGTATAATTTTATCATCCACAACCAGTTTGCAAATGATAGGTGTTTTTGAGGTGGTCATGCATTTCGTTTTTGCTGCAGATATCTTTATTTTTAGACTTTTTGCCGGTGTACTGAATTTGAATAGTAATCTCTGTAGATCATCTTCGTTTTCTGCAATCAGAACAGCATCATCGGTATAGCATAGGATTTTGTTGTCTTTGTTTTCCATTTTATACCCTTTCAGATTACGAGTGCTTTTTATTATTTCGTCCTTAACGATGTTGAACAATATGGGGCTAAAAGAATCTCATTGTCGAATACCACTATTTACAGGAATTTCTTCGGTAGTTGTGCCATTAATTTTCGCTTATATTTTGTTTCTCTGGTAAATATTTTCTACTGTTTTTATGATGTTATATGGGATTTGCCTGTTGTATAAAAGGTGTACCACGTCCTTTAGTTGTATTCGGTCAAACACCTTTTCCAGGTCTATAAAACACATGAAGGCTGGTTTGTTATACTCGATGGATTTTTCAGTTATTTGTCGCAGGACAAATACCGCATCTGTACAAGATCTTCCTGATCTGAATCCTTGTTGTTCATCGCCCAATGTGGTGAGCTCATTTATTTTATTTGTTATAATATTTGTTACTAGCATTAAGGTTGTATTTAGAAAGTTTATGCCCCGGTAGTTTGAGGGTATCTTTTTGTCTCGTTTTTTGAACAGTAAGATTGTGGTACTTAGGCGTAGTTCGTCCGGAATTTTTTGTTGTAAAAGAATTTTGGGAATTATGTCTGATAGATGCTGTTTCAGGCATCTCCCGCCGTATTTGAGAAGTTCATGTGGAATACCGTCTGGGCCTGGACTTTTTCTGTTCATAAGTTTTTAAAAAAATTTAATCCTATTGTTTTTTAAATTGTTTTAAACTAAATCTTGCAGAATGCTTGGAATTTCCAGTTTCCATAAAAATTTTGAAATAAAACGTATAAAAAAACACTTTTCTATTAAAATACAATGTTGTGTACAAATTTTAAGTAAATCCATTGACTATTTTTCGAGTTTTTCGAAAGCTGGGTTTTTATATATGAAGATAAGTTGGATACAGATAATAATTATTTTGTTCATATTTAATAGATCCACTAAATAAAAATTTTTTTTTAATGCCGACTTTTTAGCAGGTCAAGATTTTTAAAACGATAAATATATTAAGTAACAAAATACCTCAACTTCAAGCAAATAATTATGTAATTAGTGCTTTCACCAAAAACATTGGCAAATTCTAATGCATTTTTCAATTTCAAGAGTTTGTTTTTATAATGACAATTAAAAAAATAATTACCATTTTGTATTATGTTAATTAAAAATGGCTGTCATTAATATCAAGTTTTACACATTTATTTTATATTTTATTTAATGAATTAAATATAAATTAAAAATTACATTTTTTAGTTGGAACAAATTCAAAAAAATAATAAATCATAAAGTTGTTTGAGCACATCACATACAGAAAATTCTCATACATATCAATCACTTGAGTAATTGTAGCCGTTACTTGATAAAAATGTTTTTTTTGTAAAACTTGCAAGATAATAATATTTACGATTTACAACACTGCAACTCTTTCAGATGTACTATATTCAAATTAAATATTTACATTGAATTATGTACTTCATTATTAACTAGCCATTGTGGTCGCATTAATATAAAGATTGGAAGTTACTCGTTTTATTAGGAATTATTATTACTGTTACGCTTATGCGTTCGGTAATAAGTGATACAAACTCAAAAATAAGTTTTTATTTAATAACCACAAATCACAATTCACAAGACTAATATATTGATGGTTACTGTCAATAATCTAATTAAATCTCCTACTTACAAGCAGTATTCACTTATTAACTACATTAAACTGAACTAGCGATCCGATACGCTTTCTTATGTATTGCAATGGAGCATTTCCCAAATTTCCATAAAACACGTACGCGAAGCTTCTATACAATTCCCACGCTTCATCATAACATCGGATCATTTTATTACTGAATTCGCCGAGTTAATATATCTATTTAATCATCTAGAATGATATATGTTTGCGTTAGATAATTTTGACTCAAAGTTTATTAAGTATTTTTAGTTTTTGTTGTACTTGCTACATTGCAAAATGTGCATCCCAAAAACTTGACTTTCTGTTTCGTGCCAAGAGCTATTTTACTTCCAGTCAGCTGCTTATGATCTATAAGGCACAGATCCGACCTGTCCTGGAATACTGTTCCCATATTTGGGGTGCGGCAACCAAACATATCCTAAAACTATTGGATCCCGTCAAAAAAGGGCAATTCGTCTGGTCGGTAATTCCTCACTTACAAACTCGCTCACTTCTCTTGAACACCGTAGAAAAATTAGCGATATGTCTTTATTTTATAGATATTTTCATGGGCGATGCTCTTCTGAAATATCAATAATCGTTCCGCATTTAGCTGTTTCTTCGAGATTAACCCGTCAAGTTCAGTCTTCACACCCCTTCGTGGTCACTTTGGAGACCTGCAGAACATCTTTTTCCAAAGACTCGTTCATCTAACGAACAGCGAGGCTTTGGAACACATTGCCTATGGAGGTGTTCCCTGAGGCATGCAACCTCCAGACATTTAAGAACACCAATTCCTACCTTTTTTTACTTGGTTCTCACGATGTTAGCATTACAGGATATCCCTTTTCGTGGGAACCAGAACATAAAAAAAAATATTATCTGAAGAAGAGCTGCGGTGAAGTGAAATTTGTCCTTCACTTTAAAAGTGAGAATTTCATAAAAAAGTTTTGTTTACAAATACCTTGTTTCTAGATTTTGTTGAACAAATTGCCAACTTTTAATAACTAAAAAATATTTGTTTTAAAACAGTTGGTTAACCCGCATTATTTTAGTCGAAATGTAAAAGTTGATTTTGTTTAATGTATTTTAGCATTTATTAGTTACTGTACATACTAAATGGTATTTATAAAATCACTAAGAACTGCCAATAGTTATATATTTTCACTGAAAAGAATTGAAAAATACACAGCTTAGTAAACAATTAGGCGTCATAAAACTTAAAACCCAAATGTTTTTGTGATTATAAATGAATATAATGAACATATACATATATTTTAGCCATTACCCCATTTAAAATAGCATAATTGTTATGAAATTTTGTTAAAAAACATAGAAAAAAAAGTTTAAGGACGATTTTGTAAGTAAGCCGAGTTAATTATAAAGAATATACAATATTTAAAAAGTTACTGGTAGTTTTATTTTTAATTTTACAGATTTTAAAGATGAACAAAACTTACAGTTAAGTTTGGTTCCTTTCCCAATTACGCCCTTTTAGACAATGGGTGACGTGCAGTACGTGGTCACTTTTTGACATCGGTAGAAAGGATGACGTACACGTGACGTCTCTGCTTGAGATGGGTAACGATCATATGGTACAATAAATGACATATCTTTCATGAGGTTAAGTGTGTATGGTTAACGATTTTGGTTTTCTGAGCTTTGGGTATTTTTGAGTTAAGAGTGAGCTTTTTGACAAATATTTAGGTTTATGGAACATTATTAGTGATTTTTACAGTGTTAAAAAGTAGCCGAGGCCACTAGCCATCTATATTTTTCCCAATTACATGCCCCAATAGCACATATTCTATTTCTAACTTCAACTGAAAAATACCAGTATTCTAGTATTTATTATATTTCTGTAGAGAAAATATAATACATTTATCAATAATAATATACTACGAAAAGAACTTCGTTCCAACTGAGTGTTCCACGACACTCCCCACTTTTTTTATATTTCCTGAAATCTGAACGTTACTTAAATTTTGATAGCATTTTAACAAAAGTCAGTAAATTGAGCAACAGACTTAACATTTATTTCAGACAAATCTTAACATCATCACAGTTAATACTTTTTAATTCCGGCGAGTCGCCCTTACATTCTTATCAGTAAATTGTCCAGAGTGTAATAAATCATTAAATTGGAGAGGGAACGGTGGTTTTTTTATCATTAAAAACTATGCAAAACATTACAGACGAACCTCGATTAACAAACGGTTTGAACCTAAACATTATTTCAAAATAAAGCAACATTGTTTAGAAATGAAAATTATAATTCTTATTAACTATCTCTTCTTTTGGGCATATACATATTTACAAAAAACATACATTTGCAATTCGAAATAAAAAAATATGGACATATTCACAAACTTTTCAAAAAAATTATTCATAAATTTAGGTTTTATCCGGCCCCACTTCCTGATTTTCACTTTTTTCAGTGTCCATTTTAACAGGATTACGACACGGACTGGTTAGTGGATATTCTCCCTCACTCGTAATAGTTCGTTCACTAGTTGCGACCGTAGGAGCAACTTTTTTTAATTCTTCGCCAAGTTTATCGTTTATATCTTGATTGTCGTCAGTGCAGCCGCAGTATCTCCCATCGAAAATGTCCGTGTAAACGTGTTCGATGCACGGACCTTGAGTTTGGCTCTCATATTTTTCCGTCTTCGATCTGAAAGGCAAATAAATATATTAGTGAGTGTGATACGCTTCAAATAAATTTTTAATTGTTGACTGTGTTTTTTACAAAGTTTCCGTTTTGTTTAAGAGGAAGCAGTAGGTACCTACCGAAATAAAACAAGATTTTTCTTATATATTTATATAATATCAATATGTAAAAAATGTATTTGGTATAAATCTAACGTAAAATAGTACCTGTACGAATCGGAGGCACTTCCTCCAGCAATGCTCGGTGTAATATTATGTGGTGTGGCTTCGATACGCTCACTGGGAAACATCGTACTTTTTGTAAAGACTTGAATTGGCCTCCGGAATCCTTTAGCATAGTGATATGGATAACCAAGAATTTCTCCTTTGGCAAATCCTACAGCTGGTGACAGAAGATATTCTCTGAATTTTTCAGGAAAGAACTCTAAGCTGTTGTAGTTTTTGTAGATTGTTTCCTAGAAAATTTAATTAAACAAAATCATTTTAAAGATAGAATTAGGAATGAAAGGCACATCGAGAGACAAAATTGTTCGGGGTAGGATAGGAACCAAAACAACAGACAGCAATTGCCGAACAGCGGAATTTAGTGCAGGTAATAATAATGCCTAGGTTATCATAGTTTAGTTTACTTGTAGTTAAGGTAGGGTGGTTTTTGTTGCTGTTGGTGTTTTTTTATTTAAATGGTAGACCGAAAAATAATAACTACTGTGCGGAAACGAAAGAGGTTATTGCTAATGTAATTAAATTTATGAAAAACAAGGCGAAAAATAGCTTGCAAATTCCAGTTAAATGTTATCTTCACCGTGTATTTGCTGCAAAAGGAACATCCAACAAGTTATTTCGTAGTATTCACGATGAGGCTTAATAAGTTAAAAAATGTAAGCAACCTTGTTTCATTTCCAAAAACACCTAGCGGAAAGCGTGGCTCTGGAGGACAGGGTCAAATAATTAAGGATATCCTTAATAATTTTCATGTAATACGGAAGCAACGGCCGACTTTAAAAGCAGTTTTACAATAAGTACGCGATGCATAGTAGGTTTTGAAGGTGGGCAGTCAACTTTAAGAAAAGTACTCATTGAATTAGGTTTTCAGTGAAAAAAAAAACACTCGATAATCGAGATGTGATAATGGAAAATTAGGGTGTAAGATTAAACTGTATAGAATTTTTAAATAAAATAAAACAGTATCATGGGGAAGAAAGAGTTATCATTTATACCGATGAAACATATTTGCATAGTTCTCATTCTACGACAAATGCCTGAGTTAACACTGTAAATCCAAAAACAAATTTTAAAAACCTTACATTAAAGGACAAAGGTTAATTATAGTGCACGCCAGTGCACTACTACTATTTTCTGAAATAGTTCCATACCCCTTTTTTTACCAAGTTATTATTTTACAAAATAAATATATTTTTGCTCAGCTCGCACAATATCCTGATAATATAAACTGATAGGTTTTGTTAAATAAATCTAGAATTTGTGAAATTATAACACAATATATTATCAATACACAATTAAATGTCAGTGGAGAAAAGAGCCACCTTTTTTTTATTAACTGTCAATTCGAATACATTTTCTGATATAAAAATATGCGTTACGCGGCTGGTACCCAATTCAGTTTCAATCGGCACTTGAAGTGGCGCTGCTGTCGCGAAGAAGTAGGGCTGTTTAAAATGTGCCCTTCATTCCTAATAAACGAGGAAAACGTGTCACAAATGTTATTCTTGTCAAAAACTGATTCCAAACAAATAATTTAAGGTTACGTCCCCTGTTGATGCTTTGCAGACTACATTTTTTAATACCTTTAAATAGAGTTATAAAATTAAAGATAACACAAATATTTCATATATAATACGATGAACACAATCTTCTACCAAACACCTTCGCGAAATCAAGATCTGACAAGCTAATTTGTTTGGAATCACTTTTTGACACGAATGACATTTACGACGTCTTGACCTTTCTCGTCTATTCTATTCCACGAAATTAAAATAGAAAACATTCTATACTATTTAAACAAAATGTGACTTAACACGATGATTAAAACGTAATTTTTTTAAAGAAATAATATTTCCCTTTGATTGCAAAATTAAAAAAATTTAATTTTTGATACTAACTTACATAAGTTATGCATACTTTTGATGTTATAAATTTAATGAATAACTTTTACAATAGTAATTATTTATTGTTCATTAGATTTAGTTTACTTGAGAGAACCATTTTTTTTTAATTTATTATTGGGTTATAATGATAAACCAGACTTGTTTTCTACTCGTTCTAACCATTTAAGTTGGCACTTTTGGAATGAATAGAGTTTTTGATAAAATGTATGTTGCTATTCATTATACGTACATATTTTTTATAGATTTATTTAAATAAATATGTATACCTAAATATTTACCTCATATTTTAATTTTGAATCAAAATGATATACAATTTTTTGTCACCTTTCAGTTGAAAATTTAAGATTAATGTTTGTGGACAAATGATAAAACTAACAAATTTCTTCTTCCGAAGTTTGTTTCTTGGTCTTCATTTGTTCAATTTGAATTAAGTTTTCACATCTTACTAAATTTTTTTAAAGGAACCTTTTTAGATTTTAATGTATGTTTTAAAAAACGATTAAATTGTTTTTTTTTAACTGTATATCTATACATTTACTTCTTTTTACGCCCTAAATAATAGTAACTATGAATAATTTTTCAGTGGTCATCATCAACACAGCATAACTCTGCATCACATTTGCCGCTAGAACCACCTTCAACCTGTTAACAAACTAATGCTCGGCAAATTTTTGCGAGAATATCAGTAGTTCAATTTAAAAGTGACATTTTTTATTAAATTATTCTTTAAAAAAGTAAAAAGGAATTAAACTATAACTGACAACAAAATATTATTATTTTGTTAAATACTATTTAAATACATTGGTATTTACATACATTTTTTTTTAATTAGATATAAAATAGTAAAGATATCTGGGATTGGACTGTGTCATGATGAGAATAAAGCAAACAAAATAATTATTAAGTATTAGTAAAATATAAATATTATATAAATATATCAGAAAACAACTACTTTCCTGGCAATGTGCCTCAACGAACATTGAATTATAACTGATAGATAATCGTGCATAATCCCATTTCAGGTGATATGCAGATGCTTGTTAAGTAAAATTTGTCTCTTCGAAAGGCAAACGTGAGTTTGTTAAGACCTACCCTACGCTGATGACAGGCAACACCCCGAATCCGGTCCATAGGTGGTCACTTCGAATAGATAAATTTAATAATTTTTTCTTTTATTTAACAAGCATCTGCACATCACCCGAATAGTTGTTTTCTAATATATATAGTCGACCCACGTATGCCTATATGTATAGGTAACATTAGGCAAAATTAGCTGGTTTTTAAAAATCAGATTTATACATTTTTATCAAGTATTTAATGCACCGAAAAGTTCGACTTTGGTTTAGTTATTGTGCTGAGGTCACTGCCCCTTTTCTTCAAAAAGACTACCACTAAAAAAACCTATTATAATCTGAGAGAAACGTTAAGTTATCATTATTTTGATTTTCACCATGACTAGGTCTAATATTGGATAACTTTCGTCATACTAATTTATCCTACCATAAAAAGTATTTATGAAAGTGAAAATATTAGGTTATTGTTTTATAAACTAAAATTTTAAAAAATCTAAAATCTAATAAACATGAAAATTATAAGAATTACCGTTAATTTTTTTTTGGTTTTGTAACTAGCCCAATTCTGTGGTTCCAGTATTAACTTTCCTCCGGGTCGAAGTTGTGCATACATCCTCCTAAAACTTTGTTTTAAACCAGCATCACCCCAATTCAAATGGAACCACTTCGTAACGCTTAAGCACAAAATAACATCAAACTGTGGTTGTTCTAGAGCTAATAGGTTATCGTCTTCGAGAATATAATTACACTGGAGAAGAAAAAAAGGTAGATTTAGAATTTAGAATTTTGTTCAACTGTTCGTAGAATTATTTTTTAACAAAACAAGAAATGTGTCTAAATTTTCAAAACATAAATTCACAGTATTGGAAAGATAATTTAAAGTTACAGAAAATAAAAAAAAATTCAATCAACAATCCCGTACTGAATTTAAAATGGTCAAACTACGAAAAATAAAAAAGAAGTTATAAAGTAGAATATGTTGTTCATTTATTCCTATTCAATATTTCATAACAAAACGTTTTTATTTTGCTTCAAGTACAATACTACAATCAGAGACACCCTCATGACTTTAGATTAAAGCCCATAACAATGCATTGTTAATTTTCAATCAACCTCAGAGTATACAAACATGTGATAAATATTAAAATTGCAGAATTTGTTATTAAATTGGAATATGGTTGTTTAATAAGATATTTTTGTTTTACAGATTCTTAAAATATTATCAATATTACTTTTACAAATAAATGCTACACTTCTTGATTCATGATTTATTAAAAAAACGATAATCTCTAAGCAACAAAAGAATTTAATTTAACCTTTTCGTGTTTTACTTTGTTCTTTTCATTACTGTACTTTTTTTTATTAATTGAATACAATAGCTGTAAGTTAAGAAAAGAACAAAAAACTTTGCCCGAAATAAATATCTGAATATGAAGACTAACTGCAAATGAAATATCACAAAATTGTGGCTGTTTGAAGGGAAGGTTACTTTACATACATTAAGAAATACTATAATTTGAGAGTAACAAAAGTTTTATTTGACTAAGACTAATCTTGGAAGGTGGAAAAGATCTTAACTCGAAGAAAAACTACAAGAGAATGACTAAAAACAACACTGCACGTCAGAGAAAACGGGCCACCCCAAAATATTTCGAAATTATCCAATTTTTTAAATTTAGCTTTTTTTGTTGTAATAAATGTATTGTGTATTTATTTAATAATTCATTTAGCATGTCATGATGTTTATACGGGTTACAAACAGAAAGTAAGCCAATATTTAAAAATTTATTAATTTATTGAAAAATTACACATTCAGTTGACACAACAATAATTGTGAACTCAGGAGACAAGAAATAACTGGGTTCACTCTTCAATAAAGCGTATTAACACCTAGATTCTGGATGACATTTCTCATGCGAGTGGGCATAGAATGCAGCACATTCTGAATATTTGCTTGAGGAAAATTGGTCTATTCCTCAATAAGGGCCAATCGGAGCTCTTTACGTGCTGCTGGAGCAGGTATACGACGTCTTACACGCCTTCTGAGCCGGTCCCAAATATGCTCAATAGGATTTAGATCTGGGCTTTGAGCGGGCCAGTTCATTTTTGCAATACCAATCTCTTCAAGGTACCATTCTTGCTGTGTGCGGTCGCGCGTTATCCTGCATTAGCAGAGAACCATTACCAACAAACCCAGCATATGGTAGCACCTAGTCTTCTATGATCTCTGCTATATATCATCGTGCTGTTAGCGCGCCTCTGTTAATCACGACGAGATCCGTGTGCGCCTCAAAAGAAATACCTGCTCAAAACATTACTGAGCCACCCCCATAAGCAACCCTTGGTAACCGAATACAAGCAGCATACCCCATTATGTACACGGGCAAACTCAAGTCTCGCAGTGCAGGAATCTTGAGAAAGCGATCCTCCCGAGCTGTTGTTTTTCGATTCGCACCCGTACCGGGCCGTCGTTGGTAAGAGCCGGTCTCCAAAAACCGCTGGTGTGTTCTTTGTACTGTTGAACGACTAACATTCAAAAGTCTCGCTATATCTCGTTGCCAGCAATGTTTCAATCTCAACAGCTATCCGATAATTTTTCCATTGTTAAGATTTAAACTTAACTCTGTGAAGGCTACTTTATTACAAAGTTACGTCTCAAACTTTAAACCACCATAAATGTTACAAAGAAAACTTTTTAAATCACTATAAACGTACATGCAGGGGTCGAAATTTTTAATCAGGTGTTCGGTGTTTGACAAGTAATTAACTGTTGTATCGTTTCCAAGGTTCCAAAAATTTGTTCATCCTCTGTACAGGGTCGGTATGCCTTCTCAGTATACATACTAACCCATATCACTTAATTAAAAAATAAGAAATAAGTAAAAATTGCTAATTTCACAAATTTTTGAGTTGGTACATTTCTCTGACGCACAGTGTATTTAAAGGAATTTATCTGAACAACTAATCTTATATCTAGTATGGCTTGCAAATGTTGTGAAGGACTTTAATGAATCCTTTGCTATTAGAAAAAACACAAGCCTTATTACTCTGTTTCAAAAGGAAATTTCCTAGACAACTTTTATCACTCTTTTGGATTGGATTAAGTAGAGTTTAAACAAGAACTTTCAGCGACACAAAATATACTTAACTATTAATTATAAATAAATATTCCAATAAACCCAAATCTTATTTTGACAAAACTTAACAATTAAAATCTTACCTGTTTAAAAGTGACATTATTCGGGAAACCTCTGCTCTTATTAATCCTGTCTGTAAATCCTGGAACGTCAATTGCGCCGTATAATATAGGCATACTAATAGGAAAAAACTCACTACTTTTAATTTTATCGCGACCAGCGCCTCCTTCTTCAATTCGTAACGGTGATGCATCATCCTTTTTAACGTAATGTTTTACGTTTTTTCTTGCTATCGAAATCAGCTTTTGATCAATGTCGATACCTAAAATGGATTTAGCACCAAAATCCCGGGCTATGGAGAGAGTTACGTGGCCTATATTACAACCAATATCCAATATATCTTTGTTGTGAAACATATATGGGTGGTGAAAGAAGACCTTTAATCTATGGTCCGTCTCACTGTGAGGATTTCTATACCCATAGTACCTGAAACATTTTTAGGATTTTTTTAAATAAAATTATGTATAATTACATTATTATCTTACAAAACCATTATTAAAATGTACCATATACATTGTGTGTATACTTAAGTTGGAATCATATGGAAAACTTTATAATTAATAACTTTAGGAAAAAAGTTATTCTTCATACAAAGTTTTGCAAGGCCTAAAACTCGAAGTAAAATAATCAGATATCAAGATATCAATTTTTTGCAATTGTATACGATTCAAAAAATATAACTTTTGCTCAAGAGTAAAGACTTATTTTTGATAAAATCGAAAAATATAAAAAAAAGTTGATCAGAATTGATAAGTATGTACATTTAAATTTTCAATTGTATTCATTTGCGTCAAAAACGAATATATATATATATATATATATATATATATATATATTTATATATATATATATATATATATAATAATCACTTTTTTCTTAAAATAAATAAAAAGGGTTTCTTTATGATTCTAACCTAAGTAGGCACACTGTATAACAAAAACTGTTTGTCCTAATAGATAAAAATATGGTAACAGATGGCACCGACGATAAAACTTTTATTACTATAACAAAAAACAATAGGCTAATACAAAATTTTAAAATATGTAAGCTGACCTAAAAATCAAATGTATAAAAACTTTCATGTTTTCTCTTTGAACAAATTTTATTTTATTCACATGATTTCTTGTCGATTTAAAAAAAGAATTTTTTTAATCAACTTTATTGTATTATACTGTTCTTTTTAAAAAATATAGTTCAATTGTCACATAATTATATCAAATTTTAATATATTTTAAATTGTATTACACTTTCGTTTTCATATAGATACAATTTGAAAATATGTACTGCTTACTTCCCTGGTAACCTGAAAGAGCACCCTCCTCCAGCAGCAGTACGAGATCTAGTCGCCTTCTGCAAGAGGAAGAACAGGCAACTGATCATTGGATGCGATGCAAAATCCCACCATTTGCATTGGGACAGCAGCGACATCAATGAAAGAGGTCAGTACCTATATAACTATATGTATAATAGGGGAAGGGCTAGCAGTGAACAACGTAGGCTCGGAACCAACCTTTGTAAACAGATTTTGCGGAGAAATTCTTAATGTAACTATATAACTATACAGTTTATGAGTACCAAATAGTTAACTGTCAGGTATCTAACGAACCCTTATGCTCAGATCATAGACATATACGATTTGACATGAGCACAGGGCAACGACCAATAGTGCAATTTAGAAATCCAAAATGCACAGATTGAAAAGGGTACTGTAAATCCCTTCAAAAGCATCTGGATGATGGGACTAGCGCTATAAAAAATAGATCCGAAATCGAAGTGGCAAATGAGCATATTGCAACTGCCATTCTGACGGCCTATAAGAAAAATTGCCCATTGAAGGAGAAGAGGGACCATAGAGATACACCTTGGTGGAGAAAAAGCCTAGACAAAAAAGACAAGAAGTTCGACGTTTCTTCAATCAAGTTAAAGAAACAGAACGTTGGGAAATCTATCGCACAGCTTTGGACTTATAACAAAGAAATAAGAAAAGCCAAAAGAGAATCCTGGAGGAGGTTCTGTCAGAGTATATCCGATCTACCTGCCAGCACGAGAACCACAAGGCTCTCGCCAAAGATCCGACGCAAGGAATCGGCTCGATAAAACGACCAGATGGCTCTTTTGCGGACTCTGGTAGGCAAACGTTAGAGACTCTCTTACAGACCCACTTTCCCGGCAGTCTGCTTCTGAGGGACCAGGAACAAATTCCGCTTTCAATAGGATCTAAAAAGGAGGACTGGATGAGTGTTTCAAAAATGGTAACATCAGTGCAATGGGCGGTGAACTATTTCTCCCCATACAATGTAACAGGAATTTTTCCCTTTTCAAAATCATTAGGCCAGCTCTGGTAATAAAATTGAATTATTTATTTGTAAGAGCCGGTTCTGCTTTATTTGTTTAGTTTTTACTAGTTTGATAAACGAATATGCTGATTAGCGACTTTGTGTAATAGTATAAAAATCCGAGTTTTGGTCCAAATCGACGAATTTTTCTTTGGTAACATATAAATTTTGATTTAATACATGTGCACTGTTTGTCGTAGTTAAGTTGGAAATACAACTGGTGAGTAATGTTAATTTATTGTAAGTTTTCTTAAAAAATGTATTTGCTAAATTATTGTAAGCTTTCTTAAAAAAAGGGTGTATTTTAGATTACTTTTGGTTCAGCCTGTGCATCCTTTCATTAAAAAGGCTGCTGTTTTTTTTATTGTTTAGACTTTTAGAATGTGTTGTATATTATTTAATTTTTTTTTAAATCACTTGTTAATTGTGGAAAATGAAAAGCCTCCATTAGTCATTATCTCGATACATTATTAATATTGTTTAATGAATATCGGAATTAAGAAAGAAATAACGATTAGTTAATAAATGATTGGCGAACGGCACACCAACGACAGCGATGAAACACCTCTAGGATAGTTTCCTACAGATTCCTGTCTCTGGAAAGGCAAATTGAAGGAGAGCGATTCGTGGACCACTCCGGGATACTGAGTGAAACAAAAAACCACCAAATCCTCAGGATGGTTCCTGACATGCTAGCCACAAAAACACACGTAGAAAAGTCCTTCAAAGTCCTCTTTCCGAAAAGAGATGAATGGGTGAGGCGGGAAATCCACTTCCCAGAGACTGAATACATAATGTACACAGATGGCTCAAAAACCCCAGATGGAGTTGGGGCAGGAAACCAAAGATTGAAATATCTTCCAGTCTTGGTAGGTATGCTACAATCTTTCAGGCTTAAGTCTTCGCTATCGAATTGAGTGCAAGAGAGCTGACCTCTAGCAAACAAAAACATTGGTATATCAGACAGCCAGGCTGCTTTAAAAGCACTAAGCTCCCAACAAGATAAATTCTAAACTTGTAAGGAATGCATCAAATCCCTGGAGTGTCTTGGTGCGAACAACTGAGTGACTGCAGTGCGTACCTGGGCATCAGGGGGTGCAGGGCAACGAAAAAGCCGACATCCTCGCAAAACAGGGAGCCAAATCTGCGTTTACATTTCGGACTAGGCGGAGAGAAAGACTCACGCACTGCTCCAATACACCAGGGTTGACTCACTCGAAGGCATTTTTACCTAAACCCTTGAGAAATATAACCAAGTAAATCCTAAAATAGAGTAGTAGAAAATCACGTTATTAGAACAAATCTGGGAATTTAACAACCCTTTTTAGCGGGGGTCTTAAAATCACTGGCCGTTTCTTTTGAAAGTTCATTTTTTGTTGCAAATTAATAACAAATGTGATCAGTAAAATGGATACAGAGACCAAAAAAGTATCACCCCTAGTGATGCTTTAAGGTCTCCCAAAAAAACTTAATACAATTTGAACGAAATGACAACCATTTTCTTTATTTTCCCACTATGCTACGATCCTAGGCCAAAAAACGGTAATTTCTTTACTTAGTTATCACTGAATAAACATACTTTGCAGGGTGCTAATCATGGGTTTCATCACATTTCTATGTCCCTCATATTATGACTATATTCGCGTTTTTAACTATCGTTGAGGGCGCTGGGAGACGTAAACAAATAAGGAGAATGTTAAGTAATATCAAAGACAGAGTCTGATTTAGTTTCATAAACTAGTAACCATCCTTGCGTTATGTTGAGTTTCAGATGTGTTCAATGATTTTTCAGGAAAAGTGGTATAATAAAGGTGTCATGTTGTGGATATTAATTTTAAAGTATGATTATAATGTAACTTCCAATAATTCAACAGTGTATCATGGATGATCAAGAGATACACAAAATATCCAATTTGGAAGAAATCTATTTGGTGACAAAAATCATGTCACAATGGATGGTTGAGTTGGATTTCTCTAAAGAAAAGTAAGAATATACTCTTACTACCATTTGCATATACTTGTAAAGCCGGAGCATCAAGGAAATGCAAGCAAGTTTCTACCATACATTTAAAATGCAACAGAATGTATTTATTTTCAACTTAACAGTGGCATAATATCTATTCCAAGCTTCACAAAATTCTAAACACAATTTATCTTTGTTGTTTCCTTTTTTCTGGTTTTGTTTTGATTTCGAGGTAGAGCTTTCAATAATAAAGAAGTTGTTAGGTACTGACATAGAGTTCTATTGGAGGAATCATGAGAAAGGGTCGAGGAAGGTTATGAGGCTCGACCTATTAGAGACACGTGTTGTAAAATTGTCCAATCGAAAACGTTTGTAGACCTCTTTCTAAGGAAGACAAAGAAAAATGTCTCAGTTTATATACATAATTAATATTTGTAAATACTGCACGCAGGGAGTGAGCATTTTATGATTATTTTTTTACACACATATTGTATGTTAATTGTGAAAATAAAGAATAATTAATTCAATTTAAAGTTTTATTAAAAACCTATAAGTATGAATTTTTGTTGATTACTTACAAACTAGCTTTATAAATTATCCGTCAGATGACTTCCAAGACTTTTGAAATAGTGAATTGTATAAAAAATTGAGTCTTACTAATGTAACTTTATTTATTATTTCATTTTAAAAGAGATCAAATTTAAATTACAACATGGAACCCATGTTTTTTTTGAGGCATGATGCATGAGCAATGTGAAACTCAATAAATACGATCCTCAAATGAAAACTTACAGAAAATACTTAACCACGACCTACATCGGTTTTAAAATGATTGTAACATACAAAGGGAACAAGGAAAGTTTTGCAATACAGCTATATTTAATTTTTTCAAAATAATTTCCACCATTGGCTCCATCCTCCAAAACCAATCTATAAACCACATCTGCCACTCCTCGCTATGGACTATGGCGCTGCTTCTTTCATGTGTAATGAAAGAAGCAGCAATCAGTACCTTCAGACTAAGCCAGAAAATAAATCTTAAAGCAGGAAATCGGATGGGAAATTTGAAGATTTTGGAAAGTATTTCCCTAGAATCCATGTCTAAGCCAACAGATATTATGCCAGTTAGGTACGACTTCTAAATGCAGTTTGAAGTGGTTATAAACAACCACCAAGTTTGCACAGAGAACGGACCTCAGTGTGGTACACTGATGGATCCAAGATGGATAAATGGGTTGGAGCGGGCGTTACAGGGCCGAATTTTAGGCTCTCAAAACCCCTTGGTAACACCCCAAACATCTTTCAAGCAGAATTACATGACATAGATATATGTGCCCAGGAGTGCATAAAAAAAACACCCGAAGGGCAGATATCTATATTTCATCAGATAGCCAAACAGCACTAAAAGCTCTGAAATCATACACTTGTAAGTCTAAGCTGACTTGGGACTGTAAACAATCCCCGAGACAACTGGCAGCAAACAATCAGGTTACTCTGATGTGGGTTCCAGGTCACAAGTGAGTTAAAGGCAACGAAGAATCAGATTGCCTTGCCAAGGAAGGGGCAAATACACAATTATCTGTTGATTTTCCAAAGCCCACTTGAAAGAAGAGGTTCGACGCTGGGACACAGATGAAATGAAATCTCACTGGCATAAAGTGCCAGAACAAAGACAAGCGAAAAGGCTAGTAAGCCTTTCGCCAAGGAAAGCTTAACAGCATCTCGAGTTGGACAAGAAAGACTTGAAACAGGTGACGGGACTCCTCACTGGACACTGCCCTCTGAGGTATCACCTGAAAAAGATGGGCAAAACAGAGAGTGATAGTTGCCTCTACTGCGAGAACTTCGCTGAAACTGCAGAACATTTGCTTTGCGAATGCCCAGCGATTTTCTTTAAGAGGCTCAAGTTTCTGGAAGGAGGCCTTCCTAAAGCGCTTCGATGTCAGGAACTTAGCCCCCAGGAAACTCATAAACTTTGTCTCGGAATCCCGGGCCTCGAATAGATTAAGGGTTATGCACAAAAGATCTGATAGGTCAAAGTGCTTGAGAGGCAGCATAGCCTTCACGACCTCCCCCCCTCCCTACAATCTAAAATGGCGCACTCGTTGTTCCAAGCCCTCAAAAGGTGCTTATTACTGGAAAATCGTCTCCCTTTTAGCTTCATTTTCACATGGGGAACAGTGTTAAGTCGCAGGGTGCAAGGTCAGGACTGTAAGAAGAGTGCTCAAGCAGTTTCAGTCTTGTAGTGATCAAATAATTAGTGCAGGCTTTCGAGAGGTGAGCTGGAGCGTTGTCATGATGAAAGAACCATTTTTGAATTTGGTTGGAAGTTCTTCAGAGAATCGATGACTTAAGGGAAAGCACTGTTCAGCTGTGAGTGATAATTTTCTTCTTTACTGATCGGGACTTTCTGACTGCTACGGGTGTATCCTCGTCATGAAAGACCCAAACTTTGTTTTGAGACTTGTCAGCACATCATAATAGTACAGTTAAGTCTCGTCACCTGTCACGATGTTGTTCACACACCGAGTCAAACATTTTCAGCGTCTTCCGGCACCATTTCACACGTCGTGTCATCTGGTCTTCAGTCAGACTATGAGGCATACAGAGAGAACAATCTTTCGTCAAGTGTATGATCGTTCAGAATCGAACGAATTGCTGGAGCATTTAGGCCTAAGGTTTCCTCAATCTGGTGGTAAGTCACTTGCCTGTCTTCGTCGAGCATTTTCCTCACAGCAGAAACTTTTTCCTCCGTAACTGACGTTGGTGGACTCCCAGTCCTCTCAGCGTCCTCCAGACTGAAATTTCCTCTTTGGAATTCTCTGAATATATATATATATATACCTGAATATAGTCGTACGATGTGGACAATCATCCCCTAGTGTAAGGGCCAATCTTCTAAGCACTGGTCTATGTTTAAACCACGAGCGATTTTATACCGCAAAACCACCCGAATATCATTTCGTGACCGAGATGCCATAGCACGCACTTTGAACTATCACTGCTGACAAACAACTGAGCCCACCGGCTTAGCGCAGCGGATAGTATGCAAGTATAAACACGTCTCAACAGGCATAAACAATCAGACTACTGCACAACGTGGTTGCGTCATAATGCAAAACTTTCCTAGTTCTCTTTGTACATGTCACTAAAAACAACTGAAAAAAATTGCGATAGGAACTATGTCAAAACGATTTTTCATTATGTTGAATGAATGACACAATATAAAGCTAAATATAAAAAAAAAATATATTTCTCTTATACACATTTTTTTTATTTTCAAGAAACAAAATTTGGAAAAAAAATGTAACAACACCTAATCCTATAATGGGAAGCTAAAATGGAAGTAATTGTTTTTGATACGTCCATTTTTTAAAGTATTTGAAAGAATGAATTAAAGCTCAAGATATGTTAAAATATCAAACCAATAATGCTGCCACCATTAAATGAGTATAAAGTTCGAAGTTTTCTGGATTCTTACCTAAGATCTTTGTTTTAATCGGCTCTAATAATAAATTTTTATTTTTGTTAACAGTAAAGTCAATTAAGAAGAAAACTATGTTACCGGCTAAATAAATTAACTATTCAATAATAAAAACTACTACCTGTTATAATTTCCGTACTGAAACTGTTTATTCTTCTCCTTAAACAGGGGGAGAGTTGTATCCGATTGTTTCATTTGTTGTCTAGGTTTTGCCCATTTGTTCACCGAATTACTTCTTTTCAACCAAGCTCCAGGCTGAGGTACCACCGGACTAACGATTTTGTCCATCGAATTATTTTTGAACTTTTTCAAATTGTGACCATGCTCGTCGGTCTTACGCTTATTTTTGTCTTTTTTTACGATGACCGGGGAGCTATCCTTTTTAATGGCCGAAGATACGTTACTGGTAACGTCTACAGATGGAGTTAAATCGAAAGGCAAATCGAGAATCGGTTTTGGTTTTGATATAGGCTCCTCTTTATCTCCTGGCGGATCAATACTTTCTGGGATTTCGGGTATTTTAGCAGAGTCTGCAGATGATTCGGGAGTTTTCGCTTCTGTTGTGGAGCTGATATCAGCTATAACATCAGATACATCCATAGTACCAGAAATAGTACGCCGTTTCTTTATACGTTTCTTCTTTGTCTGTGAAAAAGAAATGTTAAAGAACATTATAATTTTTTTTACCTCTTTAGCAGATTAAAGTGTTAATAGGTAACAATTAAAAATTTATTTAATATTAATAATTACTTTGTATCAACTTTGTTATACTGTAAAATTTTCTGAAATGTACATTTATTCTGTCTTTAAATTACCATATAGTTGTATACTTGGGTTCTAAGTTTACGCGAGATGGAAAGTATGACAGTGACATTGAGCGAAGGGTGTTGGCAGGAAAACAAATAAATGGTGCACTGCATAGCTTTATGAAGTCAGAAAGTGTCAAAAAAAGGCACGCCTGGCTGTGCATAGAGGAATGTTGGTTACTACACTTATGTATGGTAGTAAATGTTGGGTAGGAGAAGCATGAAAATAAGATTAATGCTGCGGAGATGAGTAGTCTGATAAGTATAACAGGAGTGACTAGGTTGGATAAAGTGAAGAATAGTGAGATAGGGGAACGCTGTGGTGTAAAAGAAGTTGTGGTTACAAAGATAGATACAGGAATGCTTAGATGGTTTGGACACGTAGAAAGGATGAATGAAGATTGACGAAACAATTTTATAAGTCAGTAGAGGTCGACTTTGGCGGACGTATCTCGATCAGATCAACATTCTTTTAAAGAAAAGCCAGGACAAGATTACCAACAACCGACGAGCCTGTATGAGAGCACTGATGAAAGTAGAGGAAGAAAAAGAACCGTAGCAAGTGGAAGGAAGTGGTCTCTGCCTACCCCTATGGGAAAAAGGCGTGACTATATGTATGTAAGTAAGTAAATTACCATACATAATAATACCACAAATTATTGTAACTGTTACGCATTAACTCCGAACCTGTCGCGAGATTAATGGACCAGAACAAGGAGGCCATGCTTCGTTAAACAATGACATTCACTGCTAATTTGAAACGATAAAGAAATACCGGTAGAATGAACTAAACGAAGGTTGGTAACACAAGGAATAGATGGTATCCCAATAAGTAGAAGAACGGAAGTTCTGTAAAAGGTCCACTATGATACTACCAATGGAGTTAGAGACCTCAATGAAATAAGCCCTGACTAAAGTCTCTCAGATGTCCCAAGGGACTAATAGGGTGATCAAAATAACCATTCAAAATTAGTCTGAGGACAGGACTGATTCTACTAGAGGGTTGTCATATTTTAACATCAATGTGCGCTACTACAATCTGTGAGATCCCACCATGAAGACTTCCACAATATGTCCCAATGTAGATACAGGTTATTCTGCATTCGAAAGGGTCTAGGGACATGTTGGGATAAAAAGTCTTTAAGGGGGTTAATCACCTTAATAAAAATGATAGTTCTGATAATATTATGTGATAATTTTATTACAAATTTCACAATGCCACTTTGCACACATAACAACAACAAAATTGTCCTCTTAGAGTTCTTTCAGACGTAGATACCGCATCTCGGAATCTCGGGTACAGTATCTACGCCTAAAAGAGCTCTTATTGTATGCAATAAGGGTTCTTATGTCATTATAAAAATTCGCGTTCCTTGACATCACGTAAATTTTTTAGCGGCACACGGATCGATGGGGACTTGACATTTTCAAAAGGAAAATGTATGCCGCAATGCAGCTGCACTGGGTTTTTTTCGAAACACACACCAAACACACATTACCTTTTTAACTGGAGAACACAATTGCTGTTCATATTCCGCATCGTCCTCGCAATCGATGAGATTCAAAGGATCGTGAATATTTTTTGGAATTATCACTTCGAGTTGACCTTTTTTTCTTGGAGGAGTAGGGACAGGAGATGATTTTGGTGTGACTGCATTCATCGCTCTGAAAAAAAAAACAAATTAAATTTTTAAACGTTTTCACTTTCGGCTTAATGTTTAATTTGTTTAAAAAATGTCCGTTGCTATAGCAGATTCATTGCTCACACACAACAGATCTGCAAAGATTTTGAGAAGAGGCCCCTATGCCCGTGTTTCTCATTCCAGGTTTCACAGAGGAGTTTGGGGTTCTTCAGAAAGTAAAAACGGAAATACCCAGCATAAAATGGTGTTATGTAAACGTAAACAAAAAAAAATTTTTTTTGCGATTTTCAGCAAAACGGTAAGTTTTATTATAAAATTACCACAGTCAAAAATTGTATTGTCTACGTATTATCTATAAAATATGTATCAATATTTTTTTTCGTAAGAGCCCCAGCGTTTTTAAAATATAACGATTCAAAAGTTGTAAAAGTTGTAATCGACACATTATTAAAACTTAGACGTTGCGTTTCATTTTTAAAAGGTGTTGCACTTTAAACTTATTAAGACTTTTTTCGCAAAGGTTTAAATATTAAAAAAAAATCGTGGATCATATGCCTGAATGCTCCATCTAAATGCCTTTCTCTATTTCTCTATCTTTCTCTATTTTAAATTAAGTGGTTGGGGAAGTGGAAAGGAGGGGGTTAACAAATGGCAGATATCTGTATCGTAAAAATGTGTCCCTCTTGGAACAAAAATCGACGTGTTTAAGCATTTCCTTAAATTCTTATGAATACAGCCAAATATCGGGGTGGACTGTTTTCTGTGGTCCACTCTGTATAAAAACAAATGCAATGATTAATTATTCACTTTATATTAGGCATAAAAAATAAAAAAATTGATTAAAGGTATACCACAAAAAATTATTTACAAAAACACACCGGTTGCAGATTATCATATAACGATCAATTTAAAATCATCGAGTATTATGGCACTATAAAATACATTAAAATCAGAACACTACGACAGAAAGTATCCTAATTCGTATTTTACATCGTCACTTTCACAAGAGCGTTATATTATAAACAAAGGATATCGTGATAAAATTGAATTTTTAGGATTTTTAAAAATGCCATCAATAATTTACCTATTAATTTCTTCGTCTTGTAGACTATTTAAGTTGAGAGGATCCTTTATATTTCCTCCCAGCAAAAACTTCGAAGGCAGCACCGGTTTCTGGTTGATGGGGATGCCGCATCCGGAAAAACTTTTCGATCTTTTCCTACAACCTCTGTCATATTTATTTTTTCTCTTAGTACTATTAGTACTGGTGGTGGTTTTAACGGGGTTCTTCTGATGCGGTTGACTCGTTTTAACCGGTGGTGAATTTAACACTTGAACCTGAACCGACGACATAACTGAAAAAAAAAGTTAAAATAAAAAATTTGCAAGCAAAATCATCGGAGTGGCCAATGAGGACACGTATAGTCCAAGAAACGAGGAAGCGACCCAATGTTATATGTGCAAAAATTAATGTAAAAAAAAATATGGGCGTATAGGAAATTTCTATTTCATGCGACTCGATCAAAAAACAAAACCGCTTTTCGCAACTTTACCAATTTTTTAGGTTATGTTCGGTAATCGGGATCGAGTCGCATGAGATAGAAACTCACCCTGAATTTTAATTTTCTATACGCTCATATTTTTTTTGTTTGGATATTAATTTTTGCACGCACTTTTCCCTATTGCTTGGACTAGTAGTGCAATTTAAAATGGCCATGAAGAGTCTCTGTAACAATTTTTTTAAGTTAAAACTTTTATTTTCGACTATATTAATTATATTATATATACTGACACATATAATAACTATAATAACTGCTCATTAATTGGGTTGTTGCCTTTTTTCAGATTTTAAGTGCGTTTTTATTTAGACTACCTACTACTAAATCTAACCTAACTGAACCTAATTACCATTAGTCAATGTCACAACAGAAAGTGTCAATCGAAAACAATAAATTTAATTTATTTTTTCAAATTTAATAAAAAAATTTATTATAAAAAAAAATACTTACAGTATCTATAAATCAAATTACAAAACTTATTGAATAGGGTAATTGTTATACCTGTATTTATATAATAAAAAACACCATATATATCCTAAAGAAGCGTATTCAATTGAGTTAAAACTGAAAGTTAATTAATATTCAAGAGCTACGCGATTTCGCGATAATATTAGAGCATCCGAACTCTAAACGCAACTGCAAGCGACAACGCCAATTTTTATTATTGTGAAAAATTAACAAACCCTTTTAAAAAATAATGGTCGTCTTTTGAAAAAATATTTTCGCTACAATTTGTTACCGTACGCCATTTGTATTATAAAGGTATGTCGAAATATTACAGTGGTTTCAGTTCTTACAGTCGTTTCATTTAATTATGTTACGACCAATGGCAGATTTTTCTAACGCGAAATACATCGCTTATTAAGTTTTTTCTTTCTCAAAAATATAAAATCGGATCTATATGTTACAAAAACGCGCTCACATATCGTCGAGAAAATGAGCGACGAAAAATCTTTGTTTTGAGATATTAACTATTAAAATGTTCTCAGACAGACCATAGCAACACAGCAACAAATAGGTGACTAAAAAAGAAAGAACGATTCCATAACGCAATAATTAATGGAGGGGCGACATTCAAAATCATTAAAATAGAAACCAAATCAAGAATTTACAAGGCAATAGTAAGACCAACTATGACATACACGGCAGAAACACGACCAGACACAGCGAGAACTATACAACTTCTAGAGACAACCGAAATGAGAGTACTTCGAAGAATAACTGGAAAGACGATCTTGGACAGAGAAAGAAGCGAGAATATAAGGACATGCAAGGTAGAAAACATTAATGAGTGGGTTCTCGGCAGAAAGAGGGAGTTGAATGAGAACATCAGTAAAATGGACAACGAAAGAAGAGTCAGAACAGCACGCGACAAATCACCAATGGGTCGAAGGAGTTTAGGACGCGTCCGAAAACGAAGGAGCGACAACTTAGCAGTGCAATAGGCACAGGGACGATTAAAAGAAACAGGCGATCCGCCTAAATTAAAGAAGGAAGAAAAAGAAGAAGAATTTCAAAATGACCTTTCTTTTTTTGTTTTCACTTGGGCTTCTAATGCGATGAACGTCGCGTCGTGTAATTAGCACAACTCGTATACACGTATTATGGTATCTAAAGTAAAGGTAAATCAAAATGCCCAAATTTCCAGATAAACAAGCCACTCTGTCATTTTGCCCCCGAAATCATTTTTTTTTAACTCAAAAAATCGCGTCTAATTGACTCCTCCCGCGGCACTGAACGATGACAGCTGACGTCATCACTGATAATTTTTTATTACTACTTTGGCACACAATTATAAAATATAATTATCAACATAATTTTATTTTACATTAATAATTGAACGAATATGGTCATCGGCGTATACAGGCGCACACCTTAGGAAGGGGGCAATTGTACAGACAGTACCATTAAAAAAAAATAGGAATTTTTTCCAAAACATACATACTTAAGATTTATGAGATGTTTTGAATAAGTATCCCAGACTCTTGAAAGAATCACCGGTAGCGAGAAATCGTAGAATGATCGCTAAACGTTCTTTTGCTTAATAGCTTTCATCACGTTGGTGTCTTTTTCTGTAATTTTTCCGCCAATTTTGTTTAGCAGATATTCAAGCTGACATACGGCAAACATTTTCAAACATTCCTGAAGGTTCCTTTTGTAAATCAACAAATACTTCTACAGATTGAAATACTTAAGTAGCCAAACTTTGATATTTAGCTTACCGTCCTCTGCTATAATGAAGAGAGGCCATCCACCACCTCCTTTTACGTCATTTACGTTTATTCCGGTCATTTAGAATTTTATGACAAGCCATCAAAACTATTGTTGCGCCAGTAGCTAATATCACATCATCCAATAGATCCGCCATTATTGAATTTGAACCAACGTTTGATTCAAATGTTGGACCAAACATTCGTCCCATCGTGTAGCAGTGCACTTGGAAAATACAAGTTATCAAATATTTGCTGCAAATGTTGGAGGCAAATTTGGCCAAACGTTTGCTTCAAACGTTGGTCGCCTTTTTCCGTAGGGGTAGGCAGAGACTACTTTCTTCCACTTGCTACGGTTCTTACACACATCTTTTGCATCCGCTACTTTCATCAGTGCGCTCATACATACTCGTCAGTTGTTGGTACTCCTGTCCTGGCCTTTCTTCAAAACAATATTGCTCTGATCGAGATATGTTGGCTGAGGTCGACCTTTACCGACTTCCGTCCATTCACACTCGCATTATAAATTTGTTTCGTCAATCTTCCTTCATCCATCCTTTCTACGTGTTCAAACCATCTAAGCATTCCCTTATCTATATTTGTAGCCACATCTTCTTTTACACGACAGCGTTCCCTTATCTCACTATTTTTCATTTTATCCAACCGAGTCACTCCGGCAATATTTCTCGGACTTCTCATCTCCGCAGCATTAATCCTATTCTCGTGCTTTTTCTGCCAAACCCAACATTCACTACCACACATAAGTGTAGGAACCAACACTCATCTATGCACAGCCAGACGTGCCTTTTTCGACACTTTCTGGCTGCTCATAAAGCTATGCAGTGCCCCATTCATTTGTTTTCGTGCCAACACCCTTCGCTTAATGTCACTGTCATAATTTTCATCTCTCGTAAGCTTTAAACCCAAGTATACAAACTCATTAACTTGTTCCACTTTTTTTCCCTTAATTAGAACCTCACAGTTTGTCATGCTTGCTTGCATTTATTTTCATCACTTTGATTTTCAGGGCATCATTTTTCCAACAAAATAACAAAATGATTTTATGGTGCTCTATATTTATTTATCGATGTTCATTCACATAGCAATAATAATTACAAAACGAAGTCAAATCTGTGTTTGCATAGTCTTGCGCAAATCGATTGATTACTAAATCAAAAACAATGTAGATTTCATTATTTATCGACATTAATGCGAGACCCGTTACTCTGTCAACGGATGCGCCTCAATGTTGGAAAAGTTCTATCCGCACTTCAGCGCTAAATGACATTATTAAACAAAGTTTTCAACGTTGGATATCTCAAGTAATCGCATATCTCGAGCAATTGTAATACATTTATTGATTTATAATACTGCCTTCCTTGCCATTTAATTTTCCATAAAGTTAATTGAGGTATGAACATGACAAAAACGGAATATATGCGAGTAGGAGAGGGGGACGAAGATCAGGATGAAGAAATGCGAAAAATAAAAAGTGCGAAGAATATAAATATTTGGAAAGCCCAATCTCGAACAAAGGATCTTCAGAACGTGACATAAAACACAAAGCACAAAAGGGTCAGAGAACGGTTCATATTCTCAACTCATTACTTTGGTCCAACCAAATTAGCTTAAGGACTAAGAAGACAATCTACACAGCAGTTGTAAAGCCTATCCTAACGTATGGGGTAGAATGCTGGCAAATGACAGAAAAGACAAAAAGAAACATAGCTTGTGTGGAGATGGACTACCTAAGAAGCTACTGTCGCATATCAAAGAGAGAGCACATTCCAAATAATGAAATTAGGCGGAGAACAAATAGAACTCATAGAACCTCAGAGGGAATAGAAACACGATAGTTAATATGGTATGGGCACGTCCAACGCATGAACAAGAATAGGTGGCCCAAACGTACTTTAGAATACCAGAAAGCAAAAGAAAACGTGGAAGGCCAGCAACTACATGGATAAGCAGATTTATGCAAACAATGAGAGATAGAGCAATCCCGGAGGATTTATGGAGAGATAAGAGAGTTTGGCAATCAAAATGCGGGATGCGATAGAAGCAGTAGGACCCCCGCTTGTTATGATATGATATTTTAATAAAAATAATATTTAAATAAAAATTTCATAAATCTGTAAAGAATAAAAAATTTAAAAATAGTTGACACCTGAATATTAATTTAGTTATAAAAACATTAAAAAGAATTTGATGGATAACTATAAAGAATGACGGATGTGTTCAGGATAAAACAGAGAGTTCAGTTAGAAAAACATAAATTATTTTATCTAAGAGTGTATAAAAATTTAAAACAGTGTAGAAACGAGTTTCTAAGATTTTTTGTTGATTATAAAAAAAAATAAAAATTGTTAGTATGTTAAGAATATTAAAGGAGAGCAGACGTGTTTTTTGAAGATAGTAAGAAATCAGTTTTAAAAAAGAGAGTAGATAATTTTTTTGATATAATATATTGTATTGTAAAAGTTGTTAAAAGTGTAAAGAAGATAATAATAATTTAAAATAGCAATAAAAAATAAAAGTGAAGGGCAGTTTTCCGAAAACAGTCAACAAGTGTGGAGTTCCTGGTGAGATCATCTGAGCTGGAGGAAGAGTGTCGACCGACAGAGAAATAAGTAGTGAGTTTGTTTTTTTTTAAAAAAAAACATTATTTGGAAGGGAAAAACATTTATTTAAATATTTTGGACATAAAAGTTGATAAATTTAAATTTTGTAATAATATTTGGTTTATATATTTAGTAATTATATATTTTTGAATTTGTATAAATAAAAAATTTTTTTTGTAAAGTTTATAAATTTTTTTTAACTGAACCACTCTGAGAGAAAGAGAAATTTAACAACGGGCAGAGAAGTAAGAATTAAAATCAATAATAATAATAAAGTCACATTAATCGCATCATTATAATATATATATACACCCCGTTTGCCAGACCCCCGGTAGAGGGTCCCTTTAGAGGTTATAGCTGAGGGCCTCGATGGGTCCCAGTCCGGGCCTGCTTTATGCTATCGAGTTTAACAATTTCGAAAGCACAGGGGGGTGGCGATTGCCCCGCGCTGGATTCGCCACTGATTATAGGACTATATAATATAGTTTCATGACGGTGCCTAACAGTTATTTATAAACAATGGATGGTTTTATTATGCGAGAGTCGAATGAAAAGTTTTGAGGTTTACCAGACTCAAAACTCTTTAACCCACTCTCGTAATTAAGGCGGTAAAATTTTTGGTAGGTACAAAACGTACAGAACGTAATATCATATTCAAAATTTTAACTACTCAGACTTCCCTTACAAGGTTAATAGACTTAGTTTTTATATTAATACAGGGTTATTTATGGTTAACCTTTACTGATGCAGTTTGTTGTATACGTAGATATGGAGAAAAAAAGTAAGAGAATGTTGTAAGTCACAAAAATGCATGTAGTCTGTTCAGCTAATAAAACCGACTTAAACCTAACCTAATAGGAACCATAAATATATCGCGCGACCCGTGAGTATACATATCAATTTTAAACAGCTGTGTATTTTCAGATTCTAAATATATATTACATCAAATTATCTATAATAATAATTGGAATAATGTGAAGTACTTTTGGCATGACGGTAAATAATTATTACAAATGTATTAGTAAACGCTGTTTGTTTATTTTTCATTATTTGCGTGAAATTATTAAAGATAATCTACTAACATTGTTTAAAGTTTATTTTTATTATAACTTACGTTATTTTTTTTACTTTTTTAAAAAGTACATTCATTTATACTCAATCAAAAAAAGAGTGAAAACTATGCCGTAAATATCAACACTAAAAAAACGTCTCCCAATTTAAAATCACGTATAGAATCGACTATTTAAAATGTTCGAATCTTTTTTTTTACGACAGAAGTGGTGAGTTGTAGTTAACACAATTTTTATATCGTACTGCATAAAATTGACGGTAAACTTTCATCGAATATAACACGCGTTAATGATAACCTAACATTTTGCCAACAAGTACATGACTGTGAACTACTTATTAAATTATTAAGGACAAAATATGAAAAAATAATTATTTAATATTTAATTACAGTGACCCCTATTGGTTCAGAACTGTTACGATCAGAGAAAAGGTGTAGTAATGTGTTTCATAGATTACGAAAAAGCATATGATAGAGTGCAACATCATAAACTCGTTCAAATGCTGAGGCGACTTGACATAGATCAAAAAGACATACGCTGCATTGAAAATTTGTACTGGAACCAATCAGCTGCAGTTAGATTTGACAACGAAGTTACAAAGGCACAGAAAATCCTTAGAGGTGTAAGACAGGGATGCGTCCTCTCCCCACTTTTGTTTAACATTTACTCTGCAAACATCTTCCAAGAAGTTCTAGAAGGACAACAATTAGGCATCAAAGTAAATGGCACATGGATCAACAATATACAGTATGCAGATGACACAGTCCTGATATAGTAGGGGAGCCCACGATGCTAAATGGGGATTTACTCGAGCGTCATAGAGATCTATTAGGTTGCAAAGCTTAGATGATAAAAAGAAAAAAATGTTATATAATATATACCTTTTCATCGGTGGGGAAAGCGGCTATAGATTTTTAAATATGTAAAAAAAT
The DNA here is from genome assembly GCA_950111635.1 of Agelastica alni. NCBI lineage: Eukaryota > Metazoa > Arthropoda > Insecta > Coleoptera > Chrysomelidae > Agelastica > Agelastica alni. The sequence continues at coordinate 22,649,676 of OX467710.1, read as the reverse complement.
ACTGTTGCATGGACATACTCGAGCGCGTCAGATATTGATAGCATCAATGACCTACGTATTTTTAATAATGTACGTATGTTAATCTGTTCATTTGCATGATGCGGGTGGTTGTATGTAAGGGTTAAAAATGAAAAAAAAAAAAATTAATCGAGCGCGTCAGGTTTTCTAAGGGGGTGTTAAGTGCACCAAAAAAAAGCTCTCATTCAATAATCTGACGATTTCGATCTGACGCAAACTCGCGGCTATTATTATAATGTGCAAAAAAAAATTCGCCATTTTGAAATACTCAAGCGCGTCAGATTAAGATATATGTTGTTCATCTTTGCGTTCTAGACGTGCTGTCTCATAATCTGACGATTATCTAAAGGGATTCGCCCAAATTTATTGAGAATCTCAGGAAATAGCATGCAAATAAATAATAATAATTGTTTTTGCGGTGGTAATGGATAATTCTGAAAAACTACCATGCACAATCTCATCGATTGATGAATTTTCATTTACATAAGGGCTAGAAGATTCCACAGACACCGGATTCGGATTCTGCACGATATCCTGAAAAATTATTCCCACCGTATCATGTAGAGTATCTTTGCCGTTGAGAGTTTCTACGAAGCGGTCGAAATTGTCGAACGCGACACCAGTATTCAAGTCCGGGCGACGTTGAATATCTTCAGGACATACGTGATCACTATTTACCGTCGAAAATGTCAGCTCAGTCTCTAGCTCTTCTAAAGTTGTGTAAGAGCAACAGTGCCCAAAATCCAGAGTGGGGAGAAAAAGTGAGAGAGAAGTAGAAACGCGGAGAGGGAAATATAGGTATCACCCAGCTGCACGCATTAAACTTTATCGACGATTTTTCTATTATTTCGGCTTGCGGAAATCGTCAGATTATATATTTTTCGTTATCCTTGAATTATTTCCTTCAAAATAAAAAAAAATTTGGCTACGCTCGAGAATGTCGAGATGACTTTTTTTTTACAACTTTGCTGCCCTCCCCTTTCTTTACGTCACTCTCAAATTGTCAGATTAGTGGAATATACACTTTTTAGCATGTAATTAACTCACCCTACCTTAATCTGACGCGCTCGAGAATTTCTAATGATCAAATTTTTTTTACTAATCTGATCCTTTATCCTTCACGGGCGGCCTTATATATAGGGCTCATATTTGGTGGAGGTACTTAACCGGATACAAGGTATCGCCCTGTATATTAATCTGCCGCGCTTTAGTAAATCCCGAAATCCCCGCTTGGGCTCCCCTATTAATAGCAGATAATCTGAATGACCTCCAAAGGCTCCTGGACATAGTTGGAATGCACGGCCGACTTATGGAAATTAACATCAACATAAAAAAGACAAATTTTCTAGTAATCACCCGCAAATTGGATGAGTTCCAGAATGCGAAACTCTTATACGATAGTGAAGACATAGAACGAGTAAAAAAGTTTAACTATCTGGGGACTCGGTTATGTGAAGACTGGTCTTCAGACGTAGAAATCAAATGCCGGATAGAAAGAGCGAGGAGCTCATTCTTGAGATTCAAAAACGTCTTCACGAACTCACGACTTCACGTCTTTCACCTCAATCTCAGAATAAGATTCACAAAATGTTACGTATAGTCCGTACTGTTGTATGGTATGGAATGCTGAACATTGAAGGTTGACACAAGGAATAGACTGGAAGCATTTGAAATGTTTATTTATCGAAGAATCTTGAAAGTCCCATTGACAGCAAGGAAAACCAACGAGGAAATTTTGAGGACGATAGGAAGAGAACGCGAATTGCTTGGCACGATAAAACGCAGGAAAACAGCGTACCAGGGACATGTGTTACGCAACAAAGATACCATTTGCTCCAACTATAAATAGAAGAAAAAATAGAGGGAAGAAGGGGTGTAGGCAGAAAGAGGATGTCGTGGCTCCGAAATATCAAACGTTGGACTGGAATAGGAACCACAGGAGTATTAATTCAAACCACCAGAGATAGGAAAAAATGGTCAGAAGTGATCGCAAACATCCATTAATGGATAGCAGCAGAAGAAGAAGACCCCGTTTGTCTTTTTGACTTAAAAATACTGCTAACATTTGCAACATATCAATACATACATACTTACCACTTATTTTCACTTGCTACGGTTCTAACATATATCTTTCGCTTCTCCTACTTTCATTAATGCTTTCATACCTGCTACCTTTCATTTGCTACCAAACCAAAATAAGTCTAGGGATCAGCACTCTTCCATGCAATGCCAGTCGTGCCTTTTTTGACACGTTCTGGCTGCTCATAAAGTTATACAAGGCTCCGTTCATTTGTTTCCAACCAACACTCTTCGCTCAATGTCACAGTCATATTTCCCGGCTCTCGTAAACCTTGAGCTCAAGTATACAAACTCTTTCACTTGTTTCACTTCTCCTTTTCTTTCAAAAACCATTACTTTTGTCCTGCTTACATTCATTTTATCCCTTTAATTTTTAGGGCATCACGCATATAATTAACCATGGCCTGCACGTCCTTCTTTCTTCTTCTTCAGCCAATTATTGCCCACTGCAGGACATAGGCCTCTTCTAATCTCTTCCATGCGTTTCTGTCTTGAGCTGTTTGCTGCCAATGGGTGCCCGCTGTTCTCTTCACATCATCTAGCCATCTTTTTGGAGGTCTACCTATGCTTCTTTTTGTTTGTCTGGGTCTCCACTGAATTAACTTTTTTGTCCATCTGCTGTCGTTTTGTCTAGCCACATGTCCAGCCCATTGCCACTTAAGGTGTGCGACACGCTCTATGATATCGGTGACTTTGGTTCTTTGTCAAATGGTCTCATTACGTACTCTGTCCTTCAGACTTATTCCAAGCATTCTTCGTTCTATTGCTCGTTGCGTCGTTCTAAGTCTTTTTACGCTTTTTTCAGTCAATGTGGCGGTTTATAGACCGTAAGTTGAGACTAGCAGTATGCAAGTTTCATATACCTTCCGTTTCAAGCTTATGGGCATATTGGCATCTTTAAATATATATTGGAGCTTTCCAAAAGCCGACCATGTCAAAGCTACTCTTCTGCCAATCTCCGCCGTTTGATTTTCCTTCCCAAGCTTTACTGCATGTCCAAGGTATATGTACTGATCTACGTTTTCTATTATTTGGCCTTGAATTTCCAAATGTTCTCCTGTTGGACTCATTATTTTAGTTTTGCTGACATTCATCTTGAGTCCCACTGTCGACGATATGTGCTTTAGATCTTCTAGCATTGTTTTAAGTTCGTTTATGTCGCAACTAATAAGTACAATGTCATCAGCAAAACGTAGGTGATTTAGATAAGAGCCGTCGATTTTAATTCCTTTCTTTTCCCACTGTATCTTCTTAAACATGTTTTCTAGGGCCAGCGTAAACAATTTTGGGGAAATTATGTCTCCTTGGCGTACACCTCGACCTACCGGGATTGTATTCGTCTTAGTATCCTGATCTATTTGGACGGAGAAGGTAGCATTTTCGTATATGTTTTTTATAAGCTGCGAGTATCTGGAATCTATTCTAGCATCATCCATTGATGAGAGGAAGGCCCATATTTCTAAAGAGTCGAAGGCCTTTCTATAGTCTACAAAGGCTTGGTGAAGTTGAATGTTATATTCATTTGCTTTTTCAATAAGTAATTTTAGTGTTTGGAGGTGATCCAAAGTACTTAGCCTTTTCTAAACCCAGCTTGCTCTACTGGTTGGAATTGGTCAAGCTTTAATGTTAGACTGTTACGATTCTCATTAATAATTTATATAAGTGAGAGAGTAGACTTATCGGGCGATTATCCTTCTCAGATGATGCTAATATGACCTGATCATCGGCGTAAAGGAGGCACTGGACGATCAAACAATTCATTCTCAATCCATACGCACTAGATAGATAGAGACCAATTTAATCATATTGTCATGGAGATAGCCCACGCCTGAAGACAGGCACGGCACCGAAAGAAGAACAGAATTTTTTTATTAAAAAGTCTAATGAACAAAAATTATTTTAATTTTTTTTCAATATTCCTGCCTAACGCTTCAACCTCCTTAAATGTTTTTATAATTAACAATTATAATAAGAGGATTATGCATTTTTTTTTTAGAGTCTGCTAGCCGAATAAGCTCTAATCATGCCTTTTATGCCCAGCTTATAAATTTAAAATAGGTTTAGTAAATAGTGATTTATGCATTTGTGATGAAATTGCCAGTTTAAGAATGTCCTTTAAACACTTTAGAAATAGATGCAATGTATCAAAATTTAATTATATATGATGTAAAATTCCCTATAAATTTTGAAAACCTACTGACTATGTAAAAAGTACTAACATACCTTTGTGAGTAGCAGTGCTACCCAGCAATTAAAGCTTGTAAGTCTGTGTGTCTGACAAAAAAATATTAATAATAATAAATAAAATAAAAAAAAATAAAAATAAAAAAAATATATATATAAAAAAAGAATAACGCCTTAATATTTCATCAATTATTTAGTCAGAAAAATACTAATACCTTAATCATGTATAATAATTGTATTGATTTAATATAACTGTGAATATTACCTATTTATGAGTGATAAAACAACAAAGCAAATCATCTGGCCTTTTGGCTCTGCCAGCAACATTAAATTGGGACAAAAAAAATTTAAAGTCTGCCTACATTTATACGGATATTTAGATGAAGCTTTATTTCCGTAATAGTAATCTTTATTACATATTTGAATGTTTAAATGTTTCGAGTTTGTTGTGTTCTGTTTTTCTTAAGGTGTATACAAATTTTTTTAATTCGCGATCAAACAAGAATCGAAAATATTATTGAAAAATATTCAAACATTTTATTTAAACGATTTTCGTTACCGAGAAAAATATTTAGCTGCATCGGTTGTATTTTTTTATTGATGCTATTTGTGCAACGCTATCACAGTTACACAATTATAAATACAAAGTGTTGATGTGTACAAATCGATAAACAATTCTGCTAAAATTTGACGTCGAATCGTGTAGGGCAAAAGTAAAAATCACAAAATGCCGATTTTAAATGGTCTGGTAAATGAACTTTTATGGAAAAACAAATTTAAAGTGTACACCTGTTAAAATTTGCCTTCTTTACGCCGATGATTAGGTCATATTAGCATGTTTTGAGGAGGAGTTACAGGAGATGGTTAATATTGTTACAAGCCGGACCTGTTGTCTGTCGGCGCCAGCGAGACAATCACAATTAGGGGACTGCTTTATTAAGCCGGCGCAGTGATTGAACCGGCAAATTCTAGAATACTGCGTCTAGTGGTTCGAAAATAATTATAATGGACTCTTTAGTAAAAGGTCGAATAGTTTCTAATAATGGCGATTTTTCCAGAACGATGATTTGGAAATATAAAAAAAGGACAGCGGTTACAAAGAAGTTTAAGTTTTAAAAGTTAAGTTTTGAAGTTTAGTTAGTTTTTAAAGTCAAGTAATTATAAAGTGAATATCTAAGTGATATCTAAGTTGTTGGAATAAAAATTGTTTAGTTATTGCACTGAGAGTTTAGAATTACCGAACCCAAAGGGAAAATATCGTAACAATATTATGCATGATACCAGAGACGGAAAGTATAGCTGTGATATTGACTAAAGGTTGTTGACAGAAAAACAAATTAATGGGGTCCTGCATAACTTTATAAGCAACTAAAACGTGTCAAAATAGGCACGACTGGCAGTGCGTAGAGGAGTGTTGGTGCCTACACTTATGTTGGATTTGGCAGAAGTCCCGCTTCATCACCCCGCTCTGATACCCTCTGATATATAGGAAAAGTTTCAACTTTGTGAAAGTACCTTAGTCGAAGTGGCGACCAGCTCTTAGAATACTATAAATTAATTGCCACACTGTATTTTTTTTTTTTTTATAAAAATAGTCGCAAAAAGGGTAGACCTATCGTGTGGGCCACGGACGGCCCGCACTGCGACTATTAGAAGGGGAAGATATTATAGAAAGGAAATGATTGTGGACACGCTTTTTAAAAAGTTGCAGGTCATATTTCTCTTTTGGAAGTTTATTCCATTTCGTAGCAGCCCTTTAAAAGAAGGATTCTTGATGAAGATTGGTCCTTGTAGTGTCAAGCTTGAGAGTAAATGGGTGAGACTGATCAGCGTGCCGAGTTCTTCGGCCGAATGTGGCCAATGGTGGTACAAGAGTTTTTATTTCTCTGGAGCATCTGCCATGGAAATATCTGTAGAGCAATGACTGGTCTGCAACTCTTCTTCTATGTTCTAGAGGGTGAAGGGTATCTGTGAAAGTTTAGCTGTTTATCAAGCAAATGGCTCTTTTCTTAATGGAATCTAGAAGACGAAGAGAATGCCTTGGTGCTGAACCCCAAATGTGCGAGCAATACTCCAGTAGAGGTCGGATTTGAGCCTTGTACGTCGTCAACAGTTGATCAGGAGTAAAAAACTTTCTGGCTTTCCACAGAAAACCTAGCCTCTGGCTTGCCGACTTTGCGATGTTAGCAACATGGTCATGCCAAGACATATTATTGGACACCGTGACTACCAAAATCGAGATGGAGGGACTTGGTTCAAGGGTATTTCCGGACATTGTGATGGGATGATTTGAGGAATTCACTTTCTTGGAAAACGTGGCACTTTGTGTTTTTTGGGCGTTGAACTGAACAAGATTGTTGGTTCCCCACTCGACGATTGCTTTAAGATCTCTATTGATGGAATCAACCCGTTCCTGCCTGAGTCTATTTGTATCATTCACCGAAAGTGATCGATAGGATGTGAAAGTTGAGACAAGTGTGCTATCGTCTGCGAAACTGTAAATGGAGTTCGTGGTAGTTTTCAAAAGGTCGTTAATGTGTAAAAGAAATAAGGTGGGGGGCAGGATGGAACCCTGGGGGACCCCGGCATTGGTTTTAAACGAATCAGAAGAAATACCGTCAACTGCCCCAGGTAAGAAGCGATCTTGCATGAAGCTCAAGAGCCATTGGCGCAGTTTGGTTGGGAGACCGTAGCCAGATAATTTACTTAACAATGCCTGGTGCCAAACGCGGTCAAAGGCTTTAGATATATCCAAGGCTATTGCACGGGATTCACCAAACTTTTCAATAGTGTTTGTCCAGAGCTCAGTGACATAAGCCAGCAAATCTCCAGTAGACCGAAGTTGTTGAAATCCATATAGTCTGTCATGAATTATCTCAAATTTCTCCAGATATTTGATGAGTTCTGTGTTAATCGCTTTTTCCATAACTTTGGATATGACTGAGAGCAATGCAATAGGGCGATAATTCGCAGGAATAGTCTTCTTTCCTTTTTTCGGAATCGGTTGGACTTTAGCGTTTTTCCACATGGACGGAAATACTCCTTTGCTGTATGATAACTTGAGTCTACAGAGAACTGGGGTGAGCTCTTGAGCACATGTCTTCAAGACAATTGGACAATTTACGTTTTAATTAACTCCTAGTACGAACTAAAACGTGTTTACTTATGACACAATGGATACATAAACATTTTGTAAATAGATCTGATTTTTTAATGTGGATACTTCGCACAATTGTGGAAAATGACACGATTTGCGTTTAATTATCGTTGTTTTAATGACCAACTAATTTGCATCCTCTGGTTTTTTCTTCTGAAAGTCTTTCTCAGCTGTGTCGACGATACACTGTCAACCCATCGCATTTTAATTCTAATACGTTGTAAACATCGTTTTAATGGCAAAAAGGGTAGTGGACACTGTCGCGGAAACAACAACATCTGACTTGTTTACCAGCGTCGCCTAGCGACGACCGCTCCAGAGTGATACATCGCGGTTATGCGTTAGTTTTCTACAACAGTAGTTTTTAGACGTTATTTGTTGTTATTTGTGTATTTTCAAGGCTGCAGTTGTATGTTTATTTTCATTATACCTTCCTGAAAACACTATATTTACATGCCTATTTAGCGCACCGAAAGTGGGCTTTTTCCGTGCGCCCACACGGAAAATTTTACGTTGTACTAATGTCATCAGCTGCCTACCTGCATGTCAAAATAAAATAAAATGTTATTGACAGTTCTCTAGAAATCGCAAATTTTTCTGTTTATTTTCTTAGCAACGGGGTAAATAAAGCTCGTTTTTTGTCAATTTTTTGATATTTTTAGTGATATTATCTTAACAATTTGTGGTTTTCAGGTAGAGATAATGAAAAATATCGTTCATTACACGTCCATGAATGCTTTTTCCGTGCTTGCACGACTTGTCGCGTGCGCACGGAAAAAGCCTATTTTCTCGACTCCGAATGAAATATACTATTGCAGTATTTTGCGATTTTCAATGCTCGTTTTGATCGATCTTATTTTACTGTGGATTAGTTTTCACAAATCAACTTCGTGTTGACGTATTTAAAATCGATTCACCACTAATTTGAAATTCCACCGTCAAATGAAGATGTTTACTGAATAGAGGCTCGGTCTACACTAGCGATTTCTAGTCGCGGTGACAAAAAAGTCGCTGCCGCAGAAAATCTACACGCTGCGATAAATAAGTTGTTAAAACAGTTTCTCAATACCATTGAATCTAGTGTGATCTTTTGCTTCGAGCAAGAAGTTTAGCGCATTTTCAAATTCATAATCCATAATCGAATGACACTCTACTCAGAGGAAATACTAAGCGAATACCAATGTGGATTCAGAAAGAATAGATCAACCACATACCACATGTGTAAATAAGTAAAAATGGTGGAAGTTACCATGACCGAATCGACAGCAACTATAAGAGTACAACAACAGCTCAGCGAAGAATTTAAAGTGAAAGTCGGGGTAAGACAAGGAGACGCTCTCTCGGCAGTGCTTTTCAACCTAGTGCTGGAAGCAGCTATCAAAAAAATCGATAGAACTGGAAGCATCATAAATAAAACCACACAAATACTTGGGTATGCGGACAACATTACAATAATTGCACGTGACCTCGCCTTACTGAATCAAATCGCCATAGAGGTTGAGCCACAGGTAAACAAAGAAGGCCTGCAAGTGAACAAAGGCAAGACGAAATATATGTACTGCTGCAGGAATCCCCCAATACAACTACCAAATATTAATGTAAACGGCGGTCTGATCGAAAGCGTCAATACTTTCAATTTCCTTGGCACGTAATTACCAATAATGGTAACGTCCAAGATGAAATAAGAGCAAGAATCCTAAAAGGAAATAAATGCTATTATGCCTATCTAAAACTAATAAGAAGCAGTATACTAAACAGAAAATCTAGGATCACAATCTATAAAACACTTATAAGACCAGTAGTAACCTATGGATGTGAAACATGGAAACTAACAAACAACGATAAAAATCAATTGAGAATATTTGAAAGAAAGATCCTTAGAAGAATATACGGCCCAATACATGAAAACGGTATGTGGAGAATAAGAATGAATCACGAAATTGATGCACTTATAAAAGGAGGCGACATAGCAATATACATAAAAAGTCAAAGGATAAGATGGTTAGGACATGTATACAGACCCAAGAAAAGGTGGATAGACGATGTGGAGAAAGACCTAAAAACTCTGAGAATGGAAAAGTGGAGGAGAATATTGGTAGATAGAACCAGATGAAGGAACATAGTTGAGCAAGCCAAAACCCACCAAAAGTTATGAGCCGGAAGAAGAAGAAAGAAAAAAAAGTTCTCGAAGATCCAAAAACGTGTAGAAATCTCCCTTTTCCTTCCTCAATGCATTGTATGGATGGATCTGATATATTCTCTCACGTATGTGACGCAGACGACGTCGATACGATAGGAATAAGGCTATTTGCTTTTTCCGTTCCATTAATAACAAACGACGACGTCTTCAGTCCGGGCGACCGTGAGTAAACCGTGTACATGTGAAAGTGCTTACAAGGCACGGCGCCGTGCCGTTTAGACGGCAACCGTATGCATGTGAAAAGGCACTTAATTGAAGTCGGAAATAATTTTTCGTTTTTCACAATTATATTTTAGAAAATAAGAGAACGGAGAACGCTGTATAAATCGGAGGAAGACGGGAAGATGGAATCATAAAGAGAGTTTCCCAATAAGAATGATGCATTTTAAAAAGGTCATGGCTGCACTGTTTAAAATGGTAGAAATGTTACTAGCTGTCATTTGTCTTTAGTATAGTTTTAACAATTCATTATGGCAAAATAAACGCTTCAACAATGTTTGTTTATTATTCAAAAAATTTATAAAAATAACTGTTCTTTTGTTCAAACTCAACGTTATCTTCGTGATGATTATGGTCCACATAAACGTCTTTTTGTGCTTGCTATTCGTTGAATGGTTGACAAATTTGAAACAAATTTCACTTTATACAATGCATGTATACAAATAAGACCGAAACGCAAGAAATCTAAAGAATATTGTTGCTGTAAGTGCCAGTAATAGGTCGATTAATTGACGTTTTTAAAAAATTAGACTATCAAGAATTACAACTTGGCGTACTTTAAGAAAAGAATTGGGTTTGACATTAGAGCAACAAAAAGATCATATTTTCAGATGAAGCTCATTTCTGGTTAAACCTCTTTGTAAACAAACAAAATTATCGTTTTTGGTATGAAAATAACCTCAGATTCGTGGGAAGTCTTTGCATCCAGAAAAAGTGGCTGTTGAGGTTTACGGCATGGTGGAATCATCGGACCTTATTTTTTTTTGAAAATGCAAATAAAGATGCAGTAACATTAAATGGTGAGCATTAATAGATTTTTTGATGCCAAAATTGAACGAAATTGTTTTGAGAGACATGTTCTTCCAACAGTATTAATATTATTTATTAAACAGAAAACCCCCACTACAAAATAACAACAGCATACAATATGTTTATACAATTAACAAACTAAGTAATTCTAAAAACTAGGTAACAGTCTTACTAGAAATAATCTCATTTATCTTTACATTTTGCTCGTAAAATAATAACGAAAAACAAAAAACCGCGATTTTACCAACTTCAACCACGTCACTGAACATTAAACAGCTGACGTCACTGACAATAACTTCATACCCGGTTTGTATTGTGATGCATGCTAACATAGCAGCAGCAGGCCACTCGCATGAAGAAATACGATTTTTATTTGTCTGTTTGATAAACATATTATATCCAGATAGCTTTTATTTATAATCTAAAAAAAATCAAACCGCACTGATAAAATTCGTTCAAAATTAATAATAGCCGAGAAAATAATAAATATTAACAGTATTTCCTGTCGTATTACAGAAGCTGCTTGCTATCCTTATAATTATTATCCTCTTACACATGTATTTATAGTACAGTCATTCAACTCAAAAATGGGGTGTAACCTCCGAATTCTTACCCAATGAACCGATTTCCATGAAAATTTGGTAGTTTATTATACCCTCTAGATCAAAAGTGACATATACCTAAAGAATGAATTTTATTTTAAGGGGGTGAACACTACCCATTAGGATGAAAAATGATAAAGTAATGATATAACGTTTATTAGTTTAAAAATATGTTTAAACATGAAGTATTAATACTTTTATATATTCCTCCATAGTTCACAATATGTTATAATGTATCAACCCTAAAAGTTACCCCTAAAAACCACCCCTTACATCAAAATTAGGAGAGAAAAAACGATTATTCGGCATCTAAAATGATTTTAATGTTGATACAAGATAAATTAAAATGTGTTTATAGTTTATCATATAATTTACGTATCATTATAATATTTCAACCCTTAATGAACAAATAGTTCTGAATGTTTTGAAATGTGTTTATGTCGCATATAATGATTCTTTAAATATAAAAATAGTTGATTATATAATTTATATATTATTGTAATATTCTACCGTTAAAAACCACCCTTTATGACAAAATAAAAACAGCTGTTCACACATTTACTCATGAACGCTCCGAATTCAAGTATACCCACGCTCCAAAAATGTTATCAAAAAAAATGCCGGTGGTTTTTTGACGATAACTTCCTTAATTATAAAGCGATCCAGTCAATTCAAAAATCATATTACGCGTAATTTTTTGGGGCTATAAATCTTAAAACTTTAAATGTTTTTAAATTTTTTTGTTTTTCAGATTTATACGTTTAAAGGGCTCCAGGTAGGTTAGGTAGCACTTGCAACTAATTATTAACTTTAAACTGTGATATCTCTGTTGATTTTCATCCTACAAGATTGAAAAAAAAAATTTTATGCTACAGACCTCAACACAGGATCATTTTAAAGGATGATCAGAGTACAGTAAAAAACATATTTTGCATTTTTTTCGAAAAATAAACAGTTTTCTCGCTATTTAACGTTAAATAGTATAACTTTAGCTTCCCGCAGGTAAGAAGTTCCCTTTAACGAACTATAACTTGGCCTATAAAAACGAGCTACAATTTTGCTTTTATACATTTTTTTGGTAAAATTAAGAGGTTATAAGTTATACGCGAATAACCGTCCAAAAATGTGGTTTTTTTAATGAAAAATCGACATTTTCAATCGCGAATAGCTCAGAAAGTATTAACTTATGAAAAAATATGCATAGAACATTTTTTACTTAAAATTCAATTCTCTATCGATATCTGTACATATTTATAAGTTTACAGTTTCCACCTCCGAAAAGAGGTGGCAACCACCCCCGATGAAAAAGCATACGTTGGCACAATGTCACTTTTGTTTTATGAGGTATTTTCTACTTACTGTCCAATTTTTACGTAAATCGATTTATTGGGTACAAATTCGGACCCCAAATGGTTGAATGACTGGACTATTAATCATTAGCATTCCGGAAACGTACATAAATAATCTTAACTTAAGCAAAGCAATAGTACATTTTCTATTTATTCCACATTTGCAACCATTTTTAATGATAAATAACTTTATTGCCCACCTGTCGTCAATATCTCCGTAAAATTAGATTTTATAATATTTTTAGACGTAAACTTGAACATGCACTCGCATTTTTTTTTAATATCCGCACATCGCTGTAAACATTATTTTAAGATGCGTCATTTGAAACATTTTATTTTTATTAATTTTCGTCTCGTATTGTATTGTTTTCTCGATATTTATACACTCATACACTTATTTATTCTTGATGAGACTATAAATACAAGTCTGCCAATAAAGTACTAGGACTGGTAATGACTCGACTTACTTGATAAGACAATGACTTTTTGAATAAATGATATTTTTTCGGCAAAAAGCGTTTTATTTCTCAACATGGTCTACTTTAAGCCCACAATACATTTTCCTATACATACATATATAGTCACGCCTTTTTCCCTTAGGGGTAGGCAGAGACCACTTCCTTCCACTTGCTTCGGTTCCTACACACATCTTTTGCTTTCTCTACTTCCATCAGTGCTCTCATACATGTTCGTCGGTTGTTGGTACTCTTGACCTGGCCTTTCTTCAAAACAATGTTGATCTGATCGAGATATGTTCTCCGAGGTCGACCTCTACCGATTTGTCCATTCACACTCGCCTTTTAAATATGTTTCGTCAATCTTCCTTCATCCATCCTTTCTACGTGTCCAAACCATCTAAGCATTCCTTTATCTATCTTCGTAACCACATCTTCTCTTATCTCACTATTGTTTACTTTATCCAACCGAGTCACTCCGGCTATACTTCTCAGACTACCCATCTCCGCAGCATTAATCCTATTTTCATGCTTCTTCTGCCAAACCCAACATCTATGCCTCTATGCACCTCTATGCACAGCCAGACGTGCCTTTTTAGACACTTTAAGGCTGTTCATAGAGTTATGCAATGCCCCATTCATTTGTTTTCCTGTCAACACCCTTCGCTCAATGTCACTGTCATACTTTTTATCTCTCATAAACTTTGAACCCAAGTACACAAATTCATTTACTTATTCCAATTTTTCTCCCTTAATCAAAACTTCACAGTTTGTTATGCTTTCTTTCTTTCAAAAACCATTACTTTAGTTTTGCTTACATTTATTTTCATCCTTTTAATTTTCAGGGCATCATGCATAACATTAACCATCGCCTGCAACTCCTCTTCAGCTGACGCTAATATGACTTGATCATTGGCGTAAAGAAGACATTTTTTAAAGTGAATCTTCAAGATTTCTTTTTATGTAACGTCGATTATGGCCAAAAGTAATCCTCTAAGAGAATAATTAAACCAGATAACAACTGTTCGGTTCATCATAACTCATAACCATCCTTTAGAAAAGTAGTAGAAAAGCTGTGCTAATTTTATTTTTAATCTTTATTTCTTATTCATCTGTTTAAATGTAAAATTACTTTACTCGTACTTTTTGTAATGGTATAGTTGGCTTGTCCGTTAAATAAATAAATAGATTTTCGGAGTAGAAAACATGCTTCACATCCAAAAAGATATAAATATTTTGAATAATAGCAAAACATTTACCTAGTCCCAAAAAAAATTCTCGTTATTGTGACATCGCAGATGGAGGGTAAAATATGAAACTTTAAACAATTCAATATATATACACAAAAAGACAGAAAACGGGTTTTGTGATAAAAAATTAGTTTTGCATTTATCCTTTACAAATGTTCGGACGTACAAATTTTTATTACATATTGTTCTCTCGAGAATAAACGGGAGGGTTCAAATTAAACTTATCTTTCTCGGTAAATATTCAAATGACCGTCTTCAAAAGTCGCAATTGATATGCCTGGAGGACCCCTGTAGAAGTCACGTACAATCGATGAGGAAACTTGAAAAGCTTTAAACTTACCTATTTCCTCCCGTTATAAATTTTTTTTCTGTAACGATTAATATTAAAGCGAACAAAGTCGACCTTAAATATGTTCATGTAGTGTAATTTTAAAATCCCATTAAGCGAAAATGACTTCCCAAAATTTTTACTTTTCCGAACCGAAGGGTAAAAAAAGAAAAGTATTGGTTTACCCCTAAAAATCAAAATCGCCAAAACCATGTGCGCTGCACGTTTCGAATGGTACCATTTTTAGCGTGACGGTTGTTTCAAATTTTGTCTGTGTGTTGGAAAATCTTGTGGGCACGATATCTTGAGAGGCGGTAGGTCACTAAAACTTACACGCATGATAACTTCAGAAGGAGAGCTAGGGCGATGAAACTTTCAGGTATTTTTTTTTGCAGAATTGGGAAAATCCTTTACCGAGAAGTTATGAGTTTGTGAGACTCCCTGACTGATGTCAGGTTTACTCACTAAAAACTCCACACCTATTTAGGTCCGTCTGGCTATTGCCTCCGGTGACACTTAGGCTTGTTGGCCCATTCTATCTTGCCTATGTTTTATATCATTGTACCCAATCCCGTACTTTCGTACTTTGTACAAGTTCTGTACTGGGTAGGAGCAATATAGTTCTGGATCGCCGGATGACTGCCCAAAAATTTTCTGTTGTTTGCGGTCCAAAGCCCCGCAGCAGCACAGCATTAGTTTTACTGTTTCCAGATCCTTGCCGCACGATCTGCAGGTCGGGTCTCCATTATACAGTCCCATTTTGTTGAGGTGCTTCATTACTGGTGCCCGGTCAAGAATCACTACGGAGCTTTCAGGTATTACGTTTGGACAAGATCATTATTCAAAATTTGGTCAGTATCTCCAAATAAATTATAAATACAAATTCAATTTAATAAACCGATAACATTGGGACAACTAGAACTATATTAAATAGAAAAGAGCCCTCGGTTTGAAAAAGTTAGTTTTGCTACGGCACTACTGTTTATTTATACATCGCTGCCCATTCATTTTTTAGACAAATTTGAGCTAACGTTTTTTACCATTCCAAAAATAAGGAGCTTTTTTTATAAATGAAAAAGATCGCTGTATTTTTGTACTATGTATTAATTGAAACATTTACGTGTGTAATGAAATAGTTAAACAATACAAACGTTCCTGAACTAAATTCCAATTTTATATGCAAATTGAGGCTGGAATGCAACTTATTATAATTAATTACATATATGAATGATAATTAATTTTACCTCAAAATAAATACACAGAAACGGAGCTGAGGTAACCGATTTTTTTGACAACCTGCATTTAGTGTTATATGTAGTTTTCCAATTACAGCACAAGAGCGGATTGTGCGGAATATTGCTCAATATAGGCTGTTCCAACTACAGCAACGCTCAATCGGGCACTTTAAAAAGTACTGCTTTAGCGTAATGCGCGACGGATACCAACTCAGTAGTATAAAATATAAGATGTTTTTTCCTTTAAGTTGGCGTTGAATTTTGAATTTGAATTTATTTACATTGTTGGAATATATTTTTGACAGCATTGCAAAAATTATCAACTAATTGTTATATATATACATATATAAACAATAAATGTTTCTTTCTTCCTAAACCTAGCCTAGAACGTTTAGATACCTAATTAATACTTTGCAGTATTAATACTTAATATTAATAATAATACTTAAAATTTTCAATAAATGCCAGTGTAATCTTACAACAATTTAAGAGAGTAATTTCAAATAAATACCTAAAATTAAATTTGAAACAATCTAGAGTTATTTCAAAAGCTATACTGCAACGGGGTCTGGAACTTAGTCAAAACATTGGCTCTTGACAACTTCAAATTAAAGCAAAAGTTATTAGGACTATTTTATGGGTTACTGATATTTTAGCAAATCTAGTGGTAAAGAATAGCTTTTAATAGAGCATCTGTTAATAATAATCAGTATCTGTCCAACTTAATTAAAATACAAATTTAATTTAGCCCATCCTTAGTAAGTCTCTCACATTCATTTTTAGGCACAACTAACATACATTTTTAATACTGTTCTGGACAAAAAGTAATGGGACTGATTAAATAAATCACATAGAAAATATTTTGTTGATCCAAATTAAGCAGATATTTTTTGTTTGGATATTATTATCCTCCACAATTACCAACTAATCACTGTGGAGAACCGGTTCTAGAGATGGGTTTACCAACTTCCTATGGTCGATAAAATTATGTCGTACTCTATTTATATATATATATATATATATATATATATATATAATCAATAAATGTTTCTTTCTCCCTAAACCTAGCCTAGAACGTTTAGATACCTAATTAATACTTTGCAAAGAAAAACGGAAATATCTTAAAAACTAATAACTTTAGGTACAGGGAATGGTTAATAAAAATGGAAGGTAACAGTAGTGTTCGACAGTGATATAGAATATAGGGTGATCCATTTGAAATTACTGAGAAAATAGTGTATTTATGTTTCAACTTACCCTGTATTCAATTTAACAAATATTCGCAAATTCGTTCGTGTTTATAAACTTTGACAATCATTAAAAAACTTTGGCTACAATAGAATCTTATTCTCCTTTTTAATTATTCAGGCCGTTGAACTTTTTAAGATTTTCACATAGAATTAGTTATAACTTTTTAAATACCCTGTATAACATACTATAACCTTATATTGTTGTAATGGGGGGAGGGTTATAGAACACCCTTTAACATTGCAACTAAATTTGAAATGTGAAACTAATAGCTGCCTACAATTTTTATACACATTTTTTTTTGTATCTCTTATAATAACAGAGCTACTGAGCTTTATCACACTAATCAATTACCCTGTATTATGATAAGAGATAGATATTTTGATTTGGACGCTGTTGCTTTTGAAGATTATAACTTTTATATGGTCTTCTTTTTACGCCACGTTATTGCGTCTGTTTTTTTACGTTCTAAAATATGTGTGTATTTAAGTATATTATTCAATAGTAACGTAACGGCAGAAATAGTTAGGTTATTCTTCTTTCATAGATGCATATATTTAATTCTCCTATATTGCTAGCGCCCGTAAGTGGAAGTATCAGACCGTAAGTGAGACAGCAAATGGCTGTTTCTATCTCTATCGGAAAACTCGACTCGTTATGCGCAAGCGTCACGACTTTGACTCGTGTGGTGGGGAAAGCCACTCGAAATTTAAAGTTTGATTAGAGCATTTATATTAAATGTATGAGTTAGAGTAAATAAAATATATTGTGGCTAATAATTCTTCTTACCTAACTTTTTAAAAAAATAAAAATTATATTAGCAATGTTTTTATCTAAATCAATTTGCTAAAAAACTATTATACATGTAAAGAAAATTAAAAATATACTTTTTGAATATTTTATTCATGAAAAAAATAGACCAATACATGAAATTTAATCTCTAACGAAAAATAGCTTATTCTTTATTTATTTCATTACATAAACTTTCACAGTACACATCATTGGTTTTTAAATAAAATTAATTTAGTATATTTTTGTCTTACGGAAACATCTTTTTCAGACATTTTTTTAGCTTCATAATGTAATCGTGTATTCAAATATAACTCAATAACGTACTGCTTGTACGCATGCTCCATTCTCGGACATGCGTATAAGGCTCGCCGTTTCGCGAGAAGGATAAATGGATATATGTCTGCACCGTAGGGGCTTCGGCCGCCACCTGGCTTCAGATCCCTACTAGCAATATAGGAGTATTAAATATATTATGCATAGATGTAAATGAAGTTGAGAACAATTGCTTGTCAGCAGTTCCCAACAACGAGAATGATACTTAACTTAAAATGGGAAGTGACCTTAAGTGTAAGCTTTATTAAGCTTATGATTTAGGATGACATGTGGAATTGGCTCTAATCAAATATTTCACTCACATATTTCTAAATCTTGCAAAATGCAAGTTTATTAATATTTCCCTTAAGGTATGCAACACACTTTTTTCTCATTTGCTTTTTATTGTTCCTACTTGTTCATAGGTAGGTATAAAGGTGGAATCGGCACAGTAACTGCTGTTATATTTTCATTTCAATGGTCTATACAATTATGCCGTACTCTGCATAACTCTTTAAGCAGATGCTCGAGACTGGTAATATGTCGGAGACATATAAATTATACTTTACCACCGTGATCTTTCAGTAATAAAAAAAAACGAGGTTTCTATCTTGTGTAATTTATGTCTCGTGTATTACCACAGACGATGATCAATAATATTTTCAAAATAATACGTATTCTTTTGAGAAAATATAGCTGTAGAGATAAATTCATAAAGAAGTGGACCTGCCGAAGGTCCCCATTTTATGTCGAGTGCCAATTTAAACCTAATTGGTTAGCACCCAACCACACATTTACTTCTACATGATTACATATTTCCACTTAAAAATATTCGCGCGAACTTCTTTGCTTATTGACCAGCAGGGTTATTCGTCTGGTTTGTTGACGTTTCTCCCAACCCCGATCAATTTAGCCGGAAGTAGTCGCTTTCAATAGTAACTCGTTTGTAACTCAGTTCTGAATCCTCGGTCAACGTATGTCCGATAATAATTGACGCTCCCTGTATTTTAACAAATGTTGCAAGAAAAACTACCGAGACCTCGTTAATTAGTCGTAAAAAGAGTGATAGTTAAAAATAACCCTCTGTATAATAGCGATATCTCTTGGTGTCATTATCTTCACACCTTTAAAACATTTTATTGCCATTACCATACTGATTCGTTATGTCAAAGGTATTTTTTATTAGCAGATAATAAAATTATACAATTGCATTGAATGAAAACAATGTTCTAAAAACAAAGAGGAACAAAATAACTGTTTTTTTTAAAGCAGGTATTTTACGACTTCTCTTTTTGAACTCACTGTATACACAAAGCCAACCGCAATAGCGATACAATCGAAATTGTTTATTTGCTTAAAATTAAAAATAACATTCAAGAAAAACAGCACCCGATAAAATTTAAATGTGATTTAAATTCTTAACCCTTTTGTCAAATCGTTTTCTGTAATAAATAAAAGATAAGATAAATAGAGTGGCCACCGAGATGTCATAATCTTACGCCATTGGACCCAAACAAAACTCAATTACAATGATCGAAAAATCAAATGAGATTTACCATGTTATTGGAGAAACGGAAAAAATATTAGATAAATGATGAACATTATGGACACTTTATAAATCGGTATTCATTGTTGCTTTTTAACTTGGCAATATGATTTTTTTAAATTCATTAAATAAATTTTACTACTTTTACCTTTGCCCGGAAAATTTTAAGTAAGTCATTAGTACAACAGTTTTTAAACAATCAGTTTCATTATGTATCATTTTGTAAACCATCAGTTTAGAAATAATAAAACTCAGTTCTTATATGGGGAGAAATCAATTAATGTTTTATAGTTTGGGTAGTCACTCCCATTTAAAATTCCAGCTTCAAATTGTATTTAATAAAAGTTGCCAATTTCAGTAATTTCTGACATTTGTCAGGCCATCCGGGATTGTTAATCGATATTATTTTTCGCACATTATAATTTCAAACAAAACTTTAGTCTCTCCCAAAAAACTAGTTAATAGTAGGTAACTAAAAAAAAATTAACAGATATTTAAAAGTGCTCTGTGTGCAAATGTAAAATTTTAATAAAGTACAAAGCACAACAATAAATTGTTTTGAAATAATTCGAAACGAGACATGTATCTATGGATAAATTTAATAATTTTTGATGATTTTTTATTAATTTAGGAAATTAAAAAAATTCAAATAGATCTGCAAATAATGCAAATAATACACGCTTGTGAAATCGACAAAAAGAAATAAATCACTCAACATTTTCTCATTTCAGTAAAATTTCTCTGAATAGGAGGAAACGAAATCATTATTAAATAATTAATCATTTACTTTTCTGTTTGACGACTCATTTTCAATTCATTTAAGGTACCTGTTTTTTTTTTACTTTAAAACTTTCTTTACATTTTTTTAAAAATTTTACGAAATTAATTATTTCATGGTTATTTTTTTTAAGATGGTAAAACGTTAACTTTTTTTTAAAATCGACTCGCCATTTGCGAACTTAAATTTCTAAAACATTTAATTATTGCTTATTCATTTTTTAAAAATGAATTCCCCAAAGCTGCTAATGAAAATTGTTAGTGGGAGGTATATAACTATTAAGTTAAGGATTGAAAGACAAATTTATAAAATGCTACTAGTACATACTTACAAAGCAAAAGAGGCATTTAACAATTTAAAGTTAGTTTAATTAAAATTTGAATTTTAATAAAGATATGAATTTAAAAAAATATTTTATTCGCAACTATGTACCTTCATCAAAAATTAGTTACAATAAACAGTGTATATAAATGCTGTTAAACTTACCTAAAAATTGAGTAAATAAGAAAACAAAAAAAACTGTAAAAGAAATTTGAAATATTTATAAGTACACAATAACTTTTTAGTTTAGATGACAAAATCAGTTTTTTACGTTTCGTACATGTCGTTATCATTCATAAACGGAAATGTATATTCTTTACCATCAGATTTTTTTTGGAGATATTAAAAGTTGAAAACATTATAAGAAATATTAGTAGAAATCTATTTGAATATGAAATTCATGAAAAATTTAAAAATACACCTTCACGAAAACATTCCCGCAAAAAAAACCGCGCATGCGCATTATGCAACAAACACTAATGCCATTGCAGAGACTCCAACTTATATTAATTTTTATAGAATTTTGACAAATAATATCAAATAAATGTGATTAAACTTACCGTAAAGTTTTATATTAAAGTCAGTTGCACAATTTCGCACCACTAATAATGTGTTATAATGCTACATAAGGCTACAATTCAATTAAACTCTCTATGAAATGAATTGAACGCACTGTCTAATCGACTACAAATCGTTCTGCTCATAAAAAGGACTCCATTTTAATATAAAACACGAACTTTTGCGAGTTTCTCCGAACCAGGCACGAATGCGTTAAACAGTGTTACCAAAACTATATATTTTTCATTAGCGTTAAGAAAAAACAGTTGGACAAAAATTATTTAAGGAAAAAATTGTGATTCAAATTTTTTTATCATGCCAAAATAAGTAAACATTTGGAGCACATGCTAGGAAATACATTATTGATCTGTTGTATTGTATCAGATTATTTTTGGCTTAAAAATGTATATTAACAGAAAATAAATAATAAGCAACTTTTCAACTATTGCAATCACAGCTGAATTTTTTTTTTTTTTTTTGTTTTACAAGAGGAAAATCTTTTATAGACACTCAGCGCTTTCACTGCTCTGAAAAGAGCGAGTTTCGGCGCTGAATAGTGTGGGACTCATTGACCGCTCGGTCAACGTTACCCACTAAAAAACTCTTGAGTGTGTTTTTTTGGGCTATTGTCCCTTGGGAGGGGACAATCTTACCCCTTGTGTAGACAGCTGAATTTAAATGGTTCGAGTCAATATAAATTATCAATAAATTTAAGTGATAGGGATGGCAAATGTAAAATGTGAAGAATTTATTACATTAAAGAAAGTTGATATGGCAACATTGTGT
Organism: Agelastica alni; assembly: GCA_950111635.1. Taxonomy (NCBI): domain Eukaryota; kingdom Metazoa; phylum Arthropoda; class Insecta; order Coleoptera; family Chrysomelidae; genus Agelastica; species Agelastica alni. The sequence goes on along the minus strand of OX467710.1, from coordinate 22,627,449 downwards.
AAAGTAAGGTTGCACATAAGATTACAAATCGTTTAGTAGATTACGTTTTATCCACATCACATTTCCTCTTTGCTTTTTAAATTAATCTTTTCGTTGGAGTAGGTAATTGTTTATAAATAATGTAAAATCTACAAAGCCAAAATATAAAAATATAGGTGTATGGGTACCTATGAAATATGTTAACAAAATATATTTTGCCACATTGACATTAAAGTTATTTTTTAACAAATAGATCCCATACTAATTTTTCTACATTTAATAATATTTTTTACATCGATAGCATTTTTATTTTCTTCAATGTAAAAGTTATATAAATACCTATTAGACAATTTATGAATAAATCAATATGGTATTTAGCTGCAGTCATATGCAGTTAACAGGCAGATTACCTACCAAGTTTTTTAGAAATTGCTACATTATTTTATTTTAAATAAATACTGAGTGATAGGTACTTTTATTTTGAACTTGTTGAAATCGATAAAAAATGTAAGTTAAAATTAAAACTAAAAGAGAGTAATAAAACATTTTCATTATTAAAATATCCTTTTTGTTTGTTATAAATATAATACATAATACATGCTAACACGCAAGCGCAATGCGAAAGGCTTTTGTCCTATTTTCGTATTCTGATTGGTGGAACTATTTGCAGTGCGCCTATGATTATATTCTAAACACATAAAAACAAAAGCAATGTTTTGAAATTCGCAAGAAAGCCGCCATTACTATAATAGTTTAGTTTTAGCAATAGTTAGAAGAGAAGTCTGAGCAAATTTAATAGGTATGTGCTTTATACTCTTTTTTTTAAATTATATAAAAGCGCGTATGACATTTTTTACAATTTACACATATCACCAATACAAATTTTAAATTTAAAAATAAACAGTATCATTCTATTATCTATTTTAAAATTATAAAACCTTAGTTTTAAATCATTATGAAAATTCTTCATTTTACCTTCAAATGAAAGGTTGTAAATAAGTCGCAGGGCCGTCTTAGGCATATTGCTATAATAGCTATAATATTGCGGCGTCCTGGCACCTCAAGCATTTGAGGTTCAGAATCAAAAGAAATAAAGAGGACCTCAAGTTTATTTTTCCACTTGAATATACAAAACCTTTCCTTAATCCTTGCTCCCCATTTTGTAATTTTGCATCTTTAACCTATCAAACCCATCTTTAGAGGTCGTAATGTACCCGTACAATATGCCCTTCTATCAGGGGAGCATTCCATATGAATTAATTAAAAGCAACAATTCTTCCCAAAACGGAGACATCGTTATTCCATGTAGGTGAACAAGAACCGTCGGCGTTCCAGTATAGTTTCCATCTTGAAATTCGAATATGACCCATATTAATGGCTGTACTGAACCATATATATATATATATATATATATATATATATATATATATATATATATATATATATATATATATATATATATATAAATAGAGTACTCTACAGTGATTAGTTGGTAATTGTGGAGGGGTAAACGTCTCGCAAAACAAAAGTTAACTGAATCGTACTCTGTATATATTTTATGAGTACGATTATTGAATTATAGTGCAATAATAATATCCAAACAAAAAATATCTGTTTAATTTGGATCAACAAAATATTTTCTATGTGATTTATTTAATCAGTCCCATTACTTTTTGTCCAGAACAGTATTAAAAATGTATGTTAGTTGTGCCTAAAAATGAATGTGAGAGACTTACTAAGGATGGGCTAAATTAAATTTGTATTTTAATTAAGTTGGACAGATACTGATTATTATTAACAGATGCTCTATTAAAAGCTATTCTTTATCACTAGATTTGCTAAAATATCAGTAACCCATAAAATAGTCCTAATAACTTTTGCTTTAATTTGAAGTTGTCAAGTGCCAATGTTTTGACTAAGTTCCAGACCCCGTTGCAGTATAGCTTTTGAAATAACTCTAGATTGTTTCAAATTTAATTTTAGGTATTTATTTGAAATTATTCTCTTAAATTGTTGTAAGATTACACTGGCATTTATTAAAAATTTTAAGACTACGTTTTTTCTGTAAAATTAATATTATCTGGAATATTATCTGGAGAAATTATTTTAAAATACACTAGTTTACCATATGCAGAAAGTATGCAACCTACATTGATGATTCATCATAGACTTAAATAGCTGTATTTATCATTTCTATATTAATGTAATGCATCATATTCATACACTATATACATCAAAAAATAAGAGATGGTTCGTTTAAGACAGATAATATTGAGTTTATACAAAGTACTCCTTGTATCAAGCCAAATTCTAAAATTATTTTTTAATAATGTTAACCTTTTAGATAGTTCAATATGCCGTGGTTATTGTCCAAAAAGGTGGTTGCATCAACGCCTAAGAAAAGTTCTAAGCTCAAGTTTAAGCCACCTTCAGTTGTAAACGAAAAAATATCAAAAATTTTGAAAAATAATGAAAATCCCAAGACTGAAATTTCCTTTAATTTACCTGCAGCTAATGAAAATAATGAAAAGAGTTCTACAAAAAAGGAGAGAAAAAATATTACAATATCTTTGAAAATGAAAACATCAAAAACCGAAAAATCAAAAATTATTAAAACACAAATTAAAAAAGCAAATGTTTTGAAACCTGAAAATCAACTATGTCCAGCACCTTCGGGTGATTTTTTGAATTCGTCAACCGAATTAAGCAGTATTTGTTTATCTCAAGAAGTCTTAAACAAAAAAGAAATTAAAAAAAAGTATTTGGAGTTCTGGAATGAAAGTATGACACCAGATATAGAAAGTGAGATCCAAGCTTTAAGCCAAGAATTTAAGGAAGACGGTCAAAAAAATAAGAAAAAACTGAATAAAAATAAAAGCGATGCTTCTATCAAAAATCTAAATCGATCAATGAATTATGAAAATGAACCAAAAAAAACGGAAAAACTTCATACCACTGATATCAAATCGAAAAAATCTCGCACTAAAACTGAAATTAAAAGGCAGTTTTCTAAAAACAATACACATCTTAATGAAATACCGACAAAAAAAACGGCAAAGCCAAAAAAAATTACATCTGAAGGTCGTGCACAAAAAAAAATTATTTCTAAACAAATTACATTGGAAAGCACTTCAGAAGAACTAGAGATGGATCTATACGAGAAGATGTGTTTACTTCAAGAATCGAGAAATGTAGGTCTCTACGCTTTTTGCGATACTTGCAACAAACAAAGATACTTGGCAGAAATTAAAGATCCTCTAGAATTGCCAAACTACTGGTATTGTTGGATGAACACCGATACAGAGCATAACAAATGTACCGACGAAGAAATTGTACTTGACGACGAAGAAGAAGAATATAATATTTACAACAAGTACAATGCTGGAAGTATTGTTTGGGCTAAGATGGAAGGGTATCCTTGGTGGCCTGCCATGGTTGAAGATGACCCCGATTGCGAACAGTACTTTTGGTTGGAAGAGGATATTTTGGAACCGGTAAGATTATACAAATAGATTATTTCATAAGTAATAACATTATTCCTTAAATTTAAGTAGATATTTTAAATTAAATTAAGTAAAAATACTTTTTATACTTTTAATGGTAAACTATTCAACTAAGTATAAAATTTCCTGTATTTACTCTCAAATAAATTGAACCCTTTTACTGGCAATTTATAATAATGGTACTTTTCTAAACAAATTAAAAAAAGAAATTACATTTTTTCTGAAAAAATATACTAATATGAAAGCCACAAATCCAACTTTCTCTTAGCTTTGTTCCGATAACAATAGTTGGGCTTCACTGTGAATATATCAGAGTCAATCCATATGAAGTAATCCAATGAAATGTTTAATTTTTGAATATTATTTTTATTGAGCCAAGTCAGTAAATTTTATGATTTTTCCAGACTAAGCAATACTAAAATAATAAAACATATACCAAATTTTTCAGCAAAGTCCCTACTATAATTTAGGTCCTTACAACTAACAGCTTTAAACTAATCCTAATAATAGATAATGGTCATCAACACACTTTTAAGGGATTTAATTTCCAATGAAGGAATAAAATACCCAAGCTAGTAAAGTAAAAGTCCAAAATGAGCCTTCTTCATTTTTTCTAAATTATTAAAAACTGTAATTTTTGAAATTTTTTGAACATAACTTGTATCTGTATGCCAATAAACTACAGTCAAAATTTCAAAATTGGTATTTGATGTAGAACTAAATTATGAATTTTAAGTTATACAAATAATTTGAATTTAAAAACCTCGAGTATCTTGCACTTTACCATACTGTAGTACAACACAAAACTTGGATCCACAAGTCTAGTTAAAGCAAGGTTTGAAGGAAAAGTATGTTCATTGTTTTCTTAAACCAAAATGGCCTTAATTAATAACGAGTGTAATTGCCAAAAAATTTTGAAGTAGAACATTCATAAAAACTAATTCACCTCAAATATGAATAAACTATCTTTGTTTATAAAGATCCAAAAACAGTTTTTAAAAGTTGATTAAAATTATGTTTTAGGGTGGAATGCAGAAAATTAGATAATAGGGCCAATTTGATTTTAATTATAAGACCTTCCCACAATCACATAATTTAACATTTTTAACAACAGCTATTGCCGAAATAAAAAAAATCAAATTGGCCCAACTTTCTAATTTTCTTCATTACACCCTAAAACATAATGCTAAGCAACCTTTATTAACAATTTTTTTGGATCTTTAAAAATAGAGAATAGTTTATTAAATATTTACAAAAAAATATCCTTAGTTTCTTATGAAGAAGGGCTGAAACCCAAAAGATGAATGTTCTACTCCAAAAAAATTTGACAATTACATCTATTACACAGTTCTACAAAAAAATGGGTTCTTGTTTGTTATTGAGCAGGTTAAAGTTATGTACTATTGTAGGTACTTTAAAGGTTTTTTACAGGATGCACAAAATTTTTTGTGTTTTTTATTAGTTATTTTATTTTAAATTATTGTTACCCTTCAAAGATTTTTTCTTAAGTTACAACAATTTTACATCATGAGAATTCACATTAACCCATCAAGACATTTATTTATTGGCTAATTTCTCTTAAAACTTTGTACTTGCGGGTTTTTTGGGGTGGTATGAATATGTTAGAAAATTAAAATTTCCTTTTTAGAGTCGTTGAATAAGAATGTATATCAAAAAAAATATTTATTTTATATGTTTTAGCATTTCTTAGTCTGGAGATATTTATTTAGTTCTTATGTTTGTAAAACCTAAAATTGATTAGCGCAGTTAATAGGAAATGGCCTCCTCTCAGAAATGGATCGAGATAAAAAACTTACAAAACCTGTTTTAAACTGCTTAGCCATTAGAGGATAACATAAAAAATTCTTAAGCAACCTGAATAATTTTTTTGGATCACTTCATATGGACCCTTCAGCATTAGATTCGATAACCATCATTGTAGCTGAGTTTTTCTTCCGATTCATCGCACAGATTCCAAGTTCCTGCAAGCATCTTTGTTTACATCCTCTTAAACGAAAAGCTTCAAATCTCAAATCCCTTAAGTCTCATCGGTGGTTTTGTAAGCATGTACGTATATTGCGGTTCAATCAGACAAAAAAAAGGCTTGTTACATAAATTACTCTACTTACATTATACTATAATAAATCTAGATCCATGATTTCTTTCAAAACTTTCGACAAACCATTTGTTGAGGTTTATTCTATCCAATCATCTTTGTCATTCTATTTCATTGATAGCTTTAAATTATTTTTAATGAGGTACACATTACGTCATTCGGACCCATTAAAAGGAATTCACTAATATGGACAATTTTTCATTTCTCAGAGCCATTTTTCTGCTTTCAGACTTTTTATCATGTAACCTTTTTCGACACTAAAGAGGTAACTAGGGCTTGGATAAAAGTCTCGTGGCTTAAACCTTTCGAGAGAAACATGTATAATCCAGAATGCCAAGTTTCCAAATTAAGCTGTTTCAAGTCGAGGGTGGACGCAGCTTATAAAAATGCCGAGGAAGCTATAAAAATGCCCCTACTTGAAAGACTAAGAATATATGGTTTCATACAAAGATACAAAAAACCTTTGAGATTAAGACAAAACAAAGCTAAAAACCGGTCGGTTAACAAGAAAAAAAATAAAATGATCAGTGAGCCGAAGAAGATAAACAATCAGTGGGAAAATCCTAAAGAAAATCAAAGGAAAAGAAAAAGAAGCACGCAGGAAGAAAGTATTTCAGACATCTTGGAGAATAATTTGGCTATAGAAAGCGAGCTTAGTTTTTCGGATGTTTAATTTTATCTTACTGTTAACATTTTAACTTTTAATTATTAAAACCGTTTAGAATAGGATTAATTTTGTTAAAATGCATTTTTAAAAATGCAGTGTTGCAGTTAAATAAATAACTAGTATAATTATTTAATTTAAATTAAGCATTAAAATAGTATTTTCCGTTTTTTAGTAGTCGTAAAATGAAACCATAGCTGGTATCATAGAAATATTTTTTATTCAATAAAGGTTCCTATACATAAATCAGTACATTTCTTCATGTTGAATAGACATTTAAGTTGGGTAAATGATTTAAAATTGTAATTTACAAAATCAAAAATTACAATATATTGAAGCACTACATTAACAACGGGACCTATTAAATAAGTATGTCCAAAGAATCGTTTCATTAGCTAATTTATTAAGTTATTTTCGTTCCAAGAGTGTAAATTGTTAATTTTCAAATAAAGCGTTTTTGTTCATTTTTAGTTTTTATTGTTCTCTTTATATCAATTGTAATTAGTAAAATATTGAATATTTTATCACCTACGTAATAGCAAATAATTCGAATTTTAATCTCACAATCCAACCAACGTTCAAGTTTACAGGATAATAACAAAATGCAATACGGTATCCACTTTAAGTGACTTGTAAAGGTCCGATTTTTACAACAAACATGTCAATTAATATTTGAAAGGGAAAATAGTAAACTAGCTGGAAAAGTCTCCCTCCCACCCTGCTATCATCCCTTCAATTTTTAGATTATTCTCTGATTTCAAAAATGAATAAAATATGTGGTTTAAATTAACTTCTTAATTGACTATTGTTGTCATAACTGATGGTAAACCTTTCCGAATATTTGCTTGTATTTTAACAGACCAAACTTTTTTTTGTCTGCACTACAATTTTTAGGATCGATGATGGAGTGGCCAACTCAGTCACCGGATTTAACACCCCTAGATTTCTTTTTGGGGGGTTATTTAAAAACAAAAATGTATGGTATTCAACTAGAATCTCTAGAAGATTTATTTTAAAGAATAGAAAATGAATACCAACATTTAGGCCCGGTTGCGCAATTAGAGCTCAAATTTAAGTATAACAGAACCAAGTTCATATTAGAGCCCAATTCAACTGCAAACGAGTTGTACAAATAACACTCGCAGTAAGATCAGATGAACCTAGTTCATTGTAATTTTTCTTATGTTGGTAGTAATTGCGCTTGCTCAGTTACGGTTTTAATTGTATGTCAATGTAAAAGTACGGGAATATGTTATTTTAGTTATTTATTACAGTGGAAAGTAAAAAGAAGTCAGTCAATTAGAGAAAATTCTCTCACTATGTAAATTTGTCGCTGACTAACGGGCTCTTTTACAATATTGGCTAACTCAAAACAATTTTAAATATTAGACTTATATTGAGGTTATACTATTGAATATATTTTTTTATTAAGAAACTACCAAACTAGTTTTCATACTGAACTCATATTGTACAACACAATGAACCAGTCCAAGCTGAACTTAAGTTAAACTTGGGTGGTAAAACCAGGTCTTAAACGCACACGTGTTAATTCTATATCAGAACTGGAAAATAAGGAATACGTGAATCAACTGGCAAGAGCTAGTGTTGAAAGAAAAACATCGGTTATTTCGTATGCGCAAATGATCATTTCGCTCACTTTAACAAACATCAAATTGTAGTTATTTATTAGAATTGTTACCTATGTATACTTCTAACACATTTTTTTGTATGAGGCTTAGTTGCCAAGTTTTGGGCTTCTAAAAATTGATATTTTTAATGAAAGGGTTTTTATTATCGTGGTGATTTGTGTAGATTACTTACTGTTCGTTTTAATTTTTAAATCAGATTCCTGTACAAAACCGGAAGTAAACATTTCAAATCGTAATTTTAATAACTTTGGTCATATCTTTTTAATTATTTTAACAAAACGGTTTAAAAATGGGATCTACATTAGTTTAGGAGATACATGAAGTAAAGTACATAGATGTCACACTGAGTGTGTGAGTGTGGTACCTGGCGTTTGTTTAGGTCGGCTGGTTAGCACGAAAATGTATTGAAACTTAGATATTGATATGTATTGTGTACTTATTTAAACTTATCAATGGTCTAACCATGATATTTAGAGATTAAAATAAAATGTATAATTTTGAATAAAAATATTAGTAGTAGAATTTGGAACATACAGACGAACATACTACTGCTTCTTGCTAATATTTTTATTCAAAATTAAACATTTTATTTTTAAATTTTAATAATTAAATACTATGGTTAGACCATTCTTTTTCCAAGCAAATTGCTTGTTTTTCTTCGTATCCTCTGCCGTTCAATTATTAGAGAGGTTGTCGCTCCATCTCTTGCAGGGTCTTTCGACGCTTCGGCGCCCTAAGGGCAACTTGTCTCTGGTTATTTTGACCATTCTGTCGTCATTCATCCAATCTATGTATTCGTTCCACTCTCTCTTTCTTTTCAGTATCCATTCATTTACGTTGTATATTTTACAGGTTCTTCTAATGTCCTCGCTTCTCTCCCTGTCAAAAAGTGTTTTTCCAACGATCCTGCACACTATTTTCATTCGGTGGTTTCAATATTCTTATTGTGTTCGATGTATCTGTTCAGGTAAGCTGAGATTCGTGCTGCTTTTGTCGCTTGGTTTCTTACCTCCGCCTCGATGTCGCCGTATCCTGATATTTCTATGCCTAGGTATTTAAATTTCATCTCATGGTTAGACCATTGATGAGTTAAAATAGGTTAGTACATAATACATAGCAATATCAACGTTTCAATGAGTTTTCGCGTCAACCAGCCGACCTAAGCAAGCTCCAGGTACCACGCTCAGTGCGACATCTATGTAATTTAATTCATGTATCTTCTAAACTAATGTAGATCCCATTTTTAAACTGTTTTGGTAAAATTAGTACCCTTTTAGCTTTATTTTGTAATTGAAATAATTAAAAAAAAATTGGCCGAAGTTATTAAAATCATGATTGGAAATGTTTACTTTCGGATTTGTACAGGAAAAAAATTAAATTTCGAATCTGATTTGAAAATTAAAAAGAACAGTAAGTTATCTATACAAATCACCAAGTTTAATATTTTTTTGCAAATTTGTTTAATTCGGAAAACAGCTTCCAAAAAATGCTTGCAATAAAAACGTCAATTTTTAGAAGCCCTTAGCTTGGCAACTAAGATTCATACAAAAAAAATTGTGTGTTCACGTTTATACCATCTAGTACATTTATCTATCATTCCTATCATTTCGTGGTCCATTTATCGTTTGTAAATAAAAATAAAAAGTAGTCCTGACGGACCCCTGGACGTGAAGCGTGTGTACTTGTTTATTCCTGTTAGATAGCCTTTCAATCTAATTCCCTTAATCTTTTCGGTTTTTCCTACCCAAATATACTGTGTCTTGTGTCTTGCTGAACGACTAAATTTCAAAGCAAAAAAAATGTCATGTCAGAAAGGCGTTTCAGATTAGATTTTACCAGTGTCAGAAAGTAAATGGTTGTCATTTTGAACAATTGATTTAATAAATTTTGAAAATGAAACATTCGTTCTATCATTGGACACACTTATGGTAAAATAATTAAAGTTTAAGCCACATATTTTACGCATTTTTGTAATCAGCAGAACGAGAAGAATGGATTAAAAAAATAATGGCAGCCATTTAAAAAAATCGATGGATAACAGCAGGGGTGACTTTTTCAGTAAGTCTGGGATACAATCTTCCCCTACAAATATTAATTGATGTTTTTTGTTTTTCGTAAAAATCATTCCTTTAAGAGCTACTTAAAGTGGATACTTTTATCTGAATAGCACTCTATAAAAAAATGTATTGAGAGTACAAGATGACTTAATTTGATAATGAGCACATAAATCGAAGTACGATTATGTGTTATTTAAAAAATTGTCCAACTTGCTCTGTATTATTTGCCTTTATCTTCGTTGATGAGTACACGTCAATATTTTTTTGCTCAAGTTATTTTCTACTTTTATTGAATCTCGTTCTAATTATTTAATACGATATCTTAACAAATGAAATTTTATTTTTGAGAACTTTATCCAAAGGAACATTTTGATAAATTATCGAAAAAAAAATACTCTCGTGATAGATATCAATAATAATTTTTCTTTCGAGTCAATATATTCTGAAATTATAAAATTTAATCGACTAAAATGTGTATCGAAAACATCTTTCGTTTTTTACTGAATTAAATATTCATTAATCGGTCGAGCATTTAGTTCCAATTACCTCGTACAACTTTTGTAAAATGATAATGCTTGAATTAGTATCGAAGTAAATTTTATTTTTAAACTCAATTTTGTGTGCCAGCAAATTTAAAAAAAAATGAATGTCTATACATTAAACGGTAAATTAAAATTGGCATACATTCATTTAAATGTTTTGTTTAACATATCACAAAGCTGTCGCTTTTATCTAATTTTATTGAATCCGTTTGTCTCATAATAATTTCATACTTACATACACATCTAAAACATTATTTAGATGAGTAAAAAAATGAATATATTTTAGTAAAAGTATTATCGATATTTGAAACTTATGTACATAGAGATATCGAAGAACTACAACGAAAGTACCATTGGTACTTATGGTATCACAACTTTACATTACAAATACTTTTTCCACTTTTTTGAATTGAAATATCTCCTTTGTTTTTGGGCAAATAACTTGACCATTGTTTAGGCGAGCCATTTCCACCAAAGCCTGAAAATTAAAGAAAAATACACTTACAAATGGCCAAACAGCTTTTGCTACTAAAACTTTTCTAATTGTTACAATGAAAAATTAATAGCAGTACTTAACTAAAATATGCAAAGATGAATATAATTCACAATGTGAAGCTTTAAAATCTTAAAACTGTAGTAAATAAACAATTTGTACATTATTTTAAATATTTGTATGGATATTTATAAACATTTTAAGATAAGGGGCATCCATAAACCACATAACTTGTTTTACGAGTGGAAGGGGATATGCTCTTATGTTATGTGATCCCGGCATGCAACTTTATTTTAAATATAAATCAAACATTAATTATTCATTTTTTATTAATTCTTTTACCAAAAAAAAGTTTAAACAAACCTAATCAGTTAAAAAGCTGATTTTATTTATCTTTTATGATTTTACTATTTTACTTTATACAGGGTGGCCAACCGAAAACGAAACAGAGCCATTTACAGGAACCTCGTCAACATTTTAGAAAAACGCTTAGACCTGTCGGTTTTTGATTAAAGGGAGACACTTTTTTCCGGTATTTTTGACTCCACTATTTTGAACCCCAAGCGAGGGTAAGAATTACCCCAAAATTTTTAAACTTAAACTTAAAATGATTTAAAAGAACTTTTCCTAACTATTCTTATAAAAAGCGAGGCTTGCGGATGTTGAGAATTTTAATTCAATGAATTCTTCGCCTTTAGAAAAAACACATGTGTTATAACTTTGTTAAAATAAAATTGGATTAGGAAAACTTTCAGCCACTTATAATATCCCCAATAGTTAAATTTTTGTTTATTAAATATTCCAATAATAGAAAGAAAATTAGAAATATATCAACGTCATTGTCAGTTGGTAATTGGATAAACGATTTGAAAAGAACAAATTTGAGCATTAAATTATTAAAAGCCAGTTTGAATTTTCGGTGTTGTGTTTTGAACTATTGATAAGATGATCCAGTAGGTTTCTATATAATTTGTTATTATCAAAACTAAAATTACTGTACTTATTGTTAGCAAAAAACTGTAGAACATGTAAAGATTGTACATAAAATATTTATAAATACCTCAACCCCAGGTAGTAACACTATTTTTGACACGATACTTAAAACCTGCTAGATTTTCATGTGGTTAAAGTTGGCCCCACTATATTTAATAAATTAAAAACTGATACTTATACTGCGTTGAGCTCCTCTAGAGCCAAAAATCAACTTTAATTATTATACTCCTTTTTAATCCTTTTTTTTATAAAACACCTACAACAACAAGGTGTGAAATGAAAGAGAGAATATGAAATGCATTTCGAAATGTTACTGTACAAATGTTTCGTAATGTAAGTAACTCTTTCAATGACCGCTTTTAGGCATGCATAGATATTTTGGTGGGTCATTTTAAACAAAATAATAATTAAGACATGCTTTATAATTGAAGTAAATGATTTTCAATAAATTTTATTCATTTAAACTCTCAGAGAAAAGAAAACGGAATAATAATTTTATTAACTGAAAAATGTCATATATAAAAAACTACTTGACAACTACTAAACTTCAAAATGTAAGTTATTTAAACCTTATTTCTAATAATTAATTTCTGTACTCGTTAATAAACTACTAAGCTACCAAACAGTAATTATTAACATTTTTTTGACAAATCAATCATGGCCAACTAACAATTATTGATACGTTTAGAAACATAATTAATACTTTGCATAGAAAAATGGAAATATTTCTAAAACTAATAACTTTAGGTATAGGAAATGGTCAATAAAAAAAGAAGTATGGTAACAGTAGTATTCGACAGTGATATAAAATACAGGATGATCCATTTGAAATTACTGAGAAAATAATGTACTAGTTTCGACTTACACTGTATTCGATTTAATAAATATTCGCAAATTTGTTTGTGTTTATAAACTTTGACAATCATTAAAAAACTTTGGCTTCAATAGATTATTATTCTTATTCTCCTTTTTAATTATACAGGCCGTTGAACTTGTTAAGATTTCCACATAGAATTGGTTATAACTTTTTAAATACCCTGTATAACATACTATAACCTTATATTGTTGTAATGGGGAGGTAAAGCGGATTTTAATTTTAAGGTAAAATACAGGGTGTTTCATTTAAAAAAAACAACTTTGATCTGGCACCGCGTTATGGAACACCTTGTAACATTTTAACTAAATTTGAAATGTGAAGCTTAAAGCTGCCTACAATTTTTATACACAATTTTTTTGGTATCTCTTATGATAACAGAGCTACTGAGCTTTATTACACTAATCAAACACCCTGTATATAACTTTTTTGTTAATAAATATAAATAAATTCTGTTAGCGGCACAAATAAAGTGCCTTCTCCTCTGTTCATTTACCATCCGAGAGGGTTTGGTGATATAATTATGTCTGTATAGAGTCGACAGTGGTTCTCATGCAGACCAACTCCAAACAGATCCCTCGCTCGATCCATCTATCGGGTCGGTGATCTGCCTCTTGGTCTTTTACCTTCCACTTTCCTTCAACGATCAGTTTCTCGATCTTGCTCGTTCTTCTGGATATATGGTCAAGGTATTGAAGGTACGCTCGATTTAACATGCGCAATAGCCGAACATTAGTTTAGTCCTTTCAGAACAGATACGTTGGTACGATGTTCCATTCAAGATATTCTGAGAACTCGACGATAAACCCACATCTCGAAGGCTTCGCAGCGGTTCCTATCTGCTTTATTAAAGGTCCAAGTTTTTCAGCGGCATACGTAGCGATAGGGAAGATCAGTATCTGAACGAGCCTTAATTTGTTTTTTTTTGTGATGTTTTGTTATTTGCTCTGTTGACGATCATAAATTTGGCTTAATCTTTATTTATTTCAAGCCACCGTACTCGGCACTGATTCGAGCAAGCCTGTTAATAAAGTGCAACTAGACACAATTGTTAATTTTTGATTAGAAAAAAATGGCAGTGCTAACTATATCTTAAAAATTTAAAAGGGTACAATTTTTAAAATAATTTAAATAGGAGCACAAAGCAACGTAAGTATCGTTTTTTAATTAATAAAAATTGGAGGGCCTAAGTAACCACATCAGATTTTTACCTGTTCTCCGTATATGTGTCCATTAGGTAACATCATTGGTTGATTATTTTCGTTCATGGGTAATCCACTAATATGGCAATATAGACGACTCTGTGAGCAATGAGCAAATGGTAAAGAATCGGCAAGTTCGTTTAAATATGGCTGACACACTGGACAAGTGGGATTTCTGTTTTCACCAGATTGTGAATAACACTGATTGCAATGCGTTAAGGAAAATTTAACAAAACAATTTCAATAATAACTCAATATTTTAGATTACCAATCGACAGTTGACAGAATATTCTGCTACTAAATCCCAGATTGAGAAGTCAGCATAGACAAAATTTAGTCATATGAAACTTTCTTTTTGCTTTGTTCTGACATCAACAATTTGCGTTTCACCATGCATATTTCAGGGTCAATACATATAAAATAATACAATAGGGGTTGCTTTAATATTTTTAATTTGTTTAATTTTTTATGTTATCCTCTAATCAAAAGAGGTATTTTAAAATGTTTATTTTAGCCCAGTTGGGTTTATTGCTTTAACAGTGGTAAGTAATAAATAATAAATATGTTCATTGTCTTTCTTAAACGCGTAAGCATAAATTTTCGTAACAATAAAAAAATCATAGCTTTGTTCAGCAATAAATGCCAAAATTGAAATTTTATTTTGGATCAAGATAAAAAAATTCGAAACCAGTTTTAAATTGCTAATTCATTAGAGAATAACATAAAAAATTAAACAAATTAAAAATTATAAGCAACCTGAAATTTTTTTTTAATCACTACTAGGATTGACCCGATTACCCAATGTATCTTAATGAATGGATTTGTGTAAAATATTCTTCTTCAAGATACTCTAATTAATAAGTGGCATAATTTCTTTTTAAATTTAAATTATTTCTTAATCGAGGGTTTATTGTACCTGTTACAGAAACCCATTCCTATTCTCTTGACTCACATCTCACTCACTTCTGAACTATATATCTATATAAAAAAAAGAGGATGTATAGTTGAAGTCAGATTTATTTTTTCTCTTTTCATAATTAAATGTCAGTATTATTAATATATATTTGGATTTTTGCAGACGTTTCCCCAAGGTCTCACTTGGCATTTTCAATGCGTAGTCTTCGCTGGTCGGCTAAGAACTGAGAGTTTTTGTATTTGGTATTATGTTAGACATAATATCAAACAAAATTTCGTAGGGGGCGGAGCCAACGCCAACCAATGAGCGTCGTTATAATCTTCGGCGCAAACTTATAAATATTACCTCTCTCTCTCTTACTTTTATGGTCTCCACCTTTACAGCAATAAATATTACCTGATTTGACAGAAACTCTCAACGCATTGAAAACGCCAAGTGAGACCTAGGCGAAACGTCTTCTAACCAACTAACGGATACAATCTTGGATCGATATTTTATCACATTCCACCGTCCGTGAATCACACCGCATTCATAAATATCCAAACGCACAGCTGCCAAACTGCAAAAAATGTTATTAGCAATTTGTTATTCCTAAGCGACTGGATTTTTGGCACACTTATTACACTAATACCGCATAAATAATTTATGACTGGCAACGTCGCTTAATTCTGATTAGAATAATAGTCCATATGGACAAGTGACCAATTACAGTGGTTGTTGGTTGAATTTGTTTATTTTCTATTGGCTCAATATCCAATCTTTTTCGTCCTGACACGTGTCATTTAGTTAAAGTGATTTTTTTTCTTATTTCAGTGTTGTATTTGGATTTTAAGTTTTTTAAAATGGCTTTTAAAAGTGATGATGATTCCATCAGAGTTGAAGGATGTGCAAGAAAAGTTAGGTATTTTTATGTGGATGTCACCCTCCACTTAAAACAGTTATTAAAAATATGTACCATCAATTAAAATTAGGATGTAATGGATCAAATTGGGGTGCAGTGAAAAAGTATTCTCGTTTTGACAAAAATTTAAAACCCTTCATTAGAAAGGTAATTACCTACAAGCAAGACTGTCTTCCAATAAATAAGCGGAATCAGAGATTTTTGGTCAGTGTAGATCACTGTATGGGGAAAATATTTGAAAAAAGGTGGATAATTTTTATTCTAATAAGATTGTTCAGTCTTTTCAAATGATCAAAAATAAAATCAAGTTGGTACTGGGTTTACCTTAAAAATCCAATTAGAAAAGTGCTCCATTCTTTGAGTTTAAAATATCGCACCTTAAATAGAATTCAGACTTTTATGGAATTTCAAAAAGGAAATAATTTACGTTATGAATACCTCAGTAGAATAGATGAAGTTTTTCGGCAAGGTAGATTCATAGTTTATCTCAATTAAACTTGGTACGTCACTCATGATATTGTGAAAATAGGCTGGAGTTTCGTGAATGCTAAATATATTGTTTACTATTACACAAGTTACCAAAAAAGAAATTTTTTTGGATTTTATTATTTGATAAATATTTTCTGACTGCCTACATCGAAAAGTGTTCATTTTTAATTAATAAAGTTTGCTTTGGTACTTTATGCAATGATAAATAAATATTCATGATTTTGGCGGACTGTATAAGAGTTAACGGCTTTAAATACTAAGAGAGGAGGTGAGCGGGGGGAAAAAATACTGACCAGTGAAGAATTTCTACAATTACTTAACACCCATAAAAAACAAGTGCCTTATGGCTTTTTTTGAAAATAAAGAAGCTGAGAATTACAAAGTTTGTTTTTATAAATAATTAAATTTATAAAAATAGAGAATTTCCTTAAAATTTGAAATTTCGCTCTATCTACAAAAGCAAATTTTAATAGGTAAAATTTTTTTTTCATTAGTCAGGTGTTAGTAATCAAAATTAGACATTCTGAACCCAGATTCAAAATTTGTGTTGACTTGTGTTATTGACAAAGAATATTTCGAGTTGTTGTATATCTTTGATGTGTCCGAATTCGTGAAACAGGAAATATTATTTCTGACTTCAACTATACGTGTGTGTTTCAGCATAACTCTGGAACGCCTGGAGCAATTTTAACCAAACTTTGTACATACAACAGCTTACTACCTGACAACAAATGCTGAAGAGGTGTCTAATTCATAGTCTTCAGGTCGCTGAGTTTGATAGTGACATTCCCAATTATGTCTGACGACGGCATTCCGCAATGATCCACCAAAGTTCAAGAACCTTCCAGAAACCCCGGTCAACGCTGTAAAACGGCTAGTTCATTATTCTGTCTAAAACAGCTAACACCTCTTTATCTTTCATAATTGTCCTCACACTCTCCCCAAATATATAATCCACTACTTTACTCATGTGAGATTATTTAACCATCATGGCTACCTCTTAATATGAATTATATTTGTTCCCAAAAAACCAAAAATAGTGCTTTAGATCATTACATTACATATAGCATAAAAAATAACTGTTTTATGAAAGGATATGGAGTTTTAAGGGCTGACAATCCAGCTTGCAGAGCTACTGTGAATACTGACTGAGATGCAAGTTGAAACAGTTTATAGTTTTCTTGTCGGAATTGTGCAATAAGAGTATCCCATCTTTTCTCATCTAGAAGGTTTTTGTAAGGTTGAATGTCTGCAAAATATTAACATTTCAATTAGCCTATTTTATAACGTGTAAATGCCATTTGTAAATTACCAGTATCTTTTGGGTAAGCAAGTAAAGCCATTACTTGTGTTATTGGATGAAGATGTTCATCTTGAAAGCTAAAAAAATATTTTCTAGCATGTTTTACAGCATCCATTCTCCGATCAGAACGAATAAATTCTATAAATTCTTGCATGCGCAGATTAAACTCCATATTTGATTTTAATTTTCTCAGTTTGGACTTATTATCATGGCACCAAAGTAGGCATTTTCCAGTTTCTCTATTGGCTAGAGATTTTTCTACCTCTCTAGAAGTCAAAAAAATATCTGAAAAAACACACATTAATTTTGATAAAAATTATTTGTTGTGCGACTTCATGAAATGTCAACGGTTGACCTATTTTCTGTTAATATAATGTATAATAATAATATAATATAATAATTTTGGGATAGTGTGACAGATATTCTGAATATGTGTGATTTTAATAGTTGGGTAGGAGTAAAGTGTGATGGATATATAAGTGTTCTGGGAATGTACGGTGATGGCAGAGTTTTTTTTTTTTTTTTTATGTTCTGGTTCCCACGAAAAGGAATATCCTGTAATGTTCAGAGAACATCGTGGGAACCAAGGGAAAGAAGGTAGGAGTTGGTGTTCTTCTTAAATTTCTGGAGGTTGTATGCCTCGGGGAACACCTCCCTAGGCAATGAGTTCCAAAGCCTCGCAATTCGTTGGATGAATGAGTCTTTGGAAAGTGATGTTCTGCAGGTCTCCAAAGTGACCACGAAGGGGTGTGAAGACTGAACTTGACGGGTTAATCTCGAAGAGACTGCCAATGGAGGAACGATTGTTGATATTTCAGAAGAGCATCGCCCATGAAAATATCTATAAAATAGAGACAAATCGCCAACTTTTCTACGGTGTTCCAGACAAGTGAGCGAGTTTGTAAGCGAGGCATCACCGACGAGACGAATTGCCCTTTTTTGGACAGAATCCAGTAGCTTCAGGATATGTTTAGGTGCTGCACTCCAAATATGGGAACAGTACTCCAGTACAGGTCGGATCTGTGCCTTATAGATCATAAGCAGCTGATTGGAGGTGAAATAGCTCTTGGCACGAAACAAAAAACCAAGTTTTTGGGATGCACTTTTGGCAATGGACCTCACATGATTTTCTCAGGAAAGGTTATTGCTGATAGTAATACCAAGCATCGATATGGATGACTTCAGTGGTATGGTTACTCCTGACAAAGTTATGTTAGGCACAGTGAGATCGGCTTTTCTAGAGAAAAGACATGCTTGTGTTTTGTTTGCATTGAATTCTACCAAGTTATTGGATCCCCATTCGAGAATTGTTGCTAAGTCCATATTTATATTAACATTTCTTCCTCGTTCATTTCTGGTTTCACGGGCTGATATAGGGGCCCTGGAAGAGAATGCAGTATGGAGGGTACTATCATCGGCAAAGCTGTGTACAGGACATGAAGTTGCTTTCAATAGGTCGTTGATGTGAAGTAAAAATAGTGTTGGTGCTAGAATGGATCCTTGCGGAACACCAGCATTTATGAGTAGAGTGTCAGATGAAACTCCATCGACCACTACATGGAGAGACCTGTTTGAGAGAAAACTAGCAAGCAGAGAACACAGCTGAGGGGGCAAGCCATAAGATGGAAGCTTGGCGAGGAGTCCCTGGTGCCAAACTCGATCGAACGCCTTGGAGATATCTAATGCCACAGCTAAAGTTTCTCCATACTTTTCAATAGATAGCTGCCATATATGTGAGACGTATGCGAGCAGGTCACCAGTTGATCTCTGATGGCGGAAGCCATATTGCCTATCATTGATAATTCCTGAGTCTTCCAGATATTTCATGAGCTCGATGTTGATGGCTTTTTCCATGACCTTTGAAATAATAGATAGCAGTGCGATAGGTCTGTAGTTGCTAGGTAGGGTCTTTTTGCCTTTTTAGGGACTGGCTGTACTCTTGCAATTTTCCAATTGGACGGAAATACTCCCAAATTGTAAGAGTGGTTGAACAACTTGCTAAGAACAGGTGTTAGTTCAGGGGCACATTTCTTGAGAACAATCGGCGGGATTCCGTCAGATCCACAGGCTTTGTTGGTGTTGAGACCCAGCAAAATCTTTCTGATAGTACGTTGGCGAAAGGTGATCTCGGGCATGTGACTGTCAATAGGTGTAATGTTCGAGGGTTGTTTTCCCGAAGAATCCAGAGTGGAATTTCCAGCAAATAGGTGCGCAAAGATATTGGCTTTTTCCTGGGCAGTCGTTGCTAGTGTTCCATCTTCATTGGTTAGGGGAGGAAAAGAGCTGGAAGTGAAGTTTCTTCCCACAGCTTTGGCGAAAGACCAAAATGAACGGGATCCGTTAGGACATTCAACAAGTTTTGATCTTATTTTGGCATTATGAGCATCTTTTGAACATTCTATTGTCTCTTTGCATATGCTTCTAGCCTCAACATATGCTGCTCTGGTCTCAGGTCCCGGATTTTTTGCCATCGATGGTATGCTGCCTGTTTGGAAACCACAGCTCTAGAGCAGTTTCTGTTAAACCAGGTCTTATCGGATGATGTTCTTCTTTCGGTATTCGGTATGTAAGTTTGCATCCCCAACATGATGATTTCAGAAATTGTCTCAGCACATCGTTTTGGATCTACTGAGGAGAAACAAACTCTCTTCCATGGAAACGCTGAGAAAAACATACGAAGACCCTCCCAGTCGGCCGAATTGTAATGCCACATGAGACGGGGTGGTATTGTGCTGCTCGATGGTAAATGGAAAGAGCATGTTGTGGAGATGAGGTTGTGATCAGAGTTTCCAAGTGGGGCACAAACTTCTATTCTATACGGGTCAGGATTGGTGGTGAGGAAAAGATCTAGTGTATTGGCAGCCTGGTTGTTGACATCAGGGATGCGGGTTGGTAGCTCGACCAGTTGTTCTAGACCATGAGTGATGGCGAAGGCCTCAGCTTGACGACCTGCATCATCAGTTTTGTTAGAGAATTTGAGCCAGGCAGCGTTATGTACATTAAAGTCCCCCATGATTATGGTTTCAGCTGTTGGATGGTTCTCCTGAATGTAGTCCAAATTGAGTGATAAAAACTCAAAGAGGTTGTTATATGAAGGTTCATTAGGTGATAGGTAAAGGCAGCAGAGGAACTTAGTCACTTTGGTATCAGATAGCTTAAACCACATCACATCAAAGTCTTTCGGTTCCAAACTCTCTTCACGCTGGCATGAAAGGTTAGCCTTAGCGTAAAGGCAGACTCCACCTTTAAACCTGAGTCGAGAATGAAGTTCGTAACCAGGACAAAGCATATGGACCAATGAAAATGGAGTCTACTTGAAGTATGTTTGGAGTGGAATCTTGTGGTAACTAACACAATGTTTAACCATAAAAGGATCCACTTGTACACAAGACAAGAATGATACCAGAGGAGTATAATTGATTTCGTAATTGTGGATGAAAGATTGAAAAAGAAAGTAGTGGACACTCGGGCATACCGCGTTGCAGGTATTGGTCTCTTTAAGTGGTGGCGGCATCGTGTGCAGGAATCAAGTAGTCTACTAGAGCGTATAAAAGTTGAGAATTTGCAAGAAGAAGGTATAAAAGAGGAGTTCGTCTAACGGTCTACTGCGCTATCGTAGACTTGGAAAAGGCTTATGACAGAGTGGTAAGGAGTAAATTGTGGTCGACATTGTCTATGTATGGGGTGAGCAGTAGTTTAATATGAGCACTGAAATCATTTTACGAGGATTCCACTGCTTATAAACGGAGCTTGCACGAAATGGTTTAACATCCAAAAGGGTGTGAGACAGGAATGTGTCAAATGCCTTCTTTACACCGATGATCAAGTCATATTAGCGTCATCTGAAGAAAAGGCGATGGTTAATGTTATGCATGATGCCCTGAAAATCAAAAGAATAATACTAAATGTAAGCAAATCGAAAGTAATGGTTTTTGAAAGAGAATAAAGCACGACAAACTGTGAAGTTCTGATTAAGGGAGAAAGAGTGGAACAAGTAAAAGAATTTGTGTAATTGGGTTCAAAGTTTACGAGAGATAAAAAGTATGACAGTGACATTGAGCGAAGGGTGTTGGCCGGAAAACAAATGAATGGAGCGCTGCATATCTTTATAAGCAGCCAAAAAGTGTCAAAAAAGGCACGTCTGGCTGTGTATAGAGGTGTGTTGGTTCCTACACTTATGTATGGTAGTGAATGTTGGGTTTGGCAGAAGAAGCATGAAAATAGGATTAATGAGTAGTCTGAGAAGTATAGCCAGAGTAACTCGGTTGGATAAAGTAAACAATAGTGAGATAAGATAAAGCTGTGGTGTAAAATAAGATGTGGTTACCAAGATAGGTAAAGGAATGCTTAGATGGTTTGAACACGTAGAATGGATGGATGAAGGAAGATTGACGAAATAAATTTATAAGGCGAGTGTGAATGGACAAGTCAGTAGAGGTCGACCTCGGCGAACATATTTCGATCAGATCAACATTGTTTTGAAGAAAGGCCAGGTCAAGAGTACCAACAACCGACGAGCATGTATGAGAGCACTGATGAAAGTAGAGGAAGCAAAAGATGTGTGTAAGAACCGAAGCAAGTGGAAGGAAGTGGTCTCTGTCTACCACTACGGGAAAAAGGCGTGACTATATATATAATGTAAAGCGAAAAATTTGAAAGATAAATTTACATACTAAAACTGAGTGTGCTTTTTTTCTGAAATACTTTTGTTTAAATTTAGGGGAACCCGTTGTACGTTGGACAGTGTTGTACTTAAAACATCCTTTGTCAACTCTAACGTAATTCGCCAGCGCCGTATCAGTGCAGACAAAACATGTAATTTATTATTTCTTGCTTAAAAAGTACGTTTTTTACACTTTACTTATTGCCTATTTATTTAGCATGATATACATTTATAAAATAGTTATTTATGTGCCGAATACGAAAAACTGTATATTATAGTCGAGTCTGCAAATCGATAGCCGAGGCTAGCATGCAGGCGAGACATTAAGACAGTTTTTCGCCTAGGTGCATATTACATTTTTACGTCGACGTCTACATACCTATATGAAAGTAATGAATGTGTTGTATTGTTATATAAAATTCGTGATGGGGGAATAAATCCAACGTGGCCGTAGTTGCCAATTTCCGCAGCTCCAGAAGAGTGCTACTGATATCCATATCGCTATCACTACCCATTTTTGATTATTATGAACACTAATTTTCACACCACGGTCTTATTCACACGTAAAATCTAGCGAATTTCGTAAGTAATCAATTTGAAAACATCATATGACAGTTATTGTCACATGCGCCTGTTTTTATTAAATCGTGGTTTCACGAAAATGACTCAATTGCAGCTCTCGCACCGTGCCGTATCATAGCAACCACAGCGGACGAAAAGTGTTTGCGGACAAAAAATACAGGCCTTCAAAAATAATAGATTTTTCGTCCGGAAATTAGTACGTAAAATGCCATTTTTTGTAGAGGTTGACGAAAAAAAACTTTATTTACATTCAAATTTCAGTTTATGTAGGTAATAGATAGCATAGATGTTTGAAGCTAACCTTAATTTTAAGTTTGTTTTTATAGCTTGTAAAAAGAAATTGTTGGGATGTTGTACCTTTGACACCAAACTATTTCTGCTTTTCTTGTCTTTCAATTTTTGAAGTTATTTAACTACATACAATTTTTTAGATAAAATTCCGCGAAGCCAGTGAAAAAATATAAAGATTTCTGATATTTTTTAAGTTGTTTTTAATGGTAATAAAACGTTTAAATAAGTAAAAACTTATTAGATTTACGTTAAAGATGGTATCTGACATGAAACTATTAAAAAAAATTATAAGTCTGTTTGTTGGGATGTTTTTTTGATATATTTCTATTTAAGTTAGTGTTAAGGAGGTTCGGGGGTCAGTTGTAAAAAAACGTGGCAACAGCGCAAATAGACATGAGATTGGCAATGAAATTAGCGAGTGTTTACTTTTATTAGCAGCAGCTGATAACATAACCTCAAACGTTTAAAATGGATAAACAACTTCGTCAAATTAAAATACCCAAATCACAAAGAAAGTTTTCAATCAACAAGTTTAGCCAGTGATTTATTATCAATGACAGATGATGGTGCACAAGATGCCTGTTATAATATAGAAATGCTACAAAATCTGTCATTAACTTATCTTTAAGTAGAAGATACTATTAACCACAAAAAACTATCCAGGATGTTTTATTAAGAATCAAAATTATTAAGAATGTGTAATACTAAGTTCTTATTCACCGATAAAAAATGTTTTAAGCATGGATATGCGAATCTGGCATCAGTTATGACCAAATTGTAAATATGTATGTCCTATTTATTTAAAGTACAGAAAACTTTAGACTAATATTAACTTTATACATAACATTATATTATTATTACTTATAATACACTATATTAACTTTTCATTTTCACTAATAATTATTTCTTGGTTAGTGCACAACACACAGGTTATGTGTATTTACATGGGTGACTTGAGTCGGTTGCACGAATGCGCCGTTGCCGTCGCTTCTTTAAAGCTCACGTTCTTACGCCGTAAATCAAATTTTTTCATCGTTAAAAATAAAATATTTTAAAAACTAGACAGTTGGTAATACTTTTTAAGCACCCAAACTCTTCGTTATTAAATTTCCTACACACGTATTTTTTTTATCGAATTTTGCATTTTTTACAATGTTTTTGTTTATTTTAATATCAAGAACTCATGATTTCTCATAAGAACCCATGTTAAGGAGCGAAAAAATTTTTAATTTTTCTTATAACTTTTATCAGTGAAAAATTATAATTTAATATAAAGAACTATAATAACCAATTTTAAAGACATATATGTTTTTAAAAACTTGGCTGCATTTTTTCTTTGACCCTCGAACCTCCTTAATTGTTGATATGATTAGTCATTTATTGTAATCATTACAAATAAATTCACTACAGTAACTGCAAGTGTTTATCTTTATTTGACCCTAGTATGTCCAAAGTACAACTGGTATAGTCCAAGGTACATCAGGTCTGTTGTACCTTGGGCAGTTTGCCCTTTTTTTTCTAGCGGCTTTTGTTCCCAGCTTTATAAAAAAATCCACAGATTTTATTAATGAATTATATAGTTGAATAATTGATCCATTCATGTATGCATATTTGACAGGTCTTACATTTATTTTTTTATAAAGTAAATGTAAAAAACTGGCCTAGGTATGTACAACAGGTTCCCCTTTATTTTTTGTTTATATTTTGCTACAGCACAATAAATAATTACTTAAATATAGTAGGATCAAATCATACCAATATTTGTCAAATCTTTAACATCAGATCTGTCGGCAAGAGTTATAGCAGCATTATAATATCCATTTCTCAAAAAATACTCTACTACCATTCTATCTAAACGTTTGCGCCGCCATTGGTTTAAAGCAGCCTGAGAAAAACTTCCTGATGGAGAAAGGGAACTATGTTCTTTCAAATGTTCCAGTCTTCTTTTGCATACATTGGAAGATACCAATTCCTCAGCAATACTTTCTTCAGCTAAAAACAAATATTTTAACAAATAAAATGTTTTTGGAGTAACCTCCACAGCTGCATCTCTTTGTTTATTTTTGTAAATGTGATCCATACTACATCTATTCATCCTATTTAATAAGTATTTATGGAGAAAGTAAAAAAAAAAGTTTTGGTTTAATTTTGTGATTTTTGTGCTTCCTGGAACTTTTTTATTTTTGGTGAACAATCCAGAATGGCAAAATACAAAAAAGCACCATTGGATGGGAATAATATTACAGAGAAGAATAATCAAAAGATCTAAAGAGTTCTGCAGAAGAAGAATCATAAATAAGAAAATATGGTTTTTTTAATTCAAAGAATATGGTCCACAGAACAAAAGCATTAGACAAATCTTTTTTGCTCTCCTGAAGAATTTTAATAAGTGAAATATAAAGGATTTTCCTTAAATTTTGCACTATATATTTTTAAGATTAATACTAATAAAACATTATTTATGAGTCCCACACTCTTAAGTAAATCTTTAACGATATAGAAACAATCACATTTTCAATTAAAAAAGAAGTTAGTTTACAATACTGCTTTCATTACTTTTTGGCCAGTCTAAAGAAGGAATAATGTTAACAAACTTGAAGTAGAACAAATAAGTACTAAGTAGTGTTTCATTACAATTTTAGTTCAAATAAACAGCAATGTTATATTTTTACACTTGAAACATAAAATATCAAATTATATTACCCTTTCTTTTTAAAACTTGAAGCTTTTCAACCATACCACCCAAAAGACTAGAGATATCTTTTGCCTTCACCTCTGACTGATCTAGTGTTTCTTCAATGATATTAGCATGTTGCTGAATATGAGATAACTCTCTATCTAATGTTTTCTGAGCAGTTCTGAACTTCTTGTTAAGAATTTCATATGGAACCTAATTTAAAATAATATTGTGATTTGATACATGTTACAACTAAGATTTAAAATTATTGAACAAAAAAGTAACAAAACTTTATTTATCAGTTCAATATTTGTCAATATGCATATATTTTTGATAATTTACTTCATACATACTATTTTTGTTACAAATTTAACTAGTTAAGTCTAACTAGTAACATAAAACTTAAAAGTAATAAAACCAAAAATTAGGGTAATTAATTAACATGTCCATGTTTTATGAATAACATAATCATTGTTTATCAAACATTTCAATGTATAAGAATAAGTTTAATGTAAGGTTTTTAATTTTAATTAAATAACAGTTTTATAAATCTAATGTACCTTTCAATAAACATATAATATCAAAATATCACTAAAATCATTTTAAAACTTACTTTTAAAGTAGGATGTTCCAAAGACCTTATATCTGCCATTTTGAGAGTTGAGACTATATAAAACAAATAAAATACACGCTATCAAATGACACGACCTCGAAAACAGCTGGTGGAAAAGTCAGAACGATGTGCATATGCAACTTCAAAAACAGGTCAGGTATATAGTTTCAGTTGGGTTTGGGTACCTGCATTTTTGCTAATAAAGCAGTGCTCAGACAAGTTTATTTCATTTACTTATTTAAAATATTTTAATTGTACCAAATACTATTATTTTTTTTACATCAATAAGGAACGATTTTACGTTATTTTTATGCAGCTTTAAGCACCTCTCATGTATAGCGGTGATTTTTATAGTTTCCAGAATGCGGAATTTTTTATATTACATTTTTCTCAATTGTCATTTTTTCAATACTCGTATCTACAATAAGCTAACATGCATTTACTGTGGTGACATCGTCTTCATAATCTACCATTCTGAGATAGGTATTATAATTTTTTTTTTAATTAATAACATTTAAATATGTGGGTGTTCCTCACATACTCGTTTATACATTGTTAATTTTCTAAATGTTATTACCATTACTGATATTATCTAATTTATTCTGTGCTCAGAATTTTGGTCTTACTCTTTGGTAGAATTAGGGACCTTTCACTTTTTAATGTGCAGCTAATTGCATAACTACTTTTCTGTAATGCTAGTTGCCGAACTGTTAGGCTTGTAGATATGACAAGGTTCTCTCTCATGTAGGTCAAATTTAGATATCCTATCTTTGTCTAAAATTGTTGTGGGGATATCCTTGACATATGAAAAATAGGTAGTAAACGTGCTTCCAAGATAGATAGTTGCGGTTGATTAGTCTTTTGAAATATTCTGACTGAGTGAATAAAGTTTAAAGAAAAATATTCTTTTAAATTGTGCTATTTAGTTGTATAACTTAAACTTATATGCAGTTGTTGACATATTCATTTTAAGGTAAGATTGTATAAAGATTTACATATTGTAAAATAAATTCATAAATTATCATTTTGTTATTAACCTGCTGCATAATTTTAATTTTAAATCGCTTGACGGTCAATTTAAATAAAAAATCTTTTTATAAACACTAAATTTTGAGTATTTTGTAACAAATGTTTTAAAATATCACTGTTTGTGATGTAATAAATCTAAAATGTATCTATTTCAAGGTACCTATCTACATATTCCCATAGTTTAAAAAATATTAAATATACCAACAAATGTATGCATTTAAAAATTAGTATCATTATAATATTGCACAAAATTACCTAATTTCTTTCCTTTTTCACCATATATAAAAAGGGAAAGTTACTCAACCACTTTACATACCTACTATAAAAGATTTATAATAGTGGGTCAGAAACATTGGCGCCTATCAAAGTTTTTTAAAGGGACACATTTTTTTATAGTTTATAGAACGATTTACACAATTCTAATAATAATTTATGGCTATGAAGGTAGTCTCCAAAATATCGAAAATACTAGAGACAATCAGCAGTACTGAAACCAGGATTTCTGAAAATATGTCTAGTACATTAAATGAACTATAAATTGGTTTATTTATCAAAGTTTATTGTTTATATCTTCAATAGTAAAATTGACAAACAAACATAATTTTAATAATAATTAAAGATGCAATAAAATATCCTGTATTTTTGACAAAGTGCCTAAAATCTCTGTAAGAATATTTTTTTGTAATGCCACTTGAAATATTTTCAGATAATATCTCTATTGAAATCTTTTAATAAAGATTAAATAACAAAATAAACTTTATCTGTAATGGTATTAAATTAATTTTAAATAATTCAGAATTATATTCCAGTAATATAATTGAAAATTAGTTGGATTTTGTATTTAAAATTAAATTTTATTTTATATTACACAATAATAATTCAGCAATAGATTCTGGAATTGATGAATTTACTGTTTAAGTGGGCTTGTTAATCTTTTTACAGCAACCTTTACAGATCTATTGCATTACCAATTTTAAATGAGTGTTGACTTGGCTCTTGCTAATTAGACTTTACAGGCTCTTGCTAATTAGACTTTACAGATTAAGAGTTTTTGATTGTTCTTCCAATGTTAAAATCCAAAGTTTTGAAACTTTGAGTATGCTCTTGTTAATTTTCTTTCTTCTGATAGAATTTCCATAGGGAGACTAGGTACAATGTTCTGTTAGAAGTTCAACTGTAGTTGTCTTCCTGTTCTGGCTTAGATGTTCACATTGATTTTTTTAGCATATCTCACTACTTCTGAATGTCATGTCATTTTCAATATGTTTTGATTGCTTAAATCTTGTAGGGTATAAATATTGCCATAAATCAATCAGTCATTTTAAATTATTAGGTATTATCATTAGCATGATGAAAGTTATTATTAAATTTTTTTTTGAATACTTATATTTAGTGTCAACTTGCCACCTTTACAAGATTTATAATTATTTTTAATTCTTTCTAATTGTTTTATCAATGATTAACATATCACAGATAAATTGTTATCATGTTGAAGAATGATTCAGTAATAACATAGTATAGTGAGTTGGTTATTTTAATATAAATTTTTACAATTCTGTGTAGTTATTTACTATTAATTAATTTTTAATGATTACAATTTTTTTTATACTGTTTTTCTTATTTATTTTACAAATGTGCAATTTATTTAATGCTATATAGATAAACAAAACAAACATTCCCAAAAGTTCCAGACCTTATGTAATTTATAATTTGCAAAATGTTTTTTGATGTAGCAATTAGAATTATTAAAAACCCACATGTACAGTACAGCACAAATTCAAAATTCCTAATATTTTACAAATTATGTAGTTTTAATTTAAATTAAATTATTTAAAATTTCTCTGAAAAAGAACGACGAAAAATTGGTATATTCACATTAAAAATTAAATCTTTTAAATTAAAAGTACAAAATACAAGTCAAAATTAATGGCACAACTACCGCAGAAATTCCTGTAAATAGTGGTATTTGCCAAGGAGATTCCCTTAGCCTCTTATTGTTCAGCATCATTATGGACGAAATAATAAAAAGCACTCATAACCTGAAAGGGTATAAAATGAGGAACAAATACGTCAAAATCCTATGCTATGCCGATGATGCTGTTCTGATTGCAGAAAACGAAGATGACCTACAGAGATTACTATTCAAATTCAGCACAACAGCAAAAAGTCTAAAAATGAAGATATCTGCAGCAAAGACGAAATGCATGACCACTTCAAAAACACCTATTAAATGTAAACTGGTTGTGGATGATAAAATTATACAACAGATGATAAAATTTAAATACCTGGGCATAGAAATATCAGGATACGGTGACATCGAGGCAGAAGTAAGAAACCAAGTGGCAAGAGCAGCACGAACCTCAGCTTACCTAAGCGATACAACAATACAATCCGAAACAAATATATCGGAATCGAGACCAAATCCCGAATCTACAAGGCGGTCATCCAACCTATATTAACATACACAGCGGAAACTAGACCAGATACATCGAACACAAAGAGAATATTAGAAACCACCGAAATGAAAATAGTGCGCAGGATCGCTGGAAAAACACTTTTTGACAGGAAGAGAAGAGAGGACATTAGAAGAACATGTAAAATAGGCAATGTAAATGAATGGATACTGGGAAGAAAGAGAGAGTGGAAAGAATACATTGACCGGATAAATGACGACAGAATGGTCAAAATAACTAGAGACAAGTCGCCCTTAGGACGCCGAAGCGTTGGAAGATCCCACAAGAGATGGAGCAACAACCTTTCTAACAATTGAACAGCAGAGGATACGAAGAAAAACAAGCAAATTGCTTACATTAAAGAAGGAAGAAGAAGAAGAAATTAAAAGTATCAGAAGTAATAAGGTCATGATCCAGCTGATCAAAGTATGTTAATTTAATAAATTTTTGTTCAGTATGATCCTACCATACTTAAATTGGAATTGAAACAATTGGTTGCTTGTAATATAAATACTTTTTGGAGAGAATTTTCTTGACAGGCTTTGCCACCTAGTAAGTCAGCTAGGGGTCCCTTATACTAAGGAATACGTAAAACACATGTACATGTAGGTTTCTTAGATCAAGTCTGTAAAGTCTAATGCGAAGGACTAAGCTAGGAAAATAAGCTTATCAAAGTTCGCAGCCTTAAAGAAAATTATCATTTATTATGCTTGTTAATTAAAAAAAAAGGGTAAAACTATTCATTTTTTTAAAATACGTTAAATGGTATAAATAAAGAAAGCAATTTCTGCCCCTCATTATTTTACCTTGAGAAATAAATAATGTCTGTGTTTGAAGCACGCGATACCCAGTGGATTCAAATTTATGACAAATCATTATTTGACAAAACGATTAAGTAATAAAGAGATATGATTAAGATCACTTACAATAAATTAATTAAATACAGAGTCGATTAATAAATGTTGATTAAATATTATTCATTCCCGTAATATATGTATAAAATATAAAAAAAAAATAATAAGGTAAATAGATAAATAATAAATTAATAGCACCCAGGGCTTTAACAATGTATGTACATGAACTTTTACCATTAATTCAAACTAGAGAATAACAAACCAATGATAGCTTTTTCGGAACGTTTGATGTTTGTGTTGTCGATTTTCGGTGACCTTTGTACACCTTAAACCTTTGAATAACAAAAAGATGAGGGTTTTAATCAAGTCGGAATGTAATGAGCTAATTAATACACTACTGATCTACCCATACTTTAATAGTACACATCTTTCTTTGTTTTGTTGATTATGAGAAAGCAAACGACAGAGTACAGCACAAAAAGCTGGTTGACATATTGAAAACGAGAGAAGTGGATGACAAGGACATTCGCTGCATTCGAGAAATCTTGCATGTAAAAAAGCGAAAAACGGCTTATTTTGGACATCTATTCAGAAACCCAAAATACCGACTTCTCCAATTGATTATCGAAGGTAAAATAGAGGGCAAACGTGGAGTGGGAAGAAAACAGATGTACTGGTTTAGAAATTTGAGAGAGTGGACAGGTCTCAGGATTATTGGGGATCTTGTACATACTGCAGAAGACTTTCTTTGTACATAATATTTTTTATCATGCGCCTTCAGAAAATGTTCCTTCAAAACAGGCTTTTGTCACTTCTCGTTGATTTGTTATTCTCGGCTCAAACTATCAAGATCACTAACAATTCCATTTATAAAGATTATAAACTATAAAGATCCGATATTAAACCTTGCGGAGCATTCAAAGTTTAAATTTAATGTTCGAACAAATAGGAAAGAACTAGAGTAGGGTGATATATCGATCACCATGATTTTTCACTGGTGATTGACAAATCACTGAAACAGCCGGTTATCGAATTTTAGCTTAACCGGTTATTCCAGTGATCCAAAATATATCGCGTTTTGCCGATATGCTGTAACTGAAAATTGTGATATCGAATATCTTTGTCAGTGTTACCGGTCACCCTTTATTTTTTACGGCTTTGGCTCTGGCCTGAAGTTTATTGACGAGCTAATAAATAAGTAAGTAGAGAAAGAGGCTGGGATAATCTCCTACAGATTCCTGTATCTGGAAAGGCAACTCAGGGACCACTCCAAAATACTTGGTGAAACAAAAAACCACCAAATTCTCGGGATGGTTACTGACATGCTAACCACAAAAACACACGTAGAAAAGTCGTTCAAAGTCCTCTTTCCGAAAAGAGATGAATGTGCCTTCTTCTTCTTCTACTTGTGATCTGTTGATTACGGACTAGCCTCTGTAATATTTCCTGAGATGTGGACTGCAGCTGTCTCTCCATCTCTTTGGTGGTCTTCCGGGTGGACGGGTCCCAGCTGGTTTTCCCTCTAGTACAATGCGTGGTAGTCTAGAGATGAATGGGTGAGGGGAGGAATCCTATTCCCAGAGACTGAATACGTAATGTACACAAAGATTGAAATATCTACCAATCTTGGTAGGTATGCTACAATCTTTCGGGCTGAAGTCTTCGCTATTGAATTGTGTGCAAGAGAGCTGACTAATAGACCTCTAGCAAACAAAAACATAAATATAATATCAGACAGCCAGGCTGCTTTAAAAGCACTGAGCTCTAACAAGATAAATTTCAAACTTGTATGGAATTACATCGAATTCCTGAAGTAACGAAGAACAGAGTGACCCTGCTGTGGGTACCTGGGCACCAGGGGGATAGAGGGAAACAAAAAAGCCGACACCCTTGCAAAACAGAGGGCCGAATCTGCGTTCACTGGATCAGAACCAGTTTTTGGAGTCACTACAAGTGCCGCCAAAACAATTATTTCGGACTGGGCGGAGAGGAAAATACTCACGTACTGGTCCGATATACCAGGGTTGACTCACTCGAAGGCGTTCTTACCTAAACACTCGAGTTCTACTTATTTGGTTATACCAACCTAGAACCTACCGATTTCAAGAAAATCTCACCCCATACAACTATGAACTTGGTGAAGAGAGCTGGATTGTGCGGTGAACTGTAACCTCAAGGGGTGAGCCACAATAGACCTACTAAAGGTCGCAGTGGAGAGGCGACCTACGCCCCACACATATGATACCTAATAAATACATACATATAGTCACGCCTTTTTCCCATGGGGGTAGGCAGAGACCACTTCCTTCCACTTGCTACGGTTCTTGCACACATATTTTGTTTCCTCTATTTTCATTAGTGCTCTCATACATGCTCGTCGGTTGTTGGTAATTTTGACCTGGCCTTTCTTCAAAACAATGTTGATCTGATCGTCCTCTACCGACTTGTCCATTCACACTCGCCTTATAAATTTGTTTCGTCAATCTTCCTTCATTCATCCTTTCTACGTGTCCAAACCATTTAAGCATTCCTTTATCTATCTTTGTAACCACATCTTATACACCACAGCGTTATCTTATCTCACTATTCTTTACTTTATCCAACCGAGTCACTCCAGCTATACTTCTCAGACTACTCATTTCCGCAGCATTAATCCTATTTTCATGCTTCTTCTGCCAAACCCAACATTCACTACCATACATAAGTGTAGGAACCAACACTCCTCTATGCACAGCAAGACGTGCCTTTTTGACACTTTCTGGCTGTTTATAAAGCTATACAGTGCCCCATTCATTTGTTTTCCTGCCAACACCTCTCGCTCAATGTCACTGTCATACTTTCCATCTCTAGTAAACTTTGAACCCAAGTATACAAACTCATTTACTTGTTCCACTCTTTCTTCCTTAATCAGAACTTTACAGTTTGTTATGCTTTCTTTTCTTTCAAAAACCATTACTTTCGTTTTGCTTACATTAATTTTTATCTCTTTAATTTTTAGGGCATCATGCATAATATTAACGATCGCCTGCAACTCCTCTTCAGATGACGCTAATATGACTTGATCATCGGCGCAAAGAAGGCATTTGACGATCAAATCATTCATTTTCAATCCATACGCACTCTCTTTCAAATATTTTAAACACTCGTCTATGTATAAGTTAAACAGCCATGGCGAAGCCACACATCCTTGTCTCACACCTTTTTCAATGTTAAACCAGTCCGTGTAAGCTCCGTTTATCCTGACACAAGTAGTGGAATCCTCGTAAAGTGATTTGAGTGCTCGTATTTAACTACCGCTCACCCCATACATAGACAATGTCGACCACAATTCACTCCTAATAAATAAGTAATACTTTTGATTTAAGATGTTTGCGGTTGAGGAATGTTAACATAGGAACTTTTATTTTGTCTACAGTGAAGCTTTTATAAACAATAAACATTATTAGGTAATTTTTTCTTAGAAGGGCATTAAGATGATTGTTCATTGTACGCTCTTTACTTTTAGTGTGTCTTAAATATTTTTTTGTTACTTTGTATTTTTGTTTTATTTTATTTGATTTTTTTTATATGGATTTCTATTTGTTTCCTCTTTATATTTTTTTATTAATAAAATGTACACTATTTCTAGTTTTGCAACTTATTTAGCTAATAAGCTAAAAGATTAAATTAAAATAAAACTCTTTAATCAAATAATATAAGAATCACTGTAAAAGTAAAATAAATTTCATGCCTGCATTAAATAAAAATATTGATATTCCATAGTAAAATACGAATCACTTTCATCGTTTTCGATTCACCAACACATCTTCCAAAATTAATATTATTAAAAAAAAATTCCAGTCACCAGTGACTAAAATCGCTATTCTAAATTACAGTAATTTATAAATCACTTTCACCGTTTTACCGTTTTAATACAAAATCACTGTATCGCCCAACTCTAGAAAGAACCTGATAAGCAAGACACGAAAAAAAAAAAATTCCGTTAATAATTACTGTCCTTAATTTTCCGACAATTTGTGATAAATCATATTAAAAATTCGGACCAGAAAACATCTAAAGGAAACTAAAAAGTTCTTTAATACAATGAGAAGATTAAGTTTTTTTTAATAGCAAAGGAGCTCAATTAACACCTCATTTAAAAATGAGATTTAAAATGAGATAGACGAGATCGATAATGAACGAGAAGAAGCGATCTCTCTCCTGATTTAACCCTCGTAAGGGTGTAGTAGTGACATCATGTCGCGACTCTTTGAACGAGCTGCTTTCAGGACTCCCTATCTTGGGCATGATGAACGGCTTCTTGCATATTCTCCCCAGTTTTAACTTGGTCTACCCATCATGACGGTGAGCGTCCCCTAGGTCTTCGTCCCTCGATTTTTCCTTCGATGATTAATTTTTCCATTCCCTCTGCTCTCCTGGCAATGTGTTCAAAATATTTGAAGTACTGTTGACTGACAATGGTCGACAATCTTGTTTGTATATCTAGTTGTCTTAGAATCGATTCATTGGTGCGGCAAACAATCCATGGTATTCGAAGAAGCCGTCTATAGCACCACATTTCCAATGAATCAATTCTTCGTCGGTCTGTTATTTTTATTGTCCAAATCTCTGCTGCATATGTCGCGATAGTAAAAATAAGTGATTAAACCAGCCTAACCATGCGATACTCGAAGCGGTTGACAACTTCGAAGTCAGCAATCCTTGTGATGTCTGGGCTATTATTGTTAAGGCGATGTACGATCATCGTCTTGGTCTTAGACTCGTTTATTTTGAGACTATATAGTGCGCTTTGGTTTTCTAATCTAATCTTTGCATTAGAGTTCGAGTTCACCCTCGTCTTTAGCTATTATCAAGATATCGTCAGCGTATCGCAGATTGCTAATCTTTTTACCGCCAATTGCAATTCCTCCATTCCAGTTCTCGAGGATCTCTCTCATGACATACTCGCTGTAAATGTTAAAGAAGAGAGGAGACAGAATGCATCCCTATCTCATATTCCAGAAGCTGTTAAAAACTCTCCTGAGAGGTTATCATTGATTCTTACCGTCGCTGTGTCGGAAGAGTATAATTATCGAATGAGGTTCACCAAATGTGATAGAATCTTCCACAGCTTCGGACATATTACCTTATTAAATATCTTTTTAAAATCCACAAAACAATTATCATTTTTACGTTGAATTCTCTTGCTGTATCAATCAGTTGTCGTACATTCAGAAGAAGTGTAACCAGCATTTAATAGTTTGAAGTCGTCAGCGTATATACACCAGGTACTGTTGGTGTTAGGTTAGGTTAATATCAAGTGATTACTCAAAAAACTGTCAGCAGGATTTTGAGCTTGATGTTAGATCTGTTACAGCAGAAAATCCAAAAAACCAATGGCGCAAACATATCGGTACGTGGAAAATCGAATTGTGGCCTATAAACAATAAGATTTGCAGAGACAACGCAATAGAAGCGTGCTGATTTTGGGTTTCTTTTTAGATTAAATCAAGGAGTTATTACACCTATTGAGTATCTTGACTTGAGTAAATACAGTATACATATACAATCAGTGTAACTTTTTATTTAAAATAAAGTATTTTGGGTCTTTGAAACCAATTTTATTTGTGTCGGCGAAGCGGGTATTGGTTTTAAAGTTTTCGAGTTGGAAAGTCGGCGAACTTTTTTTTTATGTTTTGGTTCCCACGAAAAGGGATATTCTGTAATGCTCGGAGAACATCGTGGGAACCAATGGAAAAGGTAGAAATTGGTGTTCTTCTTAAATTTCTGGAGGTTGTATGCCTCGGGGAACACCTCCCTATCCAATGTGTTCCAAAGCGGTCTCAAAAGAGACCACTAAAGGTAACAAATCGTCTGAATATATAGGTTCCATTTCCGCGATGCAACACTAAAACAATGTTGTCGCCCTCGTAATGGAACTGGTTGTAATTATTTGGTTAAATTTTTTTTTGAGGTTCACCAAACTTTTTAAATGCCATTATTTTGAATCCGGATCTGTATTATTTCGAAACATAAATTTAAGTGGTTATTTTACGTATTTGGTACATCACAACGATGATTTATTAAAACGTTTCGAGTAGGTAAATATTAAAAGTAATTAATTTAATGAAGTAAACTACCAAAATGATAATTTTGTGGTACATCACAACGACGATTTATTAAAACGTTTCGAGTAGGTAAATATTAAAAGTAATTAATTTAATGAAGTAAATAATAATTTTGTCTTACTTCACGTAATGTATAACAATTAAAGTAAAATTAAAAATAATTTTGTTAGTAAATGTTACTTATATTGTAGTAAATATACACAAACAAAAATTTAAAACCTTTATCTTCTTTATTAATTGTGGTATTTTGTGCATTTAGACATGTGTAAATGATTGCAGTATTAGATGTTTTTGTCAGAATAATTGTTAGTTTTTGTTCAAGCCACTGGATTAAAGATAAAATATTACACCTTGTGATTAAATAATAAATTTCACAAAATAAAACTCTCGATCACTAATTACAAAAATATATTTAATTTACAAATAACGACAACGTTAACAATGCAATGTCCGTGACCGTCAGTAGCATAATGGTTGACAATCAGTGTTGCCAACACCAACTCTCCGATTACACTTTTTTCGGGAACCGTTTGTTTTGTGATAAACAGAACAACTGGGCGCATGAATAGGAAGCTTGAAACGTCAGTTGATGCCACTGATCTATAGTTCTTCTTCTTCTTTGTGATCAATTTTTAAAAGCTGTCGTCCATCGACATGATCTTTCATTGGACAGGTAATATTCATACTCATGTGTACACCAGCCAGCCGAAAAAAAAATCATCCAATTGAACAACCCGAAAACGTGTCTGCGTAGTAGCCATCAAAGAATTTGACATCTGTCAAGCCGCGGAATTTATTATATTGTGATTTGTTTATAGGTATTCACTTGAGAGGGGTGAATACTTTGTAAAAATAAATTAATTGTACTGTGGTATAAGCCCTTAGCATTTAATTTGTTTAACACAACTTTATAACTTGTTTAATGTCCGTAGGAAATGTAAAATTAAAATTCACCTCGGTCACAGTTGGTGTCAAAACAGTACACGGAATCATGAATCCATAGAACGTAAGCATGGTTTTTCGTGATTCGGTCAACTTTGGTTCTGTGAAACAATTGTTATATCACTCGATCCGATTTATGCAAATTAAACGAAAACATAGATCTATTATCAGAGGAGACGTAACTATTTACTTTCAAACACGATCATACATCCTCACTTTGTGGTCGACATAATACACATTAAAATCAAAATAATTGTGCAGCTTCATATTTAACCCGAAATATCTCGAAAAATAATAACTTTATCGCCATAGAGAAAAAATACAAAATTCAAGTAGAAAGTATTGAAAAATCAAAAAATTGTGATAAAATTACAATTCCGCCAGAAGCGTAGAATTTGGAAGGGGTCAACCAGTCACTTGCCACTGTCGTACGCCTCTGGTGGTAGCCAGAAACGTTCATTTAACATAATTTAGTAGGGTGCATAGTACTTACACTCCCCACCAAATATGATAATAATACATTGAATAGTTTTAAAGTACTGGGCACAAATAACTTTTAAATTTTGAAATAAAACACCCTGTAACTCAGACAGGAGACACATTTTATCTAGGTGATTTGGATTGTATCTTCATATTTTGAGTTCAGGATTCTATAGGTAAAATATTTTCAATTAGTAATGAAACAACCTGTATATATGTTCAGACGTTCATGGAAAAATGTCGGGATTAAAATTAAGAAGAAAAAATACCTTTTATTGTTATTAAAGGAACTAATACAATTTTTAGATGACAGTATAAGTTTTTTGTGAATAAATGATAGTTTAATAAATACTAAAAAACACGCTTTTAGAGTTAATCAAAGTAAAAAATAATTCTTAACATAAGAATAAAATTACTGACGAGAAAATTAATGTCACTGTTTTAAAAGGGTGGGCTTTCATTCCGAAACGCAGAGTTACTTTAAAAATGTTATACAAATCACTCCACGCTTTTAGAACAGTGACATTCATTTTCTCGTCAGTAGATGTAGCTATCGAAATTCTAAATATTACAATAGTATATTATATACGAGGACTTATCTTCCGTTCCGAGAAAAAATACCAAGAACAATTTTTATTGTTTTGGGGCGACACATTGTCGAGAACGCCTTCTAACTAACGTTAATTGAAATTAATAGCTGGACGTGAAGGTTTCTTCTGGATTTTCTGGTATACTATTATTTATTTACCCTGTATACCAAAAAACACGAATTACCAAATAAACTGTAGTAAAATGTATTGTTTTTGTAACCTTTTTACTAGTTATATACCAGGTCTTACCACGAGTTTAAACTTTTTCTATACCTGAGACACTATACAAAATAATAAATAATCATCTATCTAGGTACTTTTAAAATAGCAGTTTTAGAAATTGGCCTTGAAATAGAACAACATTTAATAGGATTATAAAATACCGATAATAGCAATTATAAATTAATACTTTCTAGCTATTTTTTATATTTTATTCTACACTATATAATAATATACACGGTGTAAGTGGATAAGTGCGATAAACTTTGGGGAGTGATTCTGCTTGAAAAAATATTGACAGTTTGCTATATAAACGTATGTCCGCAAATACTTCGTTTCAGAGAAACGAGGTGTTACAAGTTTTTCTTAAAAACTGACGATTTATTTATTGCTCTGAAACCGGTCGAGATATGCAAATGAAATTTGGTGGGTTGTAAGAGGTTGTCATTGCGCAGTTTTTGACATGCAATTAGGAATTTTATGTTTATCATTGGCGCGCATACGGGTAATGATCCCAAATTAAAAAAAAATAAAAAAATTGTACGCCACTGAGATATCTCAAATTAAAAATTTTGTTTGAATTTGTGACAAAAACTCTCTCTTGCCTGTTTTTGTTATAGGGCGCCGTTGTTATGCAAAAAAATAAAACATCTTAACGCCTATTTTTCATTTCTTTAATACATTATCAAGAACTATCTAATACAATAATAACATTAAACCAGAACCCGTATTTCTGATAACGAAGCATTTGCGGAATTACGTTTATATAGCAAACTGTCATTTTTTTTTTCATGCAGAATCACCCCCTGAAGTTTGTCACACTTATTTTCAAACACCCTGTATAATAAAAATAGAAAGACATTATTAGATATTCAATGAAAATGGTTCTTGTTGAAAATATGTAAGTAGTAGTTTTGTACTTAGGATTTCCGCCAAATTGTGGTTGAAAAATTCCAATAGACTAATGCAAACCAACAAACATTTTTAACCAAGGAAAATATGGATGTGGCTCCAAATAAATTAGAGTGATGCGTGCACATCATATTTCAAAAATATTGGGTTCAGTTAATTACTAGTTGGTTATTTCATCTCTACAATAACTTTCCCTTTTCAAATAATTTTAAATAATGCCTTGCAGGTATTTTAAACTAGTTCCATTAGATGTTGCATTATATTTTATATTCAAAATTCATTTAAAGTTTATTCAGGCACATAAAGAACGAATCTTTAATATTTTTTAAGATATCTCTCTTTACATTTGGATTAGCGAGAGATAACCGATGCGTCATTAACAATATATGAGGTAAAATTATTTAACATCATTTGCTTGAAGATACTGATGCACCCTGACCCTGAGTCCCACAAATGGGCTTCTCGTATGAAAAGGCTAGTCTCTGTATCCCAGCTTGAAATAATATTAACTTTAAATAAAGTATTGTGGTTCTATGCTGTGTTAGAGACTGTCTTGAGCTATGGACTTCCCCAACCAGCTCTTACCATAGCTTCCTTTCATTAGAACTGAGACTCCCAGCGTTTCACTGCCCACCGAGAGTGAACTCTAAACGACGCAAAATAAGCCTTAGATGTTCAGATCTCTTTCAAAGAAACGGCGGGAGCAGCCCCAGAATGGCCTCTAGATCTTGTTACATTACACGCAGAATTTTTGATAAATTATGGCAAAGTTAAATTTAAAAAAGCACATCTCCATAGTTCTATTCTATATAAGCCTCTTTCCATTTCAGTTGGCCTCTCTTAGACAAAATACGATTACCAGACAAACTATTTTTTATTTTTTTTATGTAACAACGCCTTTAGCTTCCGTTAAGTAAGAGAAACACGTCAATATTATAATATAATTTAATACAAAATAGCAACAAATAAAAAAGTAATGCGTGAGTGTCGTGAAACACTCGGTTGGAACAAAGTTCCTTTCGTAGTATATTATTATTATTGATAAACGTATTATATTTTCTCTCACGCTTGTTTTTGCATTTTTCGGCATTGTTGCTTTTATTTGATGTTTTTTAATCAATTTGTCATCTAATGGGTTAAAAAAAAAACAAGAGAGTCGTAATATAAAAATTTTAGGTTAAAAATAAATTAATCACATATTGTTGCACTTT
This sequence comes from Agelastica alni, assembly GCA_950111635.1. NCBI lineage: Eukaryota > Metazoa > Arthropoda > Insecta > Coleoptera > Chrysomelidae > Agelastica > Agelastica alni. Next base: position 22,586,145 of record OX467710.1, on the reverse strand, counting down.
AACTCTGACACTTACCTAGCGTCATTGTTATTATCTTCTCAGCCACTATCACAATGCATTATTATTGATGTATATTAACCAATAACAAGAGTTATTATCAACCAACAAAAGTGTTTACAAACAATTCGAAGAGGTTACGCAGCAAGTGTTTTGTTGAAAATAAACATAAGTATAAGTACACAAGTACAAGTAGGGTAGAAGCGTATGCCATTGGTTGTGCCCTGTCATAGGTGCGCGCTTATTGGTTCAAGGCAGCCAATAAGTTTGCACTGGCTGCGCAGGTATAGTTGGTCAGTGTTTCGTGTTTCGTGACGGAAAAATCTTGCACTTTCTTTCGCCTAGCACCCATCTGCCAAGCCCGTAGTATGCGATAAGAAACTTCGTTCCAAAAAAATTTGAACAAATACATACCATTTGTAAATTTACCATTGGATAACATCACCTTCATTTTTTATTACAGTCAAAATTCTTTGTATCATTGTATTAACCAACCCTTCGCAAAATTGTGGGGTAAACAAAACCCAAATTTCCTGTAGTTTTTGCTTTAACTTAGGGATTGTTTTAGCAGAATGTGTTCGTAGCGCCTTTTTCATCTCATGCCACAACGTTTCAAAAAGAGATTAATCTGGACTTCTATAAATCCATATTAAAAGTGGTACGTTGAAGTCTGCCATCCATTTTAAAGCTCTATTAGAAGTGTGGCATGCCGCCCCGTCTTGCTGGAACAAAAAATCTTGTCCGGATGTCAAATATTGTTCCATTACCGGTAACAACGATTCCTCTAAAATGTCCAAATATTTTTCTGTATTGTTCTGTTGTCCAATTTTTATGTTTCTTTGACCATCTTAATCTATTTTTGTTCTGATGTGTTGTTTAAAGAGGCTTTTCTTTTGCCTTAAACAAAATAGTCAATCGAGAACGATCTTTTAGAATAAATAATGTTTCCAATTTCAGCTTAAATCTTTTTTATTTTAAAATATCTTACCTTGTAAGTGCCAAATCCTAGCTTACGAACCTCTCTATGACACGTGGATCTAGAAATGTGCCTTCTTCTGCCTGGTCCCCTCTTTCCAAACACCTTTCCCTGTAGGATAAGCTGCAACAGACCGCATATTTCGCTGTTTCTCATGATGTGTCCTAAGTATTCCAATTTCCGACTTTTGACTGTACTCATGATCTCCATTTCCTTGTTTAAAATGTCGAGTACTCTTTTGCTTGTTACATCCAAGGGATTCTTAGTATACCTCAAATGCGTCCAACTTTTACTGGCTGCATCTGTTACAGTTCATGACTCAACTCCATATAGAAGCACAGGAAACACATATCATCGGAGAAGTCGTATTTTAGTTGTTAAGTTCAGAAAATGGGATTTAAACAATTTCGACATTTTAAGGAATGCAGCACGAGCTCTCTCTATTCGACAAAGTATTTCGAGAGAATGATCCCAACTCTCGTTGATCGTAGTTCCCAAATATGTTGTAGTCTCTACCTTTTTAATAACAGTATTTTTTATAATAAGCTGCCTGGGTGGTGGTGGATTTTTGCTTATCACTATGTATTTGGTTTTATTCATATTTATATCTATTCCATATTCCTGACTGTGCATTAAAAGCTGGCTCATCATATTTTGTAGGTCCTCTAGTTTGTTGGCGAATATTACTGTATCATCCGCGAATCGGATGTTGTTGATTCGTTTACCATTTTTAAGAATTCCTGCTGTTAAATCACACAGCGCATTATTAAAAATTTCTTCTGAATATATGTTAAATAACCTTTGTCGCACGCCCCGTTGTCATCTGACCTTTGTTTTTAACTTGTGCTGTTTGATTCCAGTAGAGATTTTTTATTAGCCGGAGGTCATTGTTGTCAATATCCATCTTCTTCAACACTTCTACTGTTATGTTTTACTCTATCAAAAGCTTTCTGATAGTCCACAAAGCATGCATGTATGTCACAGTCCATATCTTTGCATCTCTGAAATATCTGTATAATCTCGTATGTAGAATTTTTAAGGTTTTAAGAAGATGACTCATGAGGCTTATGGTACGATAGTCATTGCATCTTCTTGAAGTGGATTTCTTTGGTATAGCAATTAAGGTAGATTTAAGCCATTCTCTGGGAATCTTTCCAGTAATATATATTTTATTGAATATTTTAGTTAATTTCTAACAAATTTGCAATTGCCGAATTTGATTTTCCGGAATTGAAAATTATTGAAAATATTTTCTCATTGATTATCTTTTCTCTAGCCATTTTTATCAACACAACTAACCCTATTATTTATTAAATGCTTTCTGACAGTTGTCTTGACTTAATTTTTCAAAGATGCCTGCGTTAATACTAACATTGTTACAAAAGCCATGTGGCTTTACCTATATATGAAAGATTCCTTATTTGAACCATTTTGTATTATTTACCTGTAATTATCAAACAAATCCATAAAGTCAAAGTTTTTCTTTTGAATGTTATTAAAATTATACCCTCTTGATCAACTAATAACCTAAAATATCGTACAGATCTCGTATTTTTCTATAATATTAAAAAAACTGAAGTAATAAAAAAAAATTATAATTGGGCTAACTGAAATGGGAAGGCGATCGTATGGATGTCCAAATATATAATTATGGCTTTATATTTTAGGATTTTATTCTTTAGTGACAACAGTTTTTTGACAATATATTAATTGATTTCAGAATAATTTATTTATTTATTATAATTTATCCATACAACGTAATAATACGCTACTATTTAGTGAATTATGGATTTATTTACTACGTATTTATTAATATATTCATTAATTTATTCATGGGTTTGATTATATTGTTTAACATTCAGAATCTTTAATAAATGTATTCGTAAGTATTATGTCGATAGTTTTTAAAGAGTCTGCTGACTATTTGCATTTTATTGACAGTTGAGTTAATTTTATAGTTGGTTTTTAATCTTTAATCAAGGCAGGGTGTGTTTTATTGTAATTATCTCCAAAACTACTTTGATAAACGAAAGTTTTAACAAAAATGGTACCTATTTATTAAGTATAAATCGGTCCAGTAGTTTTTTTGTAAAATATAAAAACTTAAAAATGGTGTTTTTTTTATTTGAAATAATTAAGTGACAGTCTTGAAAATTTCAGAAAATATGCTACTTGATATGTTTAAAAAGTACCCGCAACCTGGATTCTGATTTATTATTAGCTTCAAAAAAATTCCATATAAATGGACTGTTTTCGCCGTAGACACAGAAGTTTTTTACAATTTAAGCTTTTATTTAACTTCAATGTTTGTACGTACGAGTATATGTTCGAGTCAAAATTTACAACTGAATTTTAAAGCAGTTATCCTCGACCGATTGAGATGAGATTTTACATGGTCAGCTAAGTGAGGTCTTTCTAAATCCAATACGGCCACTTCTAAAATCATGTTCGTTTTGTTGGTTTTGGAACCAGTGGCGTCACCAATAAACGACAAAACTTATCACACATGTTTATAGGAACTTTTAGTCTTGGGTGACGATTCGGCAACAATAATACTTCAGATAACTTTGGAAACACCCTGTATTCCTTTTTAATAGTTATAGTATTTAAGATTACATTTTACCCAGAGATTAAACCTACCGTTATTTGCTTTTAAAAGTCTTTATTCTAAAAATATTCACGCTTTTAATTGTTAAAATAGATTATAGATTGGTAACGAAGACAAAAATAACGTTAATAAACTCCCCAGGTAGGATTAAATAACAATATATTGCTCCAGGCCAAAATATCCGGTTTTATCCGACATAAAGACTATGAAATTTAATATTCAACGTGAAACCTTTTTACAAACTTACTATTAGTGTGAAAAATAAACTATATCAGTCTCATAGATTGTCTCTTTTTTGTGTATAGTGTTAATATTTGATAAATATTTCATTACATCATCGCAAATCCAATTATCTACATTTTGTGCTGAATATCATATGGCATGGAGGATCTGACTTATTATTAAGATTTGCGAGCCGTCCCCGTCGATTGTAGCCTTGTGGCGACAGCGCGTCGACCACAATGAGGGGAATGTATGGTTTATGGCCGCAGCGCGATTAAAAAAGATCCGATAAATTCTAGAAAGACGTCTAATAATCCTGAAAGAATGTCGAGAATAGACACTTAAATGTGGGAAAGCCTCAGGGCCGGATGAATTACCTGCCGAAATAATCAAACTGAAACTGAATGGGAACATACAGATATTCTGCTGCACATATGCTTCATAGACTACAACAAGGCTTTCGACAGAGTAAAACACGACCATCTCATCACACTTTTAAAATAAAAAAATTTAGACCGAAAAGACATTAGAATTATTGCTAATTTATATTACAATCAAAAAGCAATGTTAAAGGTAGAAGAACATACCACAGAACAAATGAAAATAGAAAAGGGAGTCAGGCAAGGGTGTATTCTGTCACCGGCACTATTTAACCTTTATTCGGAGAAAATCATAAAAACTACATTAAGCAATGAAACAAGGGGAGTTAACATAAACGGAATACGTATTAATAACTTAGGGTATGCTGATGATACAGTACTGATAGTAAGCACACTGCAAGATTTACAAATACTAGTGAACAAAGTAAATGAATAAAGCGAAGATTAAGGACTGACAATGAACGTGAAAAAAAATAAATTCATGTTGATTAGCAAAAAACAAACAATGTTGGACAAATCTACATACACAACCAACCAGTACAACAGGTAGAAAAATACAAATACCTCGGTAGGTACCATTATCAACAAAGACAAACTGCTCCCAGCAAATAAAAATTAGATTAGAAAAGGCAATATCAGCGTTTACGAAAATTAAAAAAAAATATTCTGCACAAGAGATATCAGTTTGGCCTTGAAAATCAGATTGCTGAGATGCTATGTGCTGTCTGTGCTGCTTTATGGCATGGAGGCATGGACTCTGAAGAAAGTAGATAAAAGAAGACTAGAGAGAGGCTTTCGAACACTGAATATACCGGAGAATACTAAAAATTAGCTGGATAGACAGAATAACAAATATTGAAGTGCTAAGACGGATGAACAAAGAAAAAGAAATAATTCTGACCATTAAAAAACGAAAACTACAGTATGGGGGTCGAATAAGACGTCTTTTGAAAGATCTGACAATTCTCTTTACAATAGTCTTTGATAATTTCAAGTAGTTTATTTCACCTGGCGCCTCTAACAAATAAAGAATAAATCACAGATATTGGTAATCATTTCCTCTAAATTTTGTGGATTCAAATTTAAGGTTTTCTTAAAAGTTGTTTTAGATATGTGTTCATGCATGTATTCATTGTAATTGTTTATGTAAAGTTATTTCAACGTAGTTGTATAATGGTTTTAATTGAGTATGATTGGATAGATGTTCGTCGATATTCGTTACTTGTAGGTGTAGTAAAAAATAAATTGATATTGATTTACTTTATTGACACAATGAATGTTATGCTTAGTCTGTTGGTTCTGCTCTGTTACCTTAAGTTTTAAAGGGATTGTTCTGGAAGGAGAGAAAAACTCTGATTGGTAAAGAATTGTATGTTTTTTTTTACTGAAAATAGTCGGACGGCCCGCACTGCGACTATTAGAATGGAAAGGGATTATAGAAAGGACATGATTGTGGACCCGCTTTTTGAAAAGTTGCAGGTCATAGTTCTCTGGAAAAACTGATTTTGGAAGCCTGTTCTATTCCGTAGCATCCCTGTAAAAGAAGGATTCTTGTTGGAGATTGGTCCTTGTAGTGTCAATCTTGAGAGTAAATGGGTGAGTTTGATCAGCATGCCGAGTTCTTCGGCCGAATGTGGCCAATGGTGGTACAAGAGTTTTTATTTCTCTGGAGCATCTGCCATGGAAATATCTGTAGAGTAATGACTGGTCTGCAACTCTTCTACTATGTTCTAGAGGGTGAAGGGTATCTGTGAAAGTTGAGCTGTTTATCAACTTGAATGGAATCTAAAAGACGAAGAGAATGCCTTGGTGCTGAACCCCAAATGTGCGAGCAATACTCCAGTAGAGGTCGGATTTGGGTGTATATATATATATATATATATATATATATATATATATATATATATATATATATATGGATATGGGTCTGTGGATAATTGGAAAAAAGATGAAACTAGGGTTAGCCTAAAACATCTATTTAGTCGTGAACGAGTCTGGCGAAGACCGGGAAAAAAGTTTGCTCCTTGTAATATCTCTGCAATGATTCCATTCGGCGGTGGCTGCGTTACATTCTAAGGTGGTATATACTTTTACGCTCGCACAGAATTAGTTCCTCTCCGTACGAGATATATGAATACTAATTACTATCTTGGTCCTTTTTTTACAAATTTTTTTTCCTGTTTATGCAAGACAACGCTTGATCTCATATATAATCAAGTTGGTATTCCAGTTAAGCAGTGGCCACCAAAATGCCCGGATTTAAATTTTATCGAGTATTTATTATTTACAAGAATGAAGAGGCTTTTCTGTTGCAGAGATTTAAACCTTGATTTAAAAATACGACTGATGAGATGCTATGTGCTGTCAATACTAAACTATGGGATGAAGGCCTGGACACTGAAGGTAATCGACATGAGGAGACTGGAGCATTTGAGGTGTGGATATAACGGAGAATATTGAGGATCTCATGGGTAGAGAGAATAACCAACGTGGAAGTGATGAGACGTATGCATAAGGAGAGAGAAGTGAATCCGACAGTTAAGAGAAGAAAACTGCAGTACATGGGACATGTCATGAGGAAAGAAAAATATCAAATGCTACAAATAATTATGCAGCGAAAAATCCAAGGCAAGAGATCTATAGGAAGAAGACGAAATTCATGGCTGAAGAAACTTAGGGATTGGTTTGGGTGCAGTAATAATGAACTATTTAGAGCTGCGGTCTCAAAAATAAGAATTGCTATGATGATTGCCAACCTTCGAAGCGGAGACGGCACCTAGAGAAGAAGAGTATTTATGGGATCACCTCAAGACAAATGTTTAAACGTCAAATATATGCACCTAGAAACCTGAGAGAACTTGAAAATGCAGTTATTACAACATGGAAACGAATTCTTCAAGATTTCATCCAAAATTTAATCAGAACCATGTCTTGGACGCATAAATGCTGTGATCCGAAGTAGAGGAGGCAACGCACGCTGCTAGTGCCGCACTTACATCATTAATTTCGCCACTAGTGTCCTATTTGAATCCTACTTTTAATTCCAATCTTTTAAAGAAATATTGAAGCAATTCACGTTTTTTCTAACTTTTAATGTAACTAATGTCTAAAAAAAATATTTCAAATTAATTTATTATAGCAATGATTTAATATGTTGTGGCATTAATTTTGTCTAGAGTTTAGTCAAACAATTTTATTTAGGTGCATACCTATATAAAAATAAATATAAATATTTAATAAAAAAATGTCGTTTAGAAATCTGTATTCAACATAAATAATAAACGCGGGTGAAAGCACTAATTTGTTAATCGACCTTGGTAGTGTTTGGTTTGGTTTTGGTTTTTTACATTTGGAAAGAGCTACCCATGAAAATTATTCCCTTCGTAAATGCAATTACTTAAAACATTAATTATCCATTTCGAAATCATTGTATCCTTGATTGCGTGTCCGTACTAAATTTTCAGTTTTCAATTAATAAGTTTCCTTCCTTTTACAGTATTATCAAAGTGTTTCGAGAATCGAGTCGTGTAAAATTTCGTTTGGACGAAGATAATGGTAATTTTTTTAATGATGTGAATATTTTGAATATATTTATTCATAATTTTGGCGCTATATTGACAAGATTTTTAACGAGTTTCGACCTTTTTACAAAAAAATGATGCTCTTCATTGACTAACAAATACATTTTTAAATTATGTTTGATGCTGTGGAAAATAAACAAAATAATAATTATACATTGAATGTCAACTTACTAGTGTTTTAAACTAGCAGTTGTACGTTGTCAAGTACCTTTTAAGTTTTAGAGCGCCATTTTTAAAAAGCATTAGCTTCTTAGCAAGCATTTTTGGATAAGATGATTTACACTAAATTGTCCTGTAGATTCTGCATTTTTTTTTAAAACAATTCTGGACACTTTGCATACTGAAAAGTTACATTAAAGAATTCTTAAATTATTAAGATTTTTATCACAAATTTTTTAGAAAATCCTAATTCAAAATACAAATGAGTCGGTTTTAGGGTTTCTTAAACTTGTTAAGCTTCAAATATAATAAATTATAATCATTATACTTTAGTGAAAATGCAGTATAAATTTTTTAAACAGGGTGTCACCGGTAACGCCACCAATTTTTATACTGTATGTTGTTTATGATCCGGTTCGAACGACCAATGTTTAGTCCAGTTCGTGGACTAATGTGTATTCACTCAAAGAACCAATGTTTGTTTAACTAATCCGTTTCGGCGGATTAAATTTATGTATTGTGTTTTTTGCGTATCTTTGTGATTGGATTTCAAATGAAAGTAAATGGTAACACAGAAAGTACGTATATTTATACTATATAAATACTTTTAATTTGTTGTTATACGCCCTAAAGCTGTGTTGTATGATGTGATATTTTAGACACTCGGAAGCCGAATGTGAACTGATGAAAGCTCGAAAGCTGAATGTGTGTTGATGAAAGCTTGGAAGCTAAATGTATATATTTTGAACGTTCGGAAACTGAATTGTTACTTATTCTGTATCTTCCTCTATGACATAGAAGCACCAACACTGAATAAAACATCTTTGAAAAAATTGGAAGCCTTCGAAATGTGGTTATACAAAAGAATACTCAGAATATCGTATGTAGACCTAATCACTAACGAAGAAGTACTCAGACGACTAGGAAAAGGGACAGAGCTTGGGAATGAGACAAAAATCCGAAAGCTACAGTATCTGGGCCACGTTATGAGAAAGATATACTCTGTTACGAGATTACGAGTGATTATACAGGGCCAAATTGTTGGCAAACGAGTGTCGTGGCTGCGCAACTTGAGAGAGTGATTCAACTGTTCGTCAGTCAAACTTTTTAGGTCAGCGATGGATAGAGTTAAAAAATAGTCATGATGGTAGCCAACTTTTTAAAGAAGACGGCACCCTAAGAAGAATTTTTTTTTGATTTGATTATTTAAAAATATAAGCGTTTTGTAAAAATTAAACAGGTATATATTAAGTTTGCCAATTTCTATTTTAAGGCTTAATTAATACGTGAGACTTATCGAGTAACTTACTAAAATCAAATTCTTTACAAGGTGCTCAGAAAATTGTAACTGTTGCTGCAAGATTAACTAATAAAATACATGGTGTTCTGTTTAAAATAGTAACTACAATTTAATTTGAATGTATTAATACTAAAACTGAATTTTCTAAACACCCTATGATTTTTTTTTTTATGAAAATAGTCGCAAAAAGGGTAGACCTATCGTGTGGGCCGCGGACGGCCCTCACTGCGACTATTAGAAGGGGAAGGGATTATAGAAAGGAAATGATTGTGGTCACACTTTTTAAAAAGTTGCAGGTCATAGTTCTCTGGAAAAACTGATTTTGGAAGTTTATTCCATTCCGTAGCAGCCCTGTAAAAGAAGGATTCTTGATGAAGATTGGTCCTTGTAGTGTCAAGCTTGAGAGTAAATGTGTGAGACTGATCAGCGTGCCGAGTTCTTCGGCCGAATGTGGCCAATGGTGGTACAAGAGTTTTTATTTCTCTGGAGCATCTGCCATGGAAATATCTGTAGAGCAATGACTGGTCTGCAAGTCTTCTTCTATGTTCTAGGGGGTGAAGGGTATCTGTGAGAGTTGAGCTGTTTATCAAGCGAATGGCTCTTTTCTGAATGGAATCTAGAAGACGAAGAGAATGCCTTGGTGCTGAACCCCAAATATGCGAGCAATACTCCAGTAGAGGTCGGATTTGAGCCTTGTACGTCGTCAACAGTTGATCAGGAGTAAAAAACTTTATGGCTTTCCACAGAAAACCTAGCCTCTGGCTTGCCGACTTTGCGATGTTAGCAACATGGTCATGCCAAGACATATTATTGGACACCGTGACTCCCAAAATCGAGATGGAGGGTTCAAGGGTATTTCCGGACATTGTGATGGGATGATTGGAGGAATTCACTTTCTTGGAAAACGTGGCACTTTGTGTTTTTTGGGCGTTGAACTGAACAAGATTGTTGGTTCCCCACTCGACGATAGCTTTAAGATCTCTATTGATGGAATCAACCTGTTCCTGCCTGAGTCTATTTGTATCATTCACCGAAAGTGATCGATAGGATGTGAAAGTTGAGACAAGTGCTTTTAGTAAGTTACTCGATCAGTGAAGGTTTAATATTAAGCCTCGAAAATGAATTTGTCAAAGTGAATTGATTTAGTATTTTAGTATTTTGGACTAATCAAATCAAAACGCTCTGCATTTAGATAGAGGAAGGCCTCTTTAAAGTTTGCTCCATTTTTCACGTACAATTCAAAAATGCGACGAATTACTGGATACTCTGTAAGGAAAAATATAACTGTAATGTCACCATTTTTTTGGAATACCAATAGATTACAAAATATTTTTAAAATGTAGTACTCCTAAACTGACCTAGATCTTTGCTAAGAAAAAAATTTGAATACATACACAAGCTTCTTGGCGTTCAAGATGATTTTTTTTTTGTTAATTACGAAAAGTAGAATTTTTTATTAAATAAAAATGTGGTTCGTGACGATATAACTGATAATCAAATAGGAAGTGGAGAGAGCAAAATTTATCATCATAACACTGGTCATGTTATCACCGGAAATGTTTAAAGGTAACTCAATACAAATTTATTTCGTTACCCTATTAATATTGCCTATTGCATTTTTGTTTATTTATAATCTTGTAAATACTTAGAAAAAATAATAAATGCTTCAATAATATATTTATTTTTCAGGATGTAATCTAATCTAATATTTGTTTTGTTTGTTAAATATTTTGTGTTCTTCGAAAAAAATGAAAATATTTGCGATTAATGAATAATTAAAATGTTTAGAAAAGAGCTTATAAAAATATGTATGCAGTGTGTACACGAAGTAACGTAACTTACTAATATTTCGATTTATGTTCGGTTTACAAAAATAATTTTGAATAAAAAATAATTCAGGGTGCACCGCTACTACAGAATAACTTTTTGACTCAATTTTTAAATTGTACACCCTGTATATATTTTTAGTTTTTCATAATCCATTAAATTACAAATACAACCGTCAAGACTGCATAATTCTACCTTTAATAGTTCCAAAGTTACAGTGGTTTGAAACAAAAAAAAATTGTTTATCAAAAAAGTAGTAGGTTTTACTACCATTAATTGTTTTTAAATGTCATGAATTGTTTCTTATTGTTATTAATAAAAGGTGTTTATTGTAATTAGTTACTTTTAAAATTTAAGTATGTTTACCAAACGGGAAAAAATAATGATTCTTGTGAAAAGAGGTTACGGTGATCGTAAAAGAACTTATGATAAGGTAGCTTACTTATTTAATGAAACGTATCCAAATCGCAACCAAATTACCAAAACTGCAGTTTGGAGGATTGTGAAACTTTTTGAAGAAGTGGGTTCAACTAAAAAATTGCACTAAAACTGGCCGACCAAAGACCGTAACTAATGATGAAAAATCCTTGGAAATCCTGTAACATTATTAAGAAGAATAAGTTTTGTCCTTATAAAGTAACGCTATTGCAAGAATTATCTGAAGATGATTATGACCGCAGAATGGAATTTTGTGAAACTATAATGCAAAAGGTAGATGCAGACCCTCATTTTACAAGTAAGTTAGTCTTTTTCGATAAAGCCACGTTTATGTTTAATGCTATAGTTAATCGCCACAACTGTAGATATTGGAGTGATACTAATCCTAGATAGATGCGGGAACATAGAACACAAAGGCCTTTAAAAGTTAATGTTTGGGCAGGTATTATCGGCACCACTGTTATTGGACCATTCTTTGTAAAAGGCAATTTGAAAGGACCAAAGTATTTAGATTTGTTAAAAAATCAAATAGATCAACGATTGACCATCTGTTCTCACTAACACAAATTATAGAAAAAAAACTGGCATTCAATCAAGAGATCCATATACTGTACGTTGACCTAAAGAAAGCATACGACAGCGTACCCTTAATTAAACTTTGGGAAACTCTGGAAACTTCCAACATTAATATTGAACTGATAAAAGGAGTAAAGTCATTATACAATAAAACCAAATCAAGAATTAAAGTTGGACAAAACCTAACAACAGGGTTTAATATCACAAAAGGGCTGAAACAAGGGTGTTGCTTGTCACCAACATTATTTAAAATATATTTGGAACGGGCACTAGCGAATTGGAAACGGAAATGCCAAAACATGGGCATACCTTTAGATGAGGACACAACATTATACACACTCTCATTCGCAGACGATCAAATTATAGTCGGCCAAGACATAGACGACACAGAGTATATGACACGAAAACTTATAGAAGAATATAAAATTTGGGGACTAGAGGTTAATGTAGAAAAAACGGAATATATGTGTATTGGGGGAGTGCAACAGGACTTACAATTATCAAATGGACAAAAAATCAAACACACGTCAGCTTACAATTACTTAGGAATGAGAATATCAAAGGATGGGACACTCGAAGAAGCAATATTGGACAGAAATATGAAAGGAAGAAGAGCAATATCAATTAAACGGAGTACTGTGGGATAGAACAATAAGCAACAACAACAAAAAAAGAATTTACGACACGATAGTGAAGAGCATAATAATGTACGGTTGCGAAGTATGGCCTTTGAAAGAAAAGATCGAAAGAAAAATTAGAGCCACAGAAATGGATTACTGGAGACGAGCAGCGGGGAAATCAAGACTAGAAAGAGTTACAAATGAGAGGATAAAACAAATAATGGGAGTACAGCACGACATCACAGACGAAATAAGAACTAAACAGTTGATATGGCATGTTCAAAGAATGCCACCAGACAGAATCCCAAAGAAAATATTACAGTGGAACCCCAGAGGAAGAAGAAGAAGAGGAAGACCACGAAAGAGCTGGAGAGAAGGCATACAAAAAGAGATGGAAGAGAGAGATCTGAGAGAGGACATGTGGACGAATAGAGAGGAATGGAGATTAGGAATCGCAAGACGCCGACGCACGTTTTAATGCGATATATATATATAAAAAATCAAATAGTTCCTGCAATAAAAAATGCAGATTGGAATATTTTGGTCATATTATGAGTCATTGCATCTTATTATAGAGAAGGGAGAACATGATGACCAACGATCGTTGAACGGTCATGGTACTAAAAGAAGAAAAAGAATAAGAAATGCAGTTGGTAACAATTTTAATGACTTTGGTTTCAGCAGGATGGTGCATCACTACACTTTGGTGTTCAAAATTACTTAAATTAAGTTTTCCAAGAAAGGTGGATTGGAAGAAGGGGCACAATTGAGTGGCCAGCCAGATCACCCGATTTATCGCCTATAGACTATTTTCTAAAAAACATTGTGTACAAGACAATACTTGATTATCGGGATGAACTGAGAAATAAAATACTGATAACAGACTGTCAAATAACAAATCAGCAATTGCGTAATACCATATCAGCTTTTTATAATAGACTTGGATACTGTCAAATAGAAGAAGGAAGACAATTTGAACATCTAATTTCATGAGATTTATGAGATATTTGTTTCTGTTTATTATATATATATATATATATATATATATATATATATATATATATATATATATATATATATATATATATATATATATATATATATATATATATATATATATATATATATACACCTATCCCCCGATTTACACGGTAGATACGTTCCTGAGAAAAACGTGTAAATCGAAAATTGAAAATTTTCAAGTCAAAACCGTGTAAATCGAAAAGCTTGCAGAAAATGCATAATTTTGCAATTTAACAGTTGTGATTTTTTTCAATATTTTTAGGTGTACACAGAAATAAAAATAAAATGCATTGACAGGTTAAAATATGTAATATATTACGGAAACACTGTTTTTTTATTTAATTACAATACAATAGTTTCTAAAGAAATAACTTTTCTTTTAACTTCTTTCGACATTATAAGCCTATAATTTTTTTTAATTTATAATAATCTAAATTATGCACTCACTTGTAATTTACGAATATGGAAAATTAAATCTTTCTGAAACTGTGAAACTTTCACTCAAATACAATTTTCCGTAGATAAAACTTTAATTTTATGCGAAGAAATACAGACACAGTGTGCATGTGCAGCAAGTCAGCACATAAGCTTGGGATTCCCCGTGAGATGTGCACACAGCGCACGTGTTCAAACACAGTAGCATTTAGTAGAGTGCGATAAAAACAAAAAAAAAAACTTATTTGGAAAACCGTGTAAAAGCGAAAACATGTAAAACAAGTACCGTGTAAATCCGGGGATAGGTGTATATATATATATATATATATATATATATATATATATATATATATATATATATATATAAGAATCATATATATATATATATATATATATATATATATATATATATATATATATATATATAATGAAAAACATATAAAAATGAATTGCTGTTCGTTTTTCTGGCTAAAACTCGAGAATGGCTAGACCGATTTGGCTAATTTTGATCTTAAAATATTCGTGGAAGTTTAGGAAAGGTTTAAACGGTGAGAAAATAAGTAAAAATTTCGAGGAACATACTAAAAACGACAATTTAGTTTTCCCTTACAAACTGTTTCTACCTTTCAAACATTTGATGTTCGTCCCGTCATCCATGTATGTATCTGTATACGTATAAAATTTTGAAGGACGTCAAGCTACCTATTTTTTCTTTTCCGTGCTTTCATAGAGGGAGTTTTTTGCGAGTGATTTGCGAAAAATCATGTAGGCAATTTTTCGCGAATAAAATAAAATTTATTGTGTTAATGAACGCAAGCTAACCTCTTTCATTAAATCACAGTGGTGGTTTAGAGAAAATCCTAAAGAAAAGCTAAAAAATATAAAAATGAATCGCCGTTCGTTAGTCTCGCAAAAACTGAAAAACCTATTGACCGACTTAAATGAAATTTTTAGGCAATCTTCAGAATAGCAGAATAGCAGGTGTTCCTGTAAAGTTTAGTAGTGATTGGATCAACAAAAGTGGTGGGAAGGGGATGAAATATAAAAACTATCAAAAACGGCTGATATTAGTGTCGAATTCATAGTCATGTTTTAATTAAATTTTGTAAATGTGTAATTATTGTTCCAACTTGAAAGATGGGATAGTTTTTATCCTGATAAGTCCCTACGAAAGGGGTAAAAGAGAGTTGAAATATAAAAAATATCACAAATGGCCGATATAAGTGTCGAACTTATAGTTTTTGGGATCGCTGAGTTTAATAGTTACATTTCTAATTATGTAAGCACATATATAAAAGGAAAGTGAAGGGGATGAAATATAAAAACTATTAACAACGCCGATAACAGTGTCGAATACATAGTTTTTGGGGTCGCTGAGTTTGATAGTGACATTTCCAATTTTGTTAGCACCACTACGAAAGGAGTGGTAAAGGAATGGAATATAAAAACTATTAAAAACGCCGATATATATGTGTCGAATTTATAGTTTTCGGGGTCGCTGAGTTTGATAGTGATAATTTCAAAGCAGGCAAGCCATCGTTTGGACAGGACAACGTCTGCCGGATCCACTAGTTTTTGTAATAAAAACGTTCCCGTAAATTATTTTTCTCAATATTTGTAGAATAAATAAGGTTAGAATTATGCGGTCTTGACATTTGTATTTGTAATTTAATAGATAATGAAAAACTAAAAATATATACAGGGTGTACTATTTAAAAAATTATGTCAAAAATTATTTTGGAGTAACGGTGTACTTCTAATCGACTTATGCAGGTGGCCTGAATTATTTGAAGAAACTTTTATTCAACATTTTTTTTTGTAAACCTAACAGAAATCGAAATATTAGCAAGTTACGTTACTTTATGTACACACTGTATTGTTAGGAATATACACAATCTTATTATTAAACAACCAAAAAAGTTCTTAGCGAACCAACTTAACACTTAAGAGTTGTTGGTTTTTTTTTGTAGAAATCGCTTGGCTTAGATTTCTTTTGGTTTCGCAGCAGTATTTTTTTCTGTCTCATGTTTTTGTTGTTATTTCCCAGATTTAAAAAGTAAACTGTACATTAAAAGTTTTGAAAATTTTTTAATTCAAGTAGTAAACGAATTTACTTATCACATTTTTGGTATCACGATTTACCAGAGGAGGCCTAGACGATCAATCGTTTGATTAAAACTCATTTTTAGTGAATTTTTCATACAGAGTGGACCACCTACCTTAAAAACAAAGGTTTAAAATACATAATTAGGGTTCCTTTCCTTAACTTTAGTTGCATTCGAGCGGAAAAAAACGATAGGAAACGACTGTGGTCAAAGGGATGATATAAATTGAGAATTCGCTTTACTCATAAACATTTGACAGGTTTAAGCCCTTTTAAAGCCCCAAATTTTTTCTCAAATCCGCACTTCTTTTATTTCTGGAAAAACAACTTTTCAGAGCTCTTTGTTATCCCGGTAGAAATTATTTTTTGAAGAAAGAGTCTTGTCAAAGGTGGGATAAGGCATCGATGTGGTGTAAAAGAAAATTTGGTTACAGAGATAGATAACGAAATGCTTAGATGGTTTAGACACGTAGAAAGGATGGATAAAGGAAGATTGACGAAACAAATTTATAAGGCGAGTGTGAATGGACGGAAGTCGGTAGAGGTCGACCTCGGCGAACATCGATCTCGATCAGATCAACATTGTTTTGAAGAAAGGTCAGGTCAAGAGTACCAACAACCGACGAGCATGCATGAGAGCTCTGATGAAAGTAGAAGAAGCAAAAGATGCGTGTAAGAACCGTAGCGGAAGTGAAAGGAAGTGGTCTCTGCCTACCCCTACAGGAAAAAGGCGTGCCTATATGTATGTATGTAAAGTTTATTTTATTGTTTGTATACTTTTAAAGTTCAACGGGCTCCTTATTTGGTTTGGATAACGCTCCTTACCTTTCCAAAGTAAATTTGTCATATCTCAATTCATTCCACGGTTTTCGCTGATAAAGTACCATAGTGCAGGAACATATTATAAATCATCTGTCCCAGAACCAGACAGTATTGACTTCTTTAATTTATTATTTTCACGCTTGTATGTTGTAAGTTGAACATAAATTAATTTTTTCTCACGTCCTCTTCAGTGAAGGTTGGATGATATCTTTTTCTTCTTCTGGTACCATGACCGTTTAACAATCGTTGGTTATCATGTTGACGGTAATTGTTCTGTTGACGGCGGCTCGGAAAAGCTGAACTGTAGACTTTCCATACCACTGCCTCAAATTCTTTATTCTTACTCCTGGGCCCAGCTTGCCTGGTCTTTTTCCCTCTATAATAAGGTGTATCATTTCATATTTTTCCGGGTGCCTTATAATATGACCAAAATATTCTAATTTTCGCCATTCGATAGTTTCGACTATTTCCAGATCATTTTCCATGCGATTAAGAACTCTATTGTTGCTGACTTTGTCCACCCAGCTGGTACACCCACATTTCGAATGATTTGAGGCGTTTAAGTATTACTTCCGTGAGTGTCCATGCCCCCATGCCATACAAGAGAACTGGGAACTCATAGCATCGTACCATTTTCATTCTCAATTTTAAAGTTAGTTCGTGACTGGTTAGCACTTTTTGCATTTTTATAGAGGTGGTTCTGTCTTTCTCTATTCTGGTTTTGATCTCGATGCTCGAGTTCCATTGAATGACATAATTTTAATAAATTGGCTATTTCATAGCAATGCTCCTTTTATTCTTATCCATGTAATATTTTGACTTAATTTTCCATAACTGAGGAAAGTCTCTATATAAAGAGATGAAAATAAAAGAAACTCTATTATACTTGATGATAAACTTGAAACTGATGTTTTTTTTGACAAACAATCGCGAACACGTTTAAACATGTTAGTCAAACGCGCTTCAAACACGCCTTCAATCAAAACTTCCTACCAACACGTCAAACACGTCAAATAACTTTAACCAACACGTAAAATTTGACAAATAATTTGTTGGTCTACAGAGCAGTTATGACTATTTTAATTTATTCCTGTTTTTTTTCCCACGTTGTGTACGTTTCATAAAATTTTCTTGAATAAATACGTCGGTTTGAAGTAAAACCTACTTCAATCGAATCGTTTGTCGCTGATATTAATTTGGGACATAAATATTTTTCTCGCGGTATTAAAACCACGTGAAAAAACAAATCCTTGTTTATGAAGAGTGCATTCTAATGTTTTTCACAAACGAAATAAGTGGGAGAAGAGTTTATATTTAAAAGTTATTCTGTGTTGCAATTCTTGAAAGTTATTTTTGTTGTGAAATGGTTGCGGATACTTCGTTATAAAAGAAGGTATGTTCGATTATTTGTATTAGGATTCTATGAAGAGTAGAGATAAGTAGAGTCATCTTATAAGTGACTTTTATTATTAAAAAAGTTTCCGCTAAAATGTGACAAATAAAGGTGGTGCTAGAAGGCAATCAGAGTTAGATCTGAAATTTGCGGTTACATGAGCTCTAACTGAGACATTTTGTAGTTTTTTTTATGAACGAACATGCATGCACTTATTGATAAATCCAGTGTGCTTTGGTCAATAGCTGTCAGTTTAAATTTGATCCTTATTAACACAAAATCACAATGATATACACCCTGTATTTTAATTGATTTTTTACAATGAATCGCACTTTCAGCTTAATATTTTTAGTCGACATTGAATGCAATGTTTATGAAAACAGTGTATTTGGTTGTCGATAATAGGTGAAAACACAATGGGTATTATTTTTATGCGTTGCCGGAAAATAACGAACTAATTTTGCATATTTAACGCGCTGTTCACGCGAAAGTTTTTCCATACGTATCTAATTATTGAGTCAAATAGTAAATAAAATAAAATCGAAACAATTTTTAGATAAGAATAACATATTTTGGAAGTGTATAATTACATTTTTAAAGGCAATTAAAAATAAATAAATAAATATTCCTTTTACATTTCACATGTATCGTTTGAGTCTGAGACTGAGTATCAGAATCAGTGAAATACACAACCAAACTTAAAAAAAATAAAAATGTATTGAAAAATGTGTATGTACTGAGTGTTTTATAAGGAAATTGTCCATATAAAAACTGGAGAAACCTAAGCCCAAAATATGAATATTTAACTCAATACATTTAAATAAAATATTCCTCCTGTGCAAGATAAGGGGTGTTTTATTTAAAAAAATTTAATAGTTATTTATGTACCAAGGGTATAAATAGATGTTTATGCCCTGAGGGCGACGTTTTAAAAACCCGAGGGCCTCTGGCCTGAGGGTAAGGGTAAGTCGCCCGAGGGTATAAACATCTGTTTATGCCCTTGGTACATAAATAACTATTAAATTTTTTTAAATTGAATTTTGAATTAATTTGAATTAATAACATTGCCATTTTATCATAGTAGACACCATCGTTGCTAGGTGAATGTTGATAAACGTAAATGTCATAAAATCACAATAATTTTTAAATGTGTCAAAGTTAGAAGTCAACATGTACGAAGATTTTGGAATTTCTGACGAAATTATTGAAAAAGCAAAGAAAGCAACTGAAAATCTGTTGCCAAAAAAGTCTAAAGAAGCTTGCAACTTGGAATACGAAAAATTATTAAATTGGATGCAAGAAAACTACGTAAAAGATGTTAATGAAACAGTGTTGCTTGGATACTTCGGCGATCTTTCTCCGAGTTCCTTGTGGTCCAAATATATCATGGTAAAGAAGACTTTAATAGTAAATAAAAATATTAACATTGCTAATTACTATAGGTTAATGGAATATTTAAAGCAAACTTCGAAATGCTAAAAACCAAAGAATTCTAAAATTCTGCCTAGAGATGTTTTAAAATTTATTTATATGGCACCGAACGAGACGTTTTTAATGAACAAAGTTGCATTAATATTTGGAATATTTGGTGGATGTCGACGGCAAGAACTTGTGAACATGTTAGTTACTCATGTAGAAGATAGAAAATTGGTTTTTGTGGTAAATGTACCAGAGACAAACACCGATAAAAAACGCATTTTTACCATTATAGATGAGGGTGAAATGAACAGTTTAAAGCTAATAAACACGTTTGGAAAAATCCCGTCCATTATAGCGGAATATCTGGGTTTGAGTGATCCTGAGAAATATACAGGTCATTGTATGCGTCAAACGTCAGCAACTCTTCTTGTAGAGACTGGAGCCAGTATGACCACGTTGAAGCGCCATGGTGGATGAAAGAGTATGTCGGTTGCTAAAGGATATTTAGAGGATAGTTTATCTTCAAAAAATGAAGTTTCAAGAATGCTGGCAGGTGTACCTTCCGGGTCTGGTGTTTCGGTACAGAAATTTGAAACTCAAACTATGAACCATGAATCGTTTGCTGCAGGCAACTTAACTATCACCGGATCATTTCAGAACTGCCAATTTTATGTTAATTCGTCAAAATAATGTTCATAAAATATTTACATATATTACTATATTCCGTTTGTAATTTCATTAATAAAGGTTATTAAAGTATTTCTCTTTATGCCCGCGCGGGCCATAAGTGAACTTTATTCCCGCACGGGCATAAAGTACGACATTAGATAGTTGGTAACTAAGTAAAAAAAACACAGTAATAAACTAGTATGACATAAAAATATTTTAGTTCATTGTTTTTAAACCTTCTTATATTCTTTGTTCATGCAAACAGTTTGCCTGTGTTTGAAAACCTAAAATAGTGGTAAAATATGTTTAGCTTAAGTCACCCCGCGAAATTCATGGTTGTATGAGATGAGATTGCTTGAAATCAGCAAACTCCTATCTATCCTCAGCCGTTATTATTAAGTCCTTAAAGTCCAGATCTGTCCAATATCTTATGTTTCTCAGCCATGATAGTTTCCTTCTGCCTACACTTCATTTCCCCTCTAATTTACCTTTAATTATGAGCTGGGACATATAATATTTGTGATTGCGTAATAAGTGGCCCAGGTATGCTGTCTTTGTCCGCTTGATTACCTGGAGAAGCTCTCTGTCTCTGTTCACTCTGCTTAAGACCTCTTTATACCGCACTCTTGCTGTCTTTAGTATTCTTAGTATGCGTCGATAGACCCACATCTCGAAAGCTTCCAATTTATTCATGCTCATTATTTTTAAGGTCCATGTCTCTATTCCATACAGAAGCACTAACCATATGTAACATTTTGCTAACCTTAACCTTAGGTTTATGTCGAGATGTGAATCGCAAAGAAGGCTTCGTATTTTTGTAAAGGTGCTTTTGGCTTGTGCAATTCTGGAATTTATTTTTAAGTGGGTAAAACCAAATATGTTGAACCTTATTCTTCCCGAACCAGGGCATAGTTTGTGTTTAGCTGTTTCGTCTACCAAGCAGCAAAACCGACAGTCTGTTAGTTCAGACCTATTCAACCGAGGTAGTATCTTGGACGATAATGTCCTGTAAGCAGTTCCCTCAGAATTAGCAAGGTCGTTCTGCATTCCAGAAACTGCTTGGTTGTGTTTTCCGAAGATTTAGGTAAAAACGCCTTCGATTAAGTCAACTCTGGTAGATTAGACCAGTACGAAAGTCTTTTTCTCTCCGCCCAGTCCGAAATAATGGTTTTAGCAGCACTTGTGGTGGCATCAAAGACTGATTCTGGTCCTGTGAACGCACATTTGGCTCCCTGTTTTGCTCTCCTCCTCTTGGTGCACATAAACCCACAGCGAAGTTACTCTGTTGTTCGCACCAAGGCACTAAAGGGATTCGATGCAGTTCCATACAAGCTTATAGTTTATCTTGTTGAAGCTTAATGCTTTGAGAGCAGAGTGGCTGTCTGAAATGATTCTTGCGTTTTTGTTCACTAGAAGTCTGTTAGTCAGCTCTCTTGCACACAATTTGCTAGCGAAGACTTCAGCCTGAAAGATTGTAGCATTTATATTGTAGTTTTCGGTTTCCTGCAGAAAACACCGGCCCCTGCTCCATCTGGGGTTTTTCGAGCCAACTGCGTACATTACGTATTCAGTCTCTGGGAAGTGATTGTTCCCCTCACCCACTCATCTCTCTTCCAAAAAAGGTCCTTGGAGGACTTTTCTACTTGTATTCTTGTGGCTAGCATGTCAGGAATCATCCCGAGGATTTGATGGTTTTATGTTTCACCCAGTATCCCGGAGTGATCCCGAGTCGCTCCCCTTCAATTTGCCTTCCCTCCCTCTAAAATTTTTAAAAAGTTTTTAGCTTATTGTTTTTAAACCTCCCTATATTTTTTGTTCATACAGTTTGAATACTTAAAATAGTTTCTCCCAATAAATTCTACGCCACTGTGGTAATTATCACTTTAGCATGTTTTTGCAATATTTTCTATGTAAATATCGTCCTTATGTCTCAATGCGATCGAGTAGTTTCCAAGTTATTTGCATTTAAAGATAAGGTTCTGAATGATTTTATCTTATTTATAAGTTTCGTCACTGCATTTCTTCGAATGATTAATGTAATTTATTCTGCCGTTGAATAGTGACACGTCTTCCATTTTTAGGTCTATCTCGCACATAATTAATCCTTACATAACGATTTCTTATGCGATAAATATCACTTTTTAAAACACCTATTCATTCAGCAACAAGTCTTTGCGATTGACCTACTACACTGGACAAACAGTAGGCTGATTAAATAAAACACATAATATATAGTAGAACAAATTTTCCTTTAAACTGACGTCATACCTGCAAACCTCGCGAAATGAATCAATGAGTCAAAAATGGCTACTGTTACTTTGTCGTGTCAATTTAAATCTTTCCATAATATTGTTTTAAAATAGTCGAAAATTTAGATAAGAATCCTATAATATTCACTAATAATTATTTTGTCCGCTACTAATACATAAAAAAAACTATTCTGTAACCTTTAGCGAATGTAGAGATTCCTATGAATCTTTCATTTGAATAAATTTATTAAAATTTAAAACAGCACATAATTTAGGGCTAACAAAAACAATTGGCTAGCATAATAAAAAATATCAAATCATTTGTGATGAAGGTATTTAATGTACACTATTAATACATTTATTATCATTCCGAAATTTTAAGTATTTTAGAAATCATCGTCAGACTCTAAAGAGTGTTTACATGCAAGTATATTTCTTACTTCTTGGTTATTAACGTAATTCTTACTTTAGTTGACTTTATAAATCTACCCTAAATAATGTTCCCGTTTCACGAAAGTTTAGCCACCGTCTAAGAAGTAAGGTTATGTTAAAAATATTTATTAAATGCAAAACAGGGAATTTTGTACTTACCGTAAAATCAAAATAACAAATTAGAGGTTTTGAAAAAACCGATTTTATAGAATTTATCTGAATGCCAATGATCAAACGCTTTGAATAAAACTCGATGTATCAAAATAATGGTCAAAATAAATTGTTATGAATACAACTGATTAATCGTTATTGGCGCTATCTCTTTTCAACATTTACAGGTCATAATTAGAGATACAAAAGAACGTATGTCATTGCTTGAAAGTGTACATATTGTATGATGTGTTTCTACTGTCAGTAAAAAAGGATGAGGTATATAAAGTTTGTCTTTACTACTGTTCATTGTAAGTGACGTCAGGGTATTGGTTTATTTATTCTACTGTATTTTATTCGTCCAAATGTATTGTGTCTCCTTCAAGATAATAGACTTATTTCAACGTTTTTTCCAGTCTTCGAAACGGTTATTATACTCAGTTTCCTATATAGCCTTTAAAGTGGCCAGCGTATTTTCTTGTATGACTTCTATTTACTTAAAACAATGTCTACGAAGTGGTAATTTCAATCAAGGTGTTGGAAATCAGTACTTCCAACTGTACAATTCCTCTTTGAGAAATTCCTTAATTTTTAAAACTACTCAGTATGGCCCTGACGACGACAAAAAATCATCATAAAACACGTGCATTTATTCCCTCCAGAACATTCCGAAATCGTCTCGCGCATACGATCACGCGATGAAACAGTTACCAATAAAAAACGCTGAATTTAACGCTAGAAGAAGCCACTTTCGAAGCGGCTTCCGGCTTCTCGTCCTCTTTCGCATATCATCAGCCGAGGCATGAACACCTCTAGCGTTCAGAGCACCGCTTTAAAACACCACGCGGTAAAATGCACATCAATATAATCAAATAAAATACATCAAATTCAGAAATCCATGTATTAAAGTTTTACAATATATTCTCGATGACAAATGTGTTGTTTTATTTACTGTGATAACAAAATTCACGGCGATAAAGGCAGTAAGCCCTTCAGCCTATAGTAGGTAAAAAACAGATCGAGCCAGCTTTACTGAGTTATCGAAGGATCCAACATCTACGCTGCGAAAGACGTCAAAGCCACAGAGGTTCCGGTGGTGAAGCTGCCCACACCTCAGAGCATTTCTCCAGCTTGTCGATTCCCTACTCCATCTGCTCCTTCTCGTCGTCGTCGCCGGCTCGCACAAGGAAATAGGAAAAAGTCACATGGAGCCAAATCTTGCGAATACAGAACATGCTGTAGTTGTTGCTGAAGATGTGTTAGTTTTATTAACAGCTTCAACGCCTCCTCATGGAGACATATATTTTCTTAAACCAACCAAAGGTACGGTATCCGCAAAGTCTGGAACAAACACTACCAATGTGTAAGAAGCATATTTTAATTTTACATGCACTAACTGGATGTGATACGACTTCAGCATTTTACAAAAAGGGTAAAAATAAATTCGCTAAATTGTTCGAAAATCGTATAGATTTACAAAATGCTGCCATTATCTTTATTGATGACGTTGCTGATGTATTGCAATCGGGTATTTTATGAATTTTAGCATTATAAGATGATTCTAAAAATTTAAAAAATTAAATAAATTTCGATGCCAATTGTTTTTCAAGGCTACAAGTAAAAATACCTCTGTCAACTTTGCTTTATTGATACCTAAATTGATAACATAAAAAAGAGTGTATTTACAGGTATAGACATCAAAAGTTGCCCCAAAATGGTGGTGGAAAGAAAAAGATAATTCATTGGTGCCAGTTACGATGAACCAGCCACCAGCTTCCGAAAATTTATCAAAAATTATTTTTTTGTTCATGTAAAACTGGATGTGACTCTACTTGTGGTTGTTGAAAAGGTGGCTTAAGTTGTGCTACAGCTTGTTTACATTGTAAAGGAGTTATCTGTTTAAATGTTCCACCATTGATATTTATGAATGAAAATTAAATAAAAACGATCGAGAAAATTAATTTACGTGATCACCGTTTTTACAAAAAATTTTAATTTAACTAGCGGACCCGGCAGACGTTCTCCTCCCGAACGTTTGCCTGCTTTAGGAATATTACTATTAAACAGCGACCCTAAAAACTATAAATTCGACAGTAATATCGGAGTTTTTTATTCCTTTCCCTTCCCACCCCTTTTTTAGAGGTACTAACAAAATTGGGGATGTCACTATCAAACTCAGCGACCCTAAAAACTATAAATTCAACACTAATATCGGCGTTTTTAATAGTTTTTATATTCTATCCCCTTCTCGCCCCTTTTGTATAAGTGCTAATAAAATTGGGAATGTCATTGTTAAACTCAGCGATCCCAAATACTATGAATTCGTCACTAATATCGGCCATTTTTAATAGTTTTTATATTTCAGCCCCCTCTCGCCCCTTTCGTAGGGACTTATTAGAATAAAACTATCCTATTTCTCAAGTTGGAGTAATCGATACACATTTACAAAATTTCATTAAAATCGGTGCATAAAAGACAAACAAACGAAACATAATTTTATTTTTATATATATAATATATAAGTTGTTAATAATAAACCAACTTTCAGCTCTTATCTTATTTTATTAAAAATGAATTGAATGTGTGCATGACTAGACAAATTGTTTTGTGTTAGAAACACACTCTGTTTGTGCTGTTCTATTCTATACTAACCTTCATCTTTCTTTTAAATTTTGTTCTAACTTAAAAGTTTTTGTATTTTCATTAGTTTTTTTGCTTGAATAATTAATAGTTTCGAATTAAAATCTTAATACAGTGTAATTGTTTTATATATTTTCGAAGTACAGAAAACAAATTAAAGAATGAAATTGGCAATATAAACAAACGTCATTGTCACAAAAGGCGTCGATTCTTAATCCTTATTTAATTTAGTTTATCTGTATAAACAGGTCTATTTTCGTGTTATTTCTTAACTTATTTTTTATTTTACCTTATTTGCTGTATAAACCCAGGGTCACATTCAATAAAGGTACTGTTAGTGTTAGGTTAGGTTTACTTTTACTGCCTCAAATAAACAAATGTTTCAATTGGTTAAAATAATTTTTTTTCCGGGAACCAAATTACACATAAAAATCAGGTATACCTAAAATATCGGGAACCGAATTACACATTTTTTCTGACCCTCCGCACTCTGGAAACTAAATTACGTGTACCCGGTTTTATATTTTCACAAATTTTGTACAAATAACCTCAAAAGTGAAATTGCAATTGTATTTTTTTTAAATTTCTAGAAATTTTGATTTTTTTGCTTAAATTAACGGATTTTAAAATTTGCGGTAATTTTTAATGGCTAAAATTTTTAGTTGATGGTACAAGAAATCAAAATAAAATCATTCAAATCCATTCATTATACCCGGGTGGGTTTCGTACATTTTTCATTTGTAATGACTAATTGCACTGGATTAATAGTCTAAAAACATTCTATTTTATCTAAAATTTTGTGCCTGTGTCTTTAATACATTTAAATTAATAAGCAATTTTTTCCGTAAAATTATTTTGATGTGTAAATATCAGATGATTAAAAGCTGTTGAATCTATGCATTTTTGGTGTTTACACATTTACAAGTTTTTTCAACATAAATAGAAGAATACATGCATATAAAATCACATTATATTTACAAATGTTTAATGTGCCTTGATGTTTAGTCGATTATATGCCTTATTCTTAGTAAACGATACACTTCCACACCAAGTAGTATTTTTCGTTTGCAACAAAGACAGTCTTCTCGTTTTTGAAGGTATGGTCTGAAATTTTTGATAGTAAAACTGTTGACCAACAAAATTTCTTTGCTTCGTTGTTGTAAATGCTTACATACCTCAATATTTGTGGCATAGAGAGGTAATAAATAATCTCATGGACTCACAAAAGTGAGCGTATTTAATTTATCGGCATCATTGCAAATTTTGACACTAATAACATTGGTCTATTCGTCTTTGTCGTAGGATATGTGTTAATGACCCTGGCAAATTAATTTACATTTGCGAAATTGATATTGCAATTAAGAATGTATTAAGTATATTTTTAACATTTTAGTCATTAAGAAAATGTTAAATATTATAACGAACTTAATTTTGCCAGCAACAATAATGTAACGATTTTGCGATACGCCACTGAAATGTACGTCAGAAAGCTGGGCGGTATAGTGACGTCACAGCCAATGACAAGGATGTTCCAGTACCTTCCGGACCTTTCTCGAATTTTCGATAGAATAAAACTTCTCGTCTTTTCTCGATTCAACGTTAAATACATAAATTGGCCTTCGTTCGTAGAAGTCAGTAAGTTTTATAAAGTTAATGATTGTGTTCGCTAGTTGACATAAATTGTATTGTAAAAGTTACAAATAAATGTGCGTATAAATTCGAACCCTGAGCGTAAATTTTAGTAACACTTTACAATAAGTAAAAATGTTTGACCAAACAAAATTCGACAAAGTAATATTCTATTTAAAAAATTATTTTAAATGTTCATAAATATTTCATAGGTAATTCTAATTAACAATAATTGCTTCTCAGTGAGTACCAAGTACTTTCCCCGCCAGGAAAGAAGTAAAATATTAAATTTTTTAACTCATCACCTTCACTACGTTTACAACTGCTAAATTCATAGTATACACCTTTGCTACGTTAGCGCCATTCTGGTTGGTTTTTGAACTGTTAACTACAGTTCACAAGTGGACACTTTTTCAACTTGTCCCCCAAATGAGAGGATTCTCCATACCTTTACCCTCCATAAATTGAAGGAGAAAGAGTGAAACAAGTGATTGAGTTTGTATTAACTTGGATTTAAAGTTTACCAAAGACAGAAAGTATGACTGTGATTTTGAACGAAGGGTGTTGGCAGGGGAACAAATAAATGGGGCCCTATATAGCTTAATAAGCAGTCAAAACGTGTCAAAAAAGGCACGAATGGCTGTTCCAGCACTGCTGTCTGGTCTCTACAGTAAGATCTATACTGGTTTGGACACGTAGAAAGGTTGGTTAAACAAATATTAACGAAACAGATTTATAAGGCGAGTGTAAATGGGCATGTCAGTAGAGGTCGACCTTGGCGAACGTATCTCGATCAGATAGAAATTGTTTTGAGAAAAGGTCAGATCAAGAGTACCATTTGACGAGTATGTATGAAAACACTGATAAAAGTAGAAGAAGCGAAAGACGTGTGTACTGTTTGTATTGTAGGCCTTTTCTTTCGAATAGCCGCATATAAATAAATAATTGTTCTAATGATTTCTTCAAATTTATCAACTTTTCTTTTTAAACTTGAATATTTCTGTATAGTTTTCATTGGTGGCTTAAAAGACTACCAGGTTATTTTTTATTCGCCTCTTTAACGAAGAGTTTTTTGGTACTAATACCAACTCCACAAGCTTCAGTTACTCCATCATACACTTTGTTCTGAGCTTTGTTTTCCTCTATTTTTATAAAGTTGTATACATTATAAAAAAAAACTTGTGCGTGCAATCCCCACGCGCATATGAAGTAAAACTACGAGTATATGAAATTTAAAAGCGGAGGTTAATATTAATTGATTTTTTTACAGTAATACTTTTTTATACAAACTTTATTATTTTTGGGGTACGGAATATTTACATCTATGATATTTAAAATTGGATTACGGTAACTAAAATAAGACAGTGTCAAATTGTACGCGAAAAAGTGTATACATTTTTGATGTCAAGCTAACCTATCTTTCATTGAAAGAATTTTTCGCGAGTGATTTGGGAAAAATTATATAGGCAATTTTTCGCGAGTGATTTGCGAAAAATTATATAGGCAATTTTTCGCGAATAAAATAAAATTATACGTGCGTAGCAGGTGGCAAAAGACTAACAAACTTACGATACGCAACGTTGCTGGCGAAAGATGAGGCAGAAATTAAGATAATGTTGGATAGAGTGACGAAAGAAAGTGCTAAGCTGGGCCTGGAAATAAATCTCAGCAAGACAAAACTTATGGTAATCGACAGAGGTCAAAACCTCCCACGACGAACATTCCAAATATAGAAAATGTAGATGAATCTGTACACCTGGGATCCCTAATAAGTAACCAAGGGGGTTCGAAAAATAAATAAAAAGGCGAATGGTAATGGCACGAGAAGACTTGAGCAATCTTTTAAGAATATGGAAAGATCGTCACATTATAACAAACACGAAGATCATGTTAGTCAAATCTCTCGTATTATCAATCTTCCTGTACGGAGCGTAATTCTGGACGATGAAAACATCAGACATACGAAGAATAGAGGCGTTTGAAATGTGGTGCTGGCGACGTATGTTGCGGATTTCATGGACAGAGAACGCACCAATGCATCTATATTAAAGGAACTGAAGGTCAAAGACGGATTGTCCACAATATTTCGCAGACACACTACAAGACGAAAGGGAAACAACCTAGAAAAACTGATAGTACAGGAAAGGTGGAAGGTAAACGGCCGGGAGGCAGGTCACTTGTTAGATGGATAGACCAAGTAAAGAAAATCACAAATACATCACTACAAACCCTTCTAACTGAAACAATGGACCGACAAACATGGAGAACTAGAGTAAATGGATTAACCTGATTTCATGAGACAAAAAAAAAGCAGGTATACGGCGCGCATGCGCCTTTATTCCTTCCACTTATTGACTCTCTCTTTCTATGTCATTCTATTACTCCCTTTCTTTTTATTCTCTTACCACAGTAGCGTTAAACGTTTAACGCAAACGTCTCCGAAGTCGATTAAGTTTCACTTCGCGAAAAAGTGAACGTAAAGCTAACCTATTTTTCATTGAGGGAATAATATGCTACGTAAGTGAGCCGGGCGGTACGGTGATGTCACCGCCAATGACGAGAATGTTCCCCTGTCATAGAAGCGTGAAACGTTAAACGTCTCCGAAGTCGATTAAGAAGTTTCACTTCAACTATTTCCCGACGACGAATCACGTTTACAGATGTTAAGAATTTTTTTTCTAAATTAGTTTACTTCAGACACACTTAATATAATTTTATACATTACTACATAGAAAGAGAAAAAGAATTGGAGAACTTGATTAAAGCCAGAAAACTGGAATATCTCGGGCACATTATGCGTGGAGAGAAATGCAGTATACTACGATTGATAATGGAGGGCAAGATTGCAGGAAAGAGATCGGTGGGAAGAAGACGTATATCCTGGCTGAAGAATCTAAGAGAGTGGTTTGGATGCACATCCCTCCAGCTTTTCAGAGTCGCAGCGTCGAAAGTAAAAATACTAAATGAAAATAAAAACCAAAAATTTTACAGTTTGTAGAAGTAATAAAAAATACACAATTTGACTGTACTACCGCACAATCAATTTTCGGAACTGATTTCACGATGTTTTTAGAATAGAGACTGAAACCAAGAAATCAACTCTAAAAGTGTAATTTTGTTTTGAGACGTTGGCAGTGTCACACATTCCAAATTTTCCATCACCCCCACAGCATTTAAAAAATTATAATTTTAAAATACTCGAAGTCTCCAAAACCATCAAATTATGGAAATCATTGAAATATTTTATCGAGACTCATTAATATTAAAAAAACGTTGACTACGATCCGATAAAAAGAATATTCGGTTTAAATAATATTAGTCGAATCGATATCGGATATCGTTTTGTTGTTATTGTCGGAACAAAAGAATAATTACGTATTATTTATTTTTTAGATGTGTCCCATATCCGGCTTGGTACAATTTCTGATCGTTCTAGTGACCTTACTCCTAGTGTGCCATGCAGTTATCGTCAAAAGTTTCAAGGCAAATTTTAAACCAAATTCGACCACAATTCACATGTACGATTCCATAATCGTAAACTACAGCATGGAAGTACCAAATCGAGGTAATAATTTGAAATTTTATAATCAACCTTAACATAGATACGCTGTGTATTCGAGATTTTTCCTCTGATTTATGTAATATTATTATGTAATAATACACACGAAAATCTATTATCTGTCATTTTTATTGCACCTAATGTTTACGAAAATAATAATAATAATCCAAGGATATTCCATTTTAAGTTGGAAATTTTTAACTACATTGATGTTTTGCAGTTTCTAAATTAAAACAAGCTTATTTTGATGTTTATTTAAACCACAACCCTAAACTTCACAGAAGCGAAAACTTACAGCTATGAAATATAGTATATTTTACAACAAGAGATGAAAATGCTGTTTTTTTCGAACGAAAAAAACGTATTTCATCTCGAGTAGAAAATGCAATTTTTTCTACAATATATGTTGTTTATAAAATACTGGATTACAACTTTATTTATTTATAACACAGACAAAATAATAATACCGGGTACTATATATAATGAGGTGTGACAAATTGTCTTTCATGATGAAATTTTATTTATAAATATTGAGTACAATCGTTGAAGTTGTTAATAGTTGGATGCTGAATTTGTGTGCTGACTTCTGTGGTACTTGTCGAAGGTATGACTACCGAAGAAGTTGCTGCTGCTGCAGACAAGTTTGATGTTATGCTGTCGAAGTCTAATGGTTCTTCAGCAAAGTTAGCTTCAGTTTCGTGTAAATCATACATTTTAACACTTAAATATCAATGTTAAGTCTTTAAAAAACTTCTTTAGCTCTATATATATATATATATATATATCTTCTTAGTCCATTACATCATCCATGATGTGTGGTGGTTGTTGTGAATTTCTGTCATTATCCAGTCTGTCCAGGACGTGTCTAATAATTTGTTGTCATCGTTGCCTGCTGTTAGCCTCTCTTGTTGCTGCCTACAAATTTAGGCCAGTTATATTGCGAACGGTGTCTGTCCGTCTCGTTGGTGAGCGGCCTCGTCGTCTTTTACCAAATGGCATTCCCTGTACAATGAGGCGCTCCACATTATCGTGTCGAATTATGTGGCCGAAGAACCTTCGAGCCCGCGCTGAAATTTGGCTCGACAAACGGTGCTCTATTCTTACTTGTTTTAATATGGATGCGTTTGTTCTTTGAGCAGTCCATGGGATTCTTAACATCTGTCACGTGCCTATTTTTTTTTCTCCCATCTGCCGTTTTGTTATTATGATAGTCTGGCGTTCGTAATTAGCTTTGCATACTGCATTTCGTTCGTTGTATATAGTGTTGCCTATATAGTAGTAATAGAATTCGATTATTAATAGCTGTGACATTTTTGTCTCTCTTATTAGACTTCGCCTTGATTATTGGCCTCGATTGTCGTGTGTTGTCAGATATATTATTGTTGGTTTGCTTGGGCTGGCAATTGATGCGGACGAGCGCGATTATGAACTAGGGACTTATACATGGAAAGGTTGGCTGACGCGTGTCCCGGGACATTTTCTGATGTCCGGTCTGGGAGAGAGAGGTGATCATGATTCGTTTGGTGGCAGTGGTGGAAGTCGGTTGAGAGTTTTTGGAACGGTTTGATATTAACACGTGAGCGGAACTTCTACGGTTTTTTTTCTTTCATATCTGGCTGTATTTGGGGCCATCTTTATTGGATTAGAAAGATAAACCATTTAATTCTTAACTTGACCATTCTGTCGTGCCTATGTGGTGAATATTTTTGGATATTGGGGTCGAGTTAAGATCACCACGTGTGGGATTTGAGGAAATGAAGCCATCGTGAAGTACCACGTGCCGTTCCATCCACATCGACGATAAATTTCAGCGTTGTAAAGACCTGCCTGGTAATTTTAGCAGAAATTATTATGATAATACTACTTGGTGTTTCGGTTCTTGGATCATCGATGTTACCGTGACGTCTCAGTGAGGTTTTCAATTGGTTACATGGTATGGAATTTAATTTTATCAACTTATCAGTTATTATGTGCTTGATCTAAGTGTTTTCAATAATTTAAAAGTAACCAAATTATTTTTCGTTAAATTTGTACCGGCTCCAAGCTGAATCTGAATTTATATATCACTGAATATAATTTATGTGGTTATTGTAAGGGTTTTAAAATATTATTCTTGTAGCAAGTCCATTTATTTGGTATTTCTTTTTTTGTTGTGTTAATCTTTTGCTATCAGGAATTTTATATAAAACCAATTATTTTCGAAATTTTAAATATTGTGAACATTTTCTTTTTGTTGTTTTTTTTTTATTTTAATTCTCTTTTGTACCTCATTAGGTTTTTATTACTGTCTGGAAGATTGTTATAATTAATTTAAATATTATTTTAAGAAAGTGTATTAAATTCGTTTAACCACTTTACGAAAATACAGAATTTATTGTAAAAAATCAGAACATCATTTTTACTTAATTAATATATTGCAGTAATTGTAAATATAGTTTTATTTATCTAGTTCACCATAATTGTTTGTTGTTTTTCGCGTGGCTCTGCTGGTGCCTACAAGACCTAGTGGTTTCCGGCTTGTACCGTCTTAAGTCGGTGGCGCGGCTCACTTTTAGATTTTTTTCTTCTACCCTCTACGGCTGAGCTCGGGCATAATTTGCCAGTAGAGAGACAACTAGCAGAGTACTCTTTAGAGAACCAAAAAAAAAGACGTGGCACATCACCCACGTTTCCGAAGCGTACTAAAAAACTGAGAATACCAGTGATTTTGCTAGAGCTTTTTTTTGTTTGGATCGAGATGTTGCGATTTTTTCATACTCTGGTTTACCCAGTTGAATGCGTCTACGAATTTCAGGTTCACAATCCCCATTTGATGTTATTATTGACCCTAGATAAACGATCCTTCCGACGACATCGCAATTTGCCACCTTGTGTGGTTGTGGAGCACCTTCTTGTTCTCGGTTGATTTTTTTTTTTTTAAGAAAATAGTCGCAAAAGGGGTAGACCTATTGTGTGGGCCCACAAAAGTTGCAGGTCATAGTTCTCTGGAAAAACTGATTTTGGAAGCTTATTTCATTCCGTAGCAGCCCTGTAAAAGAAGGATTCTTGATGAAGATTGGTCATTGGTGTCAATCTTGAGAGTAAATGGGTGAGACTGATCAGCGTGCCGAGTTCTTCGGCGGAATGTGGGCAATGGTGGTACAAGAGATTTTATTTCTCTGGAGCATCTGCCATGGAAATATCTGTAGAGCAATGACTGGTCTGCAACTCTTCTTCTATGTTCTAGAGGGTGAAGGGTATCTGTGAGAGTTGAGCTGTTTATCAAGCGAATGGCTCTTTTCTGAATGGAATCTAGAAGACGAAGAGAATGCCTTGGTGCTGAACCCCAAATGTGCGAGCAATACTCCAGTAGAGGTCGGATTTGAGCCTTGTACGTCGTCAACAGTTGATCAGGAGTAAAAAACTTTATGGCTTTCCACAGAAAACCTAGCCTCTGGCTTGCCGACTTTGCGATGTTAGCAACATTGTCATGCCAAGACATATTATTGGAGACCGTGACTCCCAAAATCGAGATGGAGGGACTTGGTTCAAGGGTATTTCCGGACATTGTGATGGGATGATTTGAGGAATTCACTTTCTTGGAAAACGTGGCACTTTGTGTTTTTTGGGCGTTGAACTGAACAAGATTGTTGGTTCCCCACTCGACGATAGCTTTAAGATCTCTATTGATGGAATCAACCTGTTCCTGCCTGAGTCTATTTGTATCATTCACCGAAAGTGATCGATAGGATGTGAAAGTTGAGACAAGTGTGCTATCGTCTGCGAAACTGTAAATGGGGTTCGTGGTGGTTTTCAAGAAGTCGTTGATGTGTAAAAGAAATAAGGTAGGTGACAGGATGGAACCCTGGGGGACCGCGGCATTGGTTTTAAACGCATCAGAAGAAATACCGTCAATTGTCACATGTAAGGAGCGATCTTGCATGAAGCTCAAGAGCCATTGGCGCAGTTTGGTTGGAAGACCGTAGGCAGATAATTTACTTAACAATTCCTGGTGCCAAACGCGGTCAAAGGCTTTAGATATATCCAAGGCTATTGTACGGGATTCACCAAACTTTTCAGTAGTGTTTGTCCAGAGCTGAGTGACATAAGCCAGCAAATCTCCAGTAGACCGGAGTTGTCGAAATCCATATTGTTGTCATAGATTATCTCAAATTTGTCCAGATATTTGATAAGTTCTGTGTTAATCGCTTTTTCCATATTTTTGGATATGACTGAGAGCAATGCAATAGGGCGATAATTTGCAGGAATAGTCTTCTTTTCTTTTTTCGGAATCGGTTGGACTTTAGCGTTTTTCCACATGGATGGAAATACTCCTTTGCTGTATGATAACTTGAAGAGTCTACAGAGAACTGGGGTGAGCTCTTGAGCACAGGTCTTCAGGACAATTGTCGGAATTCCATCTGATAATCAGTATCTTCGTTTTTTTGTAGTTTATTTGCAACCCATATCTTAAGCTCACAGATTCGAGTCTTTCGAGGAACATCGTCAGTTCTTTTTCATTGCTGGCAACCAAAAGGGTGTCATCTGCATATCTTAAATTTGAAAAATTTTGACCGCCCACAACAAAACCGTCGTCCCAGTTTTCCAGCACTATTCTCATTAAGTGTTCCGAATATATAGCAACGGAGATAATACACAGCCCTGTCTAACTCCTTCTTTAACCAAGGCTTCACCAGAGAGAAAGTTGTCCATCTTTATGACTGCCTTACTGTTTGCATATAAATTCTGAATGAGCATTACGAGATGAGATGGTACACCCATGTCCAAAAGAATATCCCACATCCTTGTCAATATCACATTATCGAATGCTTTTGTAAAGTCTACAAAGCAGAGGTAAAGGGGGCTATGTGTTCTAGCTTTTTCGATCAAAATACGTACATTAAGAATCTGTTCTCTTGTACCCCTACCCTTCACAAAACCTGCCTGCTCTGGGCTAATTTGAAATGTTGTAAAACGTTGCAATCTTAAATGGATAATATGGAGCATGATTTTACTGGCATGGGAG
Source organism: Agelastica alni (assembly GCA_950111635.1). NCBI lineage: Eukaryota > Metazoa > Arthropoda > Insecta > Coleoptera > Chrysomelidae > Agelastica > Agelastica alni. The sequence continues at coordinate 22,549,933 of OX467710.1, read as the reverse complement.
GAGATTAGAGCGATTAGTCGATAATTATCGCAATTATGTTTGTTGCCTTTTTTGTGAAGAGGTATAATCTTAGAAGTGGACCAGTCACAGGGCCATTGACCTGTTTCCCATATCATCTGACAGAGATTTTGTAACGTTGGTAGGCAGTATTCATCCAGATGTTTCCATATTTCAGCAGCAATGCCGTCAAAACCGACTGCTTTGTTGTTACTTAGGTTACTCACAGCTTCTTTAACCTCGCATTTCAATATGGATGGTTCCAGTGTATTGCTCGTGTTAGTCATAGAAGCAGTGTCGTCATCATATAGGCTCTGACAGTACTCTCTCCATATATATATATATATATATATATATATATATATATATATATATATATATATATATATATATATATATATAAGGATGTCCACAGGAGAATTAATTCACACCACTAGAGATAGGGAAAAATGGTCAGAAGTGATCGCAAACAACCATTAATGGATAGCAGCGAAAGAAGAAGAAAAACATTAGAAAATACAGTGACCACTATGGGTTATATTTTATGCAATGTATTTTTAATAAACCATTTTTATAATATTTAAATATAAATTATAACCTTAGATTATTTTCATGTGTTTATAAATGGTGTTGAGAAAAAATTGACTAATAGGTGTACGAAAAATATTTACTTTTTATTTTACCTTGATTTAAAAACTAATTAGATAAAGAAACACATTAAATGCAATTTAGAATTAATCACCATTTTAGTCCTAATAATGCTATTTACAAATACTCTTTTTAAAATAAACATTGATAATTCTGACCGCTTCATAAGTTATCATAACTCACCGACATAAAAACCAAACACACAAAAGTTCTCTGTATTTAAATTATTAATTTTCTGGAATGTTAGCTAATTTTATTTCTATGTATCAAGAATTTAATCTGCTTTTTTCACATCTTCGCCATAGTCGTCCCACAGGGAAAAATATGTAAAATTACCTACACCAGGTCATCTTTGGCAAATAATATTAATTATACAGTCAATAACTAATTTTTATACTAATAGTCAATCAGTTAAAATAAAAAACTAAACAAAATTACAGTTTTAAAATTATAGTTTTAAAATTGATTGATGAAAGCAAATGCTAGCATAATATTTAATAAATAAAAAAAAGTTTTACTAATGGGTACATTTTGAATTACCTTCCTACTAAATTAAATATATTTTTTTAGATGGTAGTTATGTCTTTTACATCGAAAATGAAAACGTGGCATCGCTGGATAAAGAATATCTTGTTACAAATAATCTAAAAAATTGGGAAGGAACTCTCAATATCACAGGAAATTTTTTAGGTAAGTTGTAGGAATATCCAAATAATTTTTTTTAAATATTCTCATACATATCTACATATCTTAAATGTTTGTGTCTGGCATGGGCCAGGATAGTATTGACAACAGCGCTATTTCTGGTGGAGATCATTTATGCCTGGTTGCCATTATGGATTAAGGGATACTTTTATGGGGGGTATTTTTTTGAGAGAACTTTTTTTTATTTACAATGAAAAATTTTCTTGTTCATTCCACTCTTTTTTTCTGTTTGATGCCCAACCATTAATGTCTTCTAATTTCTTATACTTTCACTTCTATCCATGTTTAAAAGTGTTTTACCAGTAATTCTTCAAAGTACTTTCATTTCGGTTGTTTCTAATAGTTGTTTAGTTTTCGATGTTTCTGGTCTAGTTTCTAGTCTTGGCCACCCACCTATTCTTGTTGCTTTCGTTGTTTGTTCCCTTACTTCTGCCTCAACATCGCCAAAGCCCGAGAGTTCCATGCCGAGATACTTAAATTTCTGTTCCTGCTGAATAACTTCTCCATCTACCTCCAGTTTATATCTCAATAGTGGAATGAAAACATAAATAGGATGGACGACAGGAGAATAGTAAAAATTGCTCGTGTTAAATCACTACGGTGTCGCAGGAGCATAGGGCGTCCTCGAAAGAGATGAACAATAGGCAAGTTGACGAAGAATAAGCAGGCGATTCGCCTAAAGTCAAGAAGGAAGAAGGAAAATCTTTTATAGACACCCTTTGTTGTCAACTGAAGTCTCGACAAAGAGTAGTGTGGGATTTATCCAACGCTCGATGTTACTAACTAAAAACCATTTAGTGTGGTTTTGTGGGTGGTGGAGATAATCTGGAATATTTTTTCGCCGATACTTTTCAGGATGTTGAGATATGATTTACTAATAATTTAAACTAATACATAAATAATATTGTTTTAGTTCCTCTAATTTTTAGTTTTTGGTCCAATGGTCCTTTATTTTCTCTTAATTATCTATTAATAGTTACAGTGTTAAGATGTTTTTAACCCTTTTAGGAAAAACCGTAATATCGTGTAGAAATAATCAGAATTCGGAAGTGTCAGAAGATAGTCTAGATGTTATAGTTGTGAGGAAAAAGAGATTAATCGATACAATTTTTACTGCATCGGTGGCCACTTTAGTTAGCATATTGTACATAAACTTCGGTTGTGCCATAGACTGGAGTGAACTCGGAAACATTTTAAAAAAACCAATCGGTCCTGGTGTAGGACTATTTGGACATTTTGTTGTGATGCCTGTGGTAAGTTAATGGTTAAAAAGTTAAATTTAAAAAAAGGTACTACTACTTATATTTACATCACCATAAAGACAATTTTTGAAAAATAATTATTTGTTTAAACAATTTATTAGTTTGACGATAGATTTGTTTACAAATTCCATTCTAATCTCTTTTATCTTTGTGCGTCCAAGGTAATCTAAAAATAAAATGACTAATTATCAAATTGGTTCATTACTTTACTATGTAAAAAACTTAATTTTTGTTTCTGGGAAAATCTGTGTTTTCTAAACCCTTGTGCCTAAAGAAAGTGGAAAATAGCTATTGTTCCAACAAAACTTTGCTTCTGTGGTCAGGATAACGACATTTCGAATGCACGTGTTTTTAAAAACATTCTCGACTCACATTCAATGCTGTATGGTTCCAGAACATTCTGGAACCGTAAGAGCTGTCAATAGGTTTTTGCATTTAGCCAGAATTTTCTAGAACTTTCTAGAGTGATTAAGAACTGTCTAACACTTTCATGGAGGTTTTTTTTTTAAGAAAATAGTCGCAAAAGGGTAGACCTATTGTGTGGGCGACTATTAGAAGGGGAAGGGATTATAGAAAGGAAATGATTGTGGACACGCTTTTTGAAAAGTTGCAGGTCATAGTTCTCTGGAAAAACTGATTTTGGAAGCTTATTCCATTCCGTAGCAGCCCTGTAAAAGAAGGATTCTTGATGAAGATTGGTCCTAGTAGTGTCAATCTTGAGAGTAAATGGGTGAGACTGATCAGCGTGCCGAGTTCTTCGGCCGAATGTGGCCAATGGTGGTACAAGAGTTTTTATTTCTCTGTAGAGCAATGACTGGTCTGCAACTCTTCTTCTATGTTCTAGAGGGTGAAGGGTATCTGTGAGAGTTGAGCGAATGGCTCTTTTCTGAATGGAATCTAGAAGACGAAGAGAATGCCTTGGTGCTGAACCCCAAATGTGCGAGCAATACTCCAGTAGAGGTCGGATTTGAGCCTTGTACGTCTTTAACAGTTGATCAGGAGTAAAAAACTTTCTGGCTTTCCACAGAAAACCTAGCCTCTGGCTTGCCGACTTTGCGATGTTAGCAACATGGTCATGCCAAGACATATTATTGGACACCGTGACTCCCAAAATCGAGATGAAGGGACTTGGTTCAAGGGTATTTCCGGACATTGTGATGGGATGATTTGAGGAATTTACTTTCTTGGAAAACGTGGCACTTTGTGTTTTTTGGGCGTTGAACTGAACAAGAATATTGGTTCCCCACTCGACGATTGCTTTAAGATCTCTATTGATGGAATCAACCTGTTCCTGGTATACATGTACAGGTGTTTTAGACTTAAATTTTTAAAGTAAGAGATCTGTTAGCTGTCCCCACCATATTCTCAAAGTCAGCTGATGTGCAGTGCCGAATTAAGTACCAGTGGCGTATTGTTGATATTTTATAACAGTTGCCAAATATTTATGTAGCAGAAAATGTATTAAAATTAAATAAAAATATATATATATATATATATATATATATATATACTAATAGTTTCGAGATCATTAGGGATTGTTCTTTTCGCCAGTGACAAATAATAATTACTCTCTTATTCTAATTGCTTTAATTTTACAATCATAACTTTCCATTAATACAACTCTATTATCGGGTGTTTTTTGCCACCGAAAAACCTAATTTAAAAATTACTTTTCTTAAAGTTGACTGCCCACCTTCAAAGCCTACTTTTGCATCGCTGCTTTAAAAATTCGGCCGTTGCTTTTGTATTTTATAAAAATTATTATCGATTTCTTTGATTCTTTGTCCCTGTCCTTCTGAAATGAGAAACGCATTCCGTTAGATGTTGTCGGAGCTGAAATACAAAGTTTTTTACCTGTCAGCCTCATCGTGGACACTGCAAAACACCTTCGATATTCCTGTCGCAACCAATAACCTGCGGCGATAATTATGAATTGGAACTTGCTAGTCATGTTTTGTCGCGTTTTTCATAAATTTAATCAGCAATTACCTCTTTTGTTTTCGCAGAATAGTTTTTCTTATTTTTCGGTCTACCCATTTTAAATTTATATTTAAAAAAAAAATAACAGCAAAAAAAGCACCCGCACATCCACGCACTCATACAACTACTGAAATTAAACCACACCTATAACCACCATCTACATGTTTACATATTCCCGCTTAAAAATTTTGCGCCTACTTCTTTGTTTACTTTTAAGCAGAGTTATTAGGCAACCTTCGTGTGCTTTGAAGTTTTATTCTGCTTCGACCAATTTAAACGGCAGTGGGCCCTAACAATAATAATTCAAGTCTAACTCATCTTAAATTTGGAGAACAGTGAATAAGTGTTTTATAAATAGTAATGTACGACTAATTCCTCACAAGACGTGTACAGTGGCGCCAGAAACGGAAGTGCAAAGATATGGGTATCCCACTAAATAACACAACTTTATACACTATTTGTTTTGCCGACGACCAAGTGGTTTTAGCCCAGGACTACGAAGACCTAGAGTATATGACCCGAAAGTTAATGGAAGAATATGCCAAATGGGATCTTGAAGTTAATTTAAACAAAACTGAATATATGTGCATAGGCGGGATACAACAAGACCTAGTCCTTGAAGACACACAGCAAAAAATAAAGCATACCAGCAAATATAAGTATCTGGGAATGTATATTACAGTAGACGGCAATACTGATGAAGCAATAAGGGACCGAATAATCCAGGGACGCAGAGCCATCAGCCTGTTGAATAGTGTACTGTGGGACAAAAATATATCGAAGGCCAACAAACATCGGATCTACAACAGTATTATTAAAAGCATAACCACATACGGCAGTGAGGTATGGCAACTGAAACAGCGCTCGGAAAATGCGTTAAGGGCAACCAAAATGGACTTCTGGAGACGCGCTGCGGGAAATTCAAGATTGGAAAGAATCAGAAATGAAAGGATTCAAGAAATTATGGGGGTCAAACATACAATAGTAGAGGACATTCAAGTTGCACAACTCAAATGGTATGGACACGTTCAGAGGATGAATGAGGACAGATTACCTAAGCAGATCTCGTCAAAGACAAAGACCTCAAACACAGGGGTTAAATCCCGCGAGTGTCGGAGGCCGTGTTGAAAAGACCGGTCGGGGTTCCCTACCAATACTGTATAAATATTAAAACGTTGCGCTGCGGAATTGGTGTTTTACCACGCTAGTTCCAATGCAAATAATCCTGAAAAATAATATTAGTAAATACCCTTACACTCATTTGGTCGGTCCGGTGTCGCGTGGAAATCTAAAAACTCTGGCTTATTACTAAAACTGTTTGACTGACTTATTACATTTGTAGTGCAAGTACATAGTTTCTTTCTCTAAATGTATGAAAAAAACCTGTTTTGTCTCCATTAAAAAGAAATTTTCGTAGGCTGTGGTTACAAAATCAAAGTTTGTGATGAATATAGCCCTTTTCCGTGCATTTTAGACGCAAGCAATTGAAACATGATATTTAGAAGCCAGGAACAAAAATTGTGTTACATAACGTTATGTACTCGTATTGAAGCAAAATGCCGATAATAAATTGTATGTATATTATTATGAAAGTTATCAATTTCATCATGCAATCAGTGTTTAAATAAATATGTTTTCTAAAATTAACACATGCAAACGATATTTACACACAAAAGTGAAAACAATCTTTTAATTTAGTTTTAGTTTAAATATTCATAAAAATATGGAAAGAGGATAAAAAGATACATTGATTGACATTATTTTTTAAAAAAATCTTTGGTAGTTTGTGATGAAAATAAAATAACATTATGGATTTCGCATAAAAGAATTTAAATAAGCTAAAAGTTGTCATTTTCATAGTCTAAGTTGGGCCAAGACAAAACATAAATACGGAATAGAGACCGCGCTCAACTTGTAGAGAGTGCCGATTGCGAAGCTGTCTGTCGTTAAGTTGACTGAGCAGTGTAATAAGCCAGTAATGGCAGTTATGGTGATTCACTGTCTCGTTATTAAATCGACTCTCATCTAACCATAAGATTAAATTAATAATATATACAAATACATATACCATCTTCATGTGCCGTCGTTAACCGAATTGGACCGAATTTTTTTTTGTTTTTTTATTCGTTGTCGTTCGTATGTGTTTTGACGTCTTGGGACTTCGACGATAGCAATTTTTAATTACCCATTAACTTCTCAAGCTAAAAAAATCTTTAAATGAGAATAACTTTTTATTTTAACATTTAATTTAAATGAAATAAAGCGTATATTCTGCTCCTAGCCGAGCTCTATCTACCCTTGATTCCGCATTAAAATCCGTTTAGTAATTTCAGTGATATGCCCGGACAAACAGACAGACAGAAAATTGCATGTTAATGTTTTGGTAACGTGCGAATAATCATTGGATCTTAAAAAAATGGATTTATTTTTAAATCACAGGCTTAAATCTTATTGAAATGTTTATATATGTATTTATGTAGCTACAATTTTTTGCGCATAAAAAATTAAAATTTCATTTAATGTTCCTAATTTTATAATTTAAAACATATATTGTGTTATTAAGATCTGTCCTCGCTTTGTTGTAATGGTAAATTAATTTTTTTCAGTTGAGCTACATTCTGGGTTTATTATTATTTCCCAACAATCCTGAAATGCAACTGGGACTCTTTTTTACTGGCGTATCTCCAGCAGGGGGGGCGTCAAATGTATGGGCAGTACTTCTTGAAGGAAACTTAAGTTTGTCCATTTCGATGACAGCCGCCAGTACTATAGCGGCGTTCGGACTTATGCCGTTGTGGATTTTTACCTTGGGTAAATAGATTTTATTGTTTAGTATATAAATTTAATTTTTGTCATAACCTTGAAAATATCAGCAAATTTTGGGTGATTTAAGAAATGTGGAAATGTGTGGTGACATTTTAAAATTCTGAAAATACCAGGGATTTTAGGAGATATTTTATTTTATTTAAACTCCAGAAAGATCCCAAATAAAAAAAAAATATTTCCCACCTTGGGAGATCGCTTGGTAGCAAAACTGGCAATACAAGCTTTGGCTTGAAATATTAATTTTTAACCCACCACCATTAATTATCATCAGCTGAAGAATGACACATTCATTTATTTTCAGGAAGAGTTATTTTTAAAAACGCAAAATTAGAAGTACCTTATACTGAAATTATGACGTATGTCGTCGCATTAATAGTACCTTTATTGATTGGATACTTAATCCAGAGATTCCTGAAGAAAGTTGCACACTTTATGACAAAAATTATCAAAGGATTCTCGTCGTTACTGATACTGTTTATCATTGTTTTCGCAATTGTTACCAATCTATATCTATTTAAGCTTTTTTCTTGGCAGGTAAGAACTTTAAATTTATTTTTCGATTTTAATGTATATATAATCTAGTGTTAAGCTTAGTTTAAGTAAAAATATTGAAAAAACATATAGGTAAATAAAAAACTTTGAAGAATCAAAATAGTTAAATACATACTAACGAATGAAATAACTATGTTTTGATTTTAATTTAATTTTTGAATAAAAATATTACTAAAATATAATTAACCAAACATATTAAATAAATTTGATATCAGCAAATAAAATAATTAATGAATTTAAGAAGCAAATACGGTATATTAAAGACATCAAAACAAACACATTAAAAAAACTTTAAACGAAAAAGAATTAGGTTGGGAATAACAACTGTAATTTATAAATTTATGATTTTGAGTGTTTTGTTTTTGTTTTATCAATGTTTTAATTCTTTTAGATTATCGTAGCCGGTATGGCTTTACCTTGGATCGGTTACCTTTCAGGTTATCTCTTGGCTAGATTATTGGGACAGAACCCAGTCAATTGTTTAACAATGGCCATCGAGGTGGGTATCCAGAATACTGGAATAGCGATATTTTTATTGAGATTCGCTTTGCCGCAACCTCAAGCAGATCTCACTACAGGTAAATAATTAGTGATGGTGCTAATATAAATTGTTTTATCCAAATTTTAACAAGTTTTAATCTTTTACAATATGCTATAAGCTTCTTCTAGACGCTCAATGTTATCATCAATATATTGCACAATAATTTATTTTGAACAATATTGCCAGTTGTTTCCAAACGACGCAATATATTTGCTCAATAACAAGTTATGTTTCGAACTTCCCATACTTAAAATGGTTTTTGTTAAAAAAAAAACAAGCTGCTATTGCCATTATTTTCAACAGAACGGTGCTCCTCCGCATTATGCGGCGATTGTTCGTCAGTATTTAGACCAAAGTTTTCCACGGTATTGGATTGTGAGAAGAGACAGCATTGAATGGCCTCCATAATCGCCAGATTTATCGCCCCTCGATTTCTTTTTGTGGGGACATCTGAAAAGTAAAATTTTTAAAACACAATCAGTGTTGTTGGAAGATTTGCGTCAAAGAATCGTTGACGAGTGCCGTCAAATTACTCCGAAAACTCTTCGGAATGTGCGCCAATGCATTTAAAAATTTTAGGGTAATTCTTACCCTCGCTTGGGGTTGAAAGTGGTGGAGTCAAAAGTACCGGAAATGAGTGTCCCTCTTTAATCAAAAATCGACGGGTCTGAGCGTTTTTCTAAAATGTTGGCGAGGCTCTGTTTCGTTTACGGTTGGCCACCCAGTATTGTGCAACATTTCAATAATATTGTATAGTATAAAATATTGCACAATAATTTATATTTGTAAATCATATCGAAATATTGCCCAATATTTGGAGTCGATAGAAAAGAGTTTATTTTACTATGCAATCTAGTAAATATTACTTTTTCATAAACTACAGCTGCGAATACATCAATACAATGTGAAGTGTATTAATAATAATATTAAGCAGCAGCCCGTCCTGGGAAGAATAAGGTTCAACATATTTGGTTACACCAACCTAAAACCTACCAATTTCAAAAAAATCTCACCCTATACAATCATGAACTTCGTGAGAAGGGCTGGATTGTGCGGTGAACTGTAACCTCTAGGGGTGAGCCACAATAGACCTACTAAGGGTCGCAGTGGAGGGGCGACCACGCTCCACTTACATGATACCTAACCTAACCTAACTAGTGGCAATTTAAAGCTCAGTATTATCGTCAGCTTTAAGCTGACCCTAGAAGCTCAATATTTTCACCAGTAAATTTCGCAATAATTAATATTGGATAGTCTATTGACCTTCTGCATAATATATTGAGTCGATCAAAAAGTTTAATTTTTATTGTGCAATTTTGTGAATATTGCTGTCTGTAGGTACTACTACATCGTATGTTGCGACCCATCAATACAATGTGCACTATATTGATGATAATATTGTGCTACTAGGGGTAACTTAAACTTTAAGCTGACTTAATTGATCATCAATAAATTGCACAGTTTTTGATATTGAACTATATATTGACCGTCTGTAAATCATATTAAAAGATTACATAATTTTTTGGCTGAATACAAAAGTTTAATACTTAATGTGCAATCTGGTAAATATTGCTTTATCTGTGGGCAATATTTCATCGGATGTTGCGATCCAGCAATATATTGTGCAGTATATTAATGGTTTGAGCAACCAAAGCTCAATATTATCTTTAATAAATTGCACAATATATCAATTGAGCCAAACAAAAATAGTTAAATTTTTATTGCGCAACCTGGCAAATATTGTGCAATATTTGCTATAACTAATAACCTAAAGGCTACAGAACGTTACTTTCTTTTTCTTTCACATGTTGATCGCAGAAGTTATTAGTGGTTTTTGAGCAATAATATTGCATCGTGTGGGTCGACCCGCAATTATTGAAGCCTAGGCGCCGTTTTACAATTAGTTTCATTAAATTTTTAACAATAAAAACCCACTAATTTTTGTTTTGTTTTTTAGTTGCTCCTGTTTCGGTTGCAGTTTTGACGCCGTTTCCTTTATTGTTTCTATTTTTGTACAAAAGAATCCGATCGCGTTTTTATCATTCTCATTCAAAATTATCGCAGGAGGAAATTGTAAAAGTGGACAATAATTTAAATGGAAGATTTTCTAACAGTAATGAGTTACGTTCAACGCCCTAAAATACTTTGTACTGTCGTCATAAAATGTTCGTTTTATAGTACAATGTTTAGTGTGTTGTACTATTATTAGTTTATAAAAATGTTGTATAGAGTGAAAATTACGTAGTCAGTATTCAAAATGATTTTAATAAGAATGATATTAATATGTTTGTAAAAAAATGACAACTGAATTTTGTCAAAATAATAATATATTAGTAAGAAAAGTTCAAATATTTTAAATAAACATATTTTTAACTTTATCGAAACGTAAATTAAATTATTGTCGTTTTAGCCGTTACTAAACATACAATTTTAAAATTGTTAGTGGCTAACGTTCATTTGCATCTTTTATTTATTATCCATGCTGAAATTAAAATTCCAGAGGAATATTTTTCGATAGACTTTGTACCTAAATTTGATCTGGTAAAAACTTATTTAATAGTGTTTTCATTATATCTATCATAAGTAAAAAAAATAATAGTTTTATTTACAATAACTATTTATAAGCTTCTTGTCATTTAATTTAATTATAAAAATTCAAGCTATTAGAGGTTTAAATTGCAAATAAACTACCTCTTCTTTTTTAAAATTGTGTGTACATTAAAGTGTAAGACGTTATATGAATAATTTGTTTTAGAAGTTACCAATTTTTGCATAATAACATTAAATATTTACCTATATATAAATAAATGTAAAAAAATTTTGGGGATGCAGCTATTTTTAATTGAAACTCTATTTTTTACTTTTTTGTAAAAGCTTTCGAAATTATGATTTATTTCTTTATCAGTTACTCTACAAAAATTATGGTATTATAATGGACAATTTAAAAAAAAAATACACTATATGAGTAAAATATAAATTAACATTCAGAAAATGAAAAAAAATTTTGACAGTACTTAATTTGAAAAGTCAAAATTAAGTTATTTAATGGAAGATATAGGTATAAAGGATGTAGTAGAATAGTTAATAGAAATTATTTTTGTAAAAGGTTGAATCAAGTTTTTGCAGAAATATTAAGTATATGGTTTTTCTTACCCAATTTCATTTCAATATCCAAAATATTAGAATAAAATATATTTAAATTTTGAAAATCAGTTTTTTTATTCATTGATTTTTTTTCATTTTTTATGTAGACCATTTCTAAAAAACGTCTTTTAAATAAATTATTTTCTCTAGTTAAAATTGAAATATTAGTAAAATCAATTGAATGTCCTGTACTATTTGCATGTTGTGATAAAGCGCAAGCGTTTGGTCTTGAGCAAATGTCACTTTTGTGAGAAACAATTCTTGATTTTAAATTTCTTAATGTTTCACCAATATAATTTTTATCACATTCAAAATTTTTTCATTTTCTGAATGTTAATTTATATTTTACTCATATACTATAAGTCTTTTTTTTTCTTTTTAATTTGTTCATTATTATACCATGATTTTTGTAGAGTAACTGATAAAGAAATAAATCATAATTTCGAAAGCTTTTACAAAAAAGTAAAAAAAAAGAGTTTCAATTAAAAATAGCTGCATCACCAAAAATTTTTTACATTTACAATTGTATTCAGCTACAAAAAGAATTGTTTATATATATATATATATATATATATATATATATATAAATAAAATATTACAATATTTTTCACACAACATTTGATGATTATTATTATTTTTACACTTTAAATGAGTTGCATGGAAAATTGATTGCTATAATATTTACAATTTGATGCTATAAAAGTATGAAAGACTTTTCAATTTTGATTTTTTTTATTTTTAATACTTATTTAACATCCTGAAAAACTAGTCTTGTTTTTTGTTTGGTTCGAAAGCACTCTCATTTTCACTATTCTTGAGGTTTTCTTAATTTTAACTGCATAGTTTATAAAGGTACGAAATGTTCGCCAATAAAAAACAAAAATTTAGCAATAATTTTGTTTTTAATTTCGCCAACATTCGCATATACTACATAATATATAATAATATTTTTTTTTTGTGAAAATATACACTTAAAATTTATATTTGATGTTAATTAAAAGATTACTTGGTTATAAGGGATCAGCGTCTGAAAGCCCACCCAACCCTGATATATACTGTTACGCTTATGGTTCGTTAATAATTGGTACACACTCAAAATAAAAAATAATTCACAAGACCAATATACTAGTCTACTGTCAATGTCAAAATTCTCACGCCTTCACCATAACATCGAATCATTCGTTGAAAGGATGATTCACTGAACAGGTCCTACATTTTATATTTTGGTCGCGATTCTTAACAATAATAATAAGCTGGGGGGCGGTTCCTTCCGAAACCAGCCAACGGCACTCAGACAATGTCCATTGTGTCTTCCCGTAACAGCCATTAGCGATCACACAATACTTTGCAGAAAATTCACGCATGATTTAATTTAATTTATGAAGCGGGATGTTTTCTTTGAGAAAGATATTTACACTATCTTGCACAAAAATATTGTTTTCCATTTTTGCTTGTTTTTGTTTGTCTTACTAAACAGGAAAGAGATTACAACGTATGCAAGAGATTAAACAAGTTTTCTTCTAAAAATGTGTTATTATTACTATAATGGCTTTGAAAATGAAATAAATATTCTACGAACTAAAAAACATAACAACTTCTTAAAAATAAATGTAATCTCTAATAAAACATTACTAATGTAATGTAATAAAGGTTCAAATAAACCACCTTGTGCCAAACAATAGCCAAATCTGTGGAACAGATTTTTTTATTGTTTTACACAAGGTGGTTTTTTTAAACCTTTATTGCATTAGATTTGTAATATTTTTTTCTAAAAATTCAACTTTTTAATTTATTTTTCAAAAGTTAATGTTATGTTTTTTGATTCGTAGCATATTTATTTTATTTTCAAGTCCGTTATGGTAAAAATGAACGATTTTTGGATGAGAAATTATTTGTCGTAGTCCCTTTTCCGATAAGTCAGACGCGTACGCAACGTAGAGAACATTTTCATACTGATTGCTAACGGAGTAATCACATGTCGCCGAAGTGGGGACAATTCAAATTAGAGAAGTGTAATTAATTACTACTATTTATCGTGAATATTTATGATATTTTGTGCTGGTCGAATGGCTACCGTCCAGGTCACTTTTACATTGAAATTTTTATGTTCCTCAAATATTTTTCCATGTCTGTCTGTTGCAATGGAGCATGCCCCAAATTTCCAGAAAACACGTACGCGAAGCGTCTATACAATTCTCGCGCCTTCACCATAACATCTGATCATTGGTTGAAAGGATGATTCACTTAACAGGTTCGGCCTTTTATATGTTGGTCGCGATTCCTAACAATACTTTGCAGGAAATTCACGCACAGCTAGATGATCCAATTTATGGAGCAGGATGTTTTTCTTTAAGAAATACATTTACAGTACTTTCCACAAAAATATTGTTTTCCATTTTTGATCGTGTTTGTTTCTTAAACCCACCGAAAATGGTAAACTGCCGTTTGGATCCTGAGCTTTTTGATGCCATTCAATGACAACGTGCGCTGACTCAGTTTATCTTTTTTGTCACGAATATTACAATATTTGTATTTGATAGATACAGGCCATCTTCGAATTCTTTTACTCTTTCAAGTCTCCAGAAACGAATACTTCTCCCGCTTACTCAATAAGCAACTGATGCGCGAGTTGAGTGACTAGTATGGCGGGAGTACAGATAAATCATCGTGAGAGCGGAAGATGAAGCATTTTGCAGGGAGAGTCAAATCTTTTCGTAAGAAAACACAAATTCCTTATCTTTAACAGTTTGTAAACCCTACTCTATATTATTCGAAACATTGTGTTTAATATGTAATTACTTTATTTATAATGTTTATAATCTACTTAATTTTATACATAAGATTGCTCAGAAATACGTTCATATTTCAAAAGGATAAATGATGTAAAACAAAATTTATTTTTTGTTGAATTTAAAAATTATCTTTTATTTATTATTTACTTAAAATTTTTTAAAAAATGTTATTTGAACAGAAAATATACTTGTGTTTAATGTTATACGTGTTTAATTTTACCTTTTGTTTTCGTGAGCTTTTACTGAAAACAAGTATTATTATTGCATTATCGTGACGCAAAAACCATGAACTGATTATTTTTTTTCGGATTGACAAATAAACGACGCAAAAGGCAAAAATAATATTCTTTGTTAACTGTTTGGCCAGTTGAAACGAACTCTTTGTAGACAACGCCATGGTTGTCAACATGACCTTGATTTTTGCCTTTACAACCATTAAAATATTTGTACCACTTAAAAAATTTGTGATTTTGTTACAACATTCATCGCTGTAACACTATTGTACCATTTTCAATGCATCGGAGTAAGAAATTTAATTTTTTTGACAAAATTTGATCCAAATTGTTTGCTCCACAGATTTTTCCATTTTAAAAAACTGTGTCAATTTTCTTTAACGCAAAAAACGTTGCAAATTATAACCTAATAAGGCAAATGTCATAAAATGTATGTCAGCTATTCACAGCAGTCATACCAACCTACCAAATAAATGTACACATCAATATTCTCATTACTTTTTGTCCAGAGTAGTACAACACATTTACAATTATATCAAAACTGAACTCTATGAATTATTTTACCAGAAACCTTCGTCAAATTCTAGACCAGAAACAGCTGATTAT
This sequence comes from Agelastica alni, assembly GCA_950111635.1. Taxonomy (NCBI): domain Eukaryota; kingdom Metazoa; phylum Arthropoda; class Insecta; order Coleoptera; family Chrysomelidae; genus Agelastica; species Agelastica alni. The sequence continues at coordinate 22,534,647 of OX467710.1, read as the reverse complement.
GCTGTATCATGCCTAAGTCAAATCTCGTCTTCGCTATGGCATTACTTTCTGGAAAGCATCCTCATCATGCACAAAAGATCTGATAGGTCGAAGTGCTTATTAAGAAGCAGCATAGCCTTAACGACCCCCACTACAATCTACCAATCCTCATCTTGCAAAGATATTTTTGTCGCCCAGAAAAAGATTATAAGATGTATAGCAGGAGTCTCAAGAAGTACAAACTGTAAAAGCCTTTTTAAAAATGTTAAAATACTAACATTACATGACAACCTTGACTGTTTTATCAAAAATGAAAATGTGCATTCTATTAATACTAGGTGTAAGACAGACTTTCATGTGCCATTTTGTAAAAATGCACTGACGTATAATTCCCCTAATGTAATAGAGCTCAGATTATTCAATTTGCTTCCCCTCGAACTGAAAAATATCCACAGCTTCAAAATCCTTCCTTTTGGAAAATAATTATTACTCCCTTCAGGAAATGATTGAATAAAAAAATGAAAATTTCAATGAATGTCTTACTTATACTTAGTAAACTGTCTACTTATCTTAAGTTTTATCTTTAAGCTTTTTATGACTAATTCTATACAATGTACCTTTTAATTGTCTTCAGGATAATAAAATTATTATTATAGCAGGGGAGCCGGGCATGCTAAATCGGTAGTTACTATTGCGTTTTAGGGACCTATTAGATTGTGAAGATTAGGTGCAAAAACTAAAAAAAAGTTTATGTGAAGTATGCTCTTTTTTGTAAGGGGGGGGGGGGGTTAGGCGTGTACACATTTTCAAAAATGTGAAAAAAACAGTCACATCGAAATACTCGAGCGCGTCAGATATTGATAGTGTATATACCCTACGTGTCTCTGGTCAGGTCAAGAGGACCAACAACCGACGAGCATGTATGAGAGCACTAATGAAAGTAGAGGAAGCAAAAGATGTGTGTAAGAACCGTAGCAAGTGGAAGGAAGTGGTCTCTGCCTACCCCTACGGGATAAGGCGTGACTATATGTATGTATGTATGTCTCTGATATAAGAGGTATGTTAATCTACCGGTTTGCATGGTGGGGGTGGCCGTTATAAGGGGTAAAAAAAAGAAAGTTATTCGACCGTGTCAGATATTCATAGGGAATGCTAAGTGGACCCAAAAAAATGTCCTATTCAAATGACTGACGATTTGGACGCGACCAAAGTCATGACCGATGTTAAAAAATTTATAAAAAAAAAACGTGACCTTGAAATACTGGAGCCCGTCAGATTGATGGCCTAGTCGGTCTTAATCATAACCTGACAATTATATGGAGGAAATTCGTTAATCTGACAATTTGAAAAAAGATTTTGTAATGAAACGCAACAAACTTCTGAATATTTTAGACAGCATATTGTTTGGTTTAATTGATTTTTTATTTTATGGTGACTTCATCTTAAATAATATAAGTATATATATATATATATATATATATATATATATATATATATATATATATATATTTGTAATTAAACGTTTAAATTGTAAAATAAAGCAACGCGCTACACTTGCGTAATTTATGATCACAGACATGAAGTACCTATCTACCTTCTGGATGTTTTTAAAACTGATTTTACTATTTGTCTGGCTTACTGCCGGCTTTCGTTTGCGCACAGTGTTGCTGTACGGCAAATCATGACATCGCATCGCATTTGTACCAGAATAGCAGAAACGCAGAGATATTTTCTTAAAAATTCTTTACAATTTTTTTTTAATATTAATATTTTTATAGCAGGATAGCAAAAACGCAGATATTTTCTTAAAAATTCTTGACAAAATTTTCTTTTAAAATATTAATATTTTTGTAGTCTAATAGCAGAATCACGAAGAGATATTTTCTTAAAAATTCTTGACAAAATTCTCCTGTAAGATATTAATATTTTTGTAGCAGGATAGCAGAAAAGCAAATAGATATTTTCTTAAAATCGCAACGCCTTGTGAAAATCGTCAGATTATATTTTTTCCGTAATAAAGGATTTCCTTCAAAATAAAATAAAAATTATTCGCGCTTGAATATTTCGAGGTGACTTATTTACAACTTTAAGACTCGTCCATTTTCTTATGTCACTGTTTGCGCCACCCTAAAATAAATTGGTGCGGCGCTCATGAATTGGTTTTAAAGTAATACCACTTTCTTATCATTATCACCTCTGATAAGAATTCAGTTTTTAATAATTGTTACCTTCGTTACCTTCTTTAACTTCGATTTTTACAATTTACGTTTTTTGGGCATTTCCATTCTTCACAGTTAAAACTGCTACGCGCTCAATGCCACATTATTATTCATGTATTAGTCAAACTGCGACATTGTGTCAATTTTTATTTAAATGTTCGCAAACTACAAGCACTTTTCTGCATGTAATTAACTTACCTTTGTCTTAATCTGACGCGCTCGAGTTTTTCTAAGGATCGATTTTTTTTACTTATCTGATCGACTGCCCTCAACGCACGCCGCTATATTAAGGGTTCATATATGGTGGGGGTACATTACAGGGTGCAAGGTTTCTCCCTACATGGTTTTCTAACGCGCTCGAGTAAAACGCGAAATTCCGTCTTGGGCTCCTCTACAATTACTTATCTGAATGGATCCGTGTGCTCATGACTATTAGTTAAAGTATCTATTATATCGTCAGACTTCAGCTCACCTTTAATAGTTGGATATTTCCGTTTCACCTCTTGCAGTCGTAGTTCCTTTTACGTTCTCGAGTAGGAACCTTCGAGTCAAATGATGGAAAGACATGGTCAGTAGCGTAGTTTCGATGATCAGATTTGTACACCAAAATAAAATAAACAATTGATTCACATTTAAACAAACTTATATTTTATTTCAAAAACACTTTTTAGTACACAGTGTAGAGACAAATACATATTCAATTAAAATGTTACATTATTATTAAAAAAAAATCTACAAAATAGGTCATACATACTAAAACTACACTTATATAGGTACCCGTAGTTATTCAAACTAATTTTTTCTTCCTCCTCTACGTCTCATTGATGAAGTACATTGTGGGCAGAACCATTTTCCTTTTGGAGGACAAGTTATACCAACGCAAGGATAATGGAACCACTCAGATGGACACTAAAAAATAAATTAAAATGTTACCTGTATATTCAGAAATCAGTGTTCAAGTAACTAAACCAACTACAAAGTAAAAAAAATTCCAGATACAAGCACAGATAAGAAAAGCGGGTAAAACAACTAATTGTAAGAATTGAAAAGTCAGAAACATTTTTTGGAACAAAGTTCCTTTAGGATGTTCAATGTTTACAAATTTATATACAGATATTTGTGAAATTTAAACATGGTGTTATATAGTACTGTCACGGATTGCGGCAAAAAGGGTCCGTCCCTGTCCGATTATTTGCCTTAAAGTGATGGCAACTCGATCACAAAAAAAAATGTAAAGAATTTTCTGATAATTCCTCTTTCATTGAAGTTAATTACACAGTGTTATAGTTTTGTAAAGATTGTATAAAGTTTGTGATTTATCCAGTAAGAATTTATTAAATAAAAAAATTGTTTAGTTTTGTAATGAGTGTTTAAAATCATCGAACCCAAATTAAATATCGTAATAGTACTTAAGTGTTTCTTGAACAATTTTTCTTAAACCCTACACACAGATTTTAAAAAGTTATATTATATCATTAGATTGTTGTTTGTAAAGGACTAAAATTCGAGAGCTAGAGAAGGTCGATGTTCAGTAATAATTGCTGGTTCAATCATGCAAAAGAAACTAAGGTCCAAACACAAACTGTCTGCGTTCATAACGGTGATAATTTAAAAAAAAACAGGATTCGAAGGACAACCAGTTTTTACTCCGGAAAGCGAGAGCGGTAGAAAGCAAGACAAGGGAGGATAAATAATGTTAACGTATATTCTCCCTTTATTTTTAACAATAGAAAATATAGAGATGATCAAAGTAAATATTTCAATAACAAAACAAGAATCTTTACAACATATTTTAATAACAAACATAGTAGGTTTACCAATCTGAGAAATTTACCTTAACCGCACTACCCGTAGCATCAAGCTTGGCAACTCTGCGTCACACAAAATGTAAGATGACGGAGATTGTTAAAAAATACAGAACTTATGTGTCTTACCAAGATATATTCGCTTTAGCACTTAGAGTATCACTTAACTACTAGTTACAATGAGCTAATCATGATTTAGCAAATTATCCAAGTAGAAAAGATAAATTGTGATGGGACATGTACGCAACAGAGGTTGCTAAATGACCTTCTACCAAGAAAGCTAGTGAGCAAGTGAGTTGCCGCCGATACCGGCGAATCTCAAGTACTAGATTGAATTGGTAACAGTCAAGGACGTTATATCGTGGTTTAATACTGTCAGAAAATTTTAGATTATACGCACGGTAAAAGTATACAAGCTTGTAGGAAGTGAGTCATAGTTTTTATGCAAGACTGTACCCGTGGAGACGTTACCCATACAGTTTTCATATGTATGCATAAACTAATACTTCCACATACTTTTAAAAGTTCTAATCCGGCAACGTCGCTTATGCGATGTACAGTATAGATGGATACTTGAATTTACAGTGGAAATTTCCGTTTTATTTTATGTTGTGTTTAATTTATATTGAATATAAAGATTATTATTTTTTGCGTTTCCAAAAATGCAATATATTCTATCTGTAATGACTGTGCATATTTAGTTATATGTAAAATTCTATTACATATTTATTCTTTTTTGTTTAAAAGAAGTCACTAGAATTAAGCGTATCGATGAGCATAGCTACACTTCTTACAATACGAAAATAAAAGTGATCGAAGAAAATATTTGTCACGTAAAATTTTACTATTAATATTAATAAAATATAAGTTTAAATTTCAGATAATTCTGTTAAACTATATGCCTTGTTTACTTTAAATTTAATCAAAAAGATTGTACTAATATTATTTTTGGTATTACTCAAATTTTGAAATTTTTTACCCGTAATAAATATATATGTTCTACTAAACATAATTTTGAATATTGATTTCTCCATCAGTCCGTTTGAATTTACCGCGCAAGTAATATATATACTCTAGTACAGCGTTGCTAAGTTGCTGTTCAACTCGCTAGTATGTATACTTTTTTATAAATTGTTGATCTTTACACGGTTATTTATTATTATTTTCTTTATTTTCTCTGGTTAGGAGGTCAATTGACTTCAAATTTTAAGGTAATTGTATTATTATGTCCTTAATAAGTATACAAAAATTTAGAATTTTCTGATGGTATGCCTACACCATGACAACTACCTTAAAGTTAAAAAAGGGGACACAGCTTAATAAATTTCGAGAAGAAATTTGCACTTGGGAAATCTGTGGATTTCAAACAATTGTCTTTTTAGGAATAAACAAGAAAATATTATTTCAATAGCTGTCATACATTTTGCAAAGGTTATAGTGTTATACAAAGTACATTTTGCAACATCGCTTATTGAAACAATTAGTTCGTGAATTATCTGTCCAATGTAAACAATGATATTATAGGTTAATACGAGTATTATTTGACAGAATAGTAAATATTTTCAAAGAAAAATGTATTACAAAAAACGAATACATAAATATTTTTCAATACATTTTTTAGAGTGTTATTATTTCAAAACGTTTTAAATACATTTTTTTTAAATTAATGTTTGTTACCCTGCTGATGATCTATGTTAAAGCATAGAGTACCCCCTGCATTAACTTTATGAGCAGCCAGAACGTGTCAATAAAGGCACAACTGGCTTTGGACATAATCCAAATAATTAATATTAGGGATAAAATGATAATGTGAAACAACTATCGATAGAAATAAATAGAAACTAATTATAATTGCAAAAAAGTTGAAGTAATGGACTTTTAAGGCTTGCAAAGTTTTCTAGATTAGAAGTCACAGGTGTTTAAAATTCCATAATATAATACAATTAAAAAACAGATTTTTAAACATACAAATAAAAAAAATAACTGAGCTTTCATATAAAAAAAAAATTTAACAATAACTTACATCTTCGTTGTCACAGGCAACCATGTCGCCGTAGGAAACCTGGTTGCAGAGACAATATCTAGGTTCATTTGGATCATATGTCCATTCTCCATCTATAAGTTCTGGATTTTGCGCAATAGCTTCAATTAATGGAGTGTCAGATGTAGGTACTACTACAGGGGCTGGTACCACTGGTTGAACAGTGACGGCTGATGCACTGGATGAACTGTTATTGCTCCATTTCCTTAAACCAATTTTCAATTAGAAAAATTGTACAAGGTGATTTTTAAAATTTACTCTTAATCTATAAAACTCATTTCTAAATTATCAGGTTTTAATTCCAAAATAATTAACTGATCTCATAAAAAAGTTTGTCTTAATTCGACTGAGATAAAATCTTTATAGATATAAAAATTTAAATAAAATCTAATAAAATTCAATAAATTACTTTTGTTTTTTCTTGTTGTTGGCGTGATCCTGTTGAATTGCTTGAATGGCAGTTTGTGCAGCACCTGCCAACTCTCGTCCTATTCCAAATTCATGACCATGTGCACCAGTATTAATGGCTTCATAAGATGCTTTCAAACTAGCTGTCCTCCGACCTTGTTGCATCTAATTAGAGAAAAACTTGTTAAATTTATCTGAATACACTGATTTTCAAAATAAAATATTCCTAACAAAATAATAAAATATGCTGTCAACAAATATATATATATATATATATATATATATATATATATATATATATATATATTTATATATATATACAAATAAAATGTGTCCTCTCAAAATAAATCCATTTTTCTTAGCTCACATGACTATTTGCACGTTAGGTACCAAAATATAAACACACATTTTTTAATTTTTTGTCTGTCTGTTTCTTTGTCTGGGCACTTCTCTGAAATTACCAAACGAATTTTAATGCATTTTTAACAGGTAGATAGAGCTTAGCTAGGAGCAGAATACAGGTTTTATTTAATTTAAATCGGATGTTAGAAAAAAAGTTATTCTCAATTAAAGATCTTTTAAGTCTGAGAAGTTACAAGGCAAATAATAATTGCTATTGTCGAATTCCTATAGACGTTACAATATGACCAAACATTTAAAAGAAAAAAAATCGGTTAGATTTTAATTAGTTAGTTTAGTTTCTAAAAAATCAATAGATGGCACCATTAATTTTTAAAATGAAATATAAAATTTTTTACAACAATCCACCTGACCAGCATCATTTTAAAATTTGGTTCCTTAAAAATTCACTAGATGATTTACTGTTCATTTTTAAAACGCATATGGTGGTCTAAAAAGAAATTCTTTGGTGTAATTCGGATGTCAAGAAAAAAGTTATCTTCATATAAAGATACTAATATAAAACTAAATTCCATGTGGTCAAAATCGAGGGCAGCAGCCAGTCTTTTTCATAAAATGCTTACCTGTTGCGTTGCTGCAATTGCTTGTGATGCAGCTGCAGCAATTGCTGGTCCTGCACCTAAAGTATGTCCAAGGTTATATGACATGGTAGTTGTAGTAGCAGTGGGTTGAACAGACTGAACAGAAGTAGTAGCATGCCTTGTTTCTAACAGAGGAGGGGGTATTGGTGGTGCTAATGCTTGACGTTTTTCAGTCAATTGTGAAGTTAATACAACTCCACTCTCTTTGCGTTTTTCAGCTCTTGGTCTCGAGTATCTGAAAGAACTAATAACAAACAAAATCTTGAGTGTTACAACTTTAAGACAATATTTTATAATGCTTTAATGATCAGAAGAGCTATATTTCAAATTAAACTTTGTTTATCTATAATATTATAATTCCAATTTTAGCATTTTCTATAGTAACTTGGTCAATACACCCCATTTTCTTATTACCTATCATATCTGTTTTCTTTTTGTTGAAGCGATGACATACTAGGATTACTATTTGGTGTATCCAACTCCAAAGACCTTTTTTCCAAAACTTCCGTTATGCCTTTGTTGTCTGCTTCCAATTCACACTTAAATTTGTGTAATTCGGAGTCCAATCTTCTTAAATATTTATCAACCAAATCATACATTTGACTGGCTAAATGAACCTAACAACCAAAATAGTCATAACATGAACTATTTAAAATAAATTATAGTTATTTGTAATAATACAAGTTACAGAAAATGTACATGGAGGTTTAAAAAGGCAACAATTGGGGATGTAAACAAGGCAAAGAATGAGTATAAAAGGTTAAAAGGTGTGGCAAGAAAGAAGGAAGGTGATTAAGATAAATTTGATAGAAGGTTATCTGTGACGATTTCCAAAACAACATTAAACTATTCTGGAAGTCCATAAAAACAGCCAGAGGTAAAAATACTATCTCGCAACTGGAAAAAATTAGAAACTAAAATGTTACAGTAAAAGAAGAGGGATGCGTTTTAAAGAGATGAAAGGAATACTTCAAAAGTCTATTTGAGAAAGAGGATACACAAGTACAGGCCCCATTCGGAGACATGAGTGAAAGTTGCAATAAAAGTGAAATTAGTACGACAGAAATTGTGGAAGCGTTGAACAGTATGAAATTGGGTAAAGCTGCTGGGTACGACATGATAACAGTTGAAATGCTGAAGGCTGGACAAAGCGTGGTTTTTAACATTTGTTGGAGGAGTGGTAGAGTAGCAGATGACTGGTGCAAGGCCGTTATCGTGCCGCATTACAAGGGAAAAGGTTCGCAACAGGACTGTAAGAACTACCGAGGCATTAGATTACTCAGTATTGTCGGCAAACTGTATGCAAAGATATTAAGATATTGATTAAAAGAGTGACGAATGAAACTAATGAGATGATATGGGATGTGCAAACAGAATTAGAAAGGTGAGAAGAAAAAGAAGATGTATGGATCAGGTCTTTTCATTACAAGGTATAGTCCAAACATTCTTGGCTAAAAGTCAGAAGGTCTATTGCGCTTTTATAGACTTAAAAAAACCTATGACAGAGTGGTGAGGAGTGGTCGACATTATTCAAGTATGGGGTGGGTAGTAGTTTTAGTTTTTTTTCACTGCTTGCGTCAGGATAAACGGAGCTTACAGAGACTGGTTTAACACCGAAAAAGGTGCGAGACAGGGATGTGTGGCTTCGCCATGGCTGTTTAACTTATGCATAAACAATTGTTTAAAAGATTTAAAAGTGCGTATGGATTAAGAATAAATGATTTAATCGTCAAATGCCTTCTTTACACCGATGATCAAGTCATATTAGCGTCATCTGAAGAAGAGTTACAGGCGATGGTTAATGTTATGCATGATGCCCTGAAAATCAAAAGGATAAAAATAAATGTAAACAAAATGAAAGTAATGGTTTTTGAAAGAGAAGAAAGCATAACAAACTGTAAAGTTCTGATTAAGGGAGAAAGAGTGGAACAAGTAAATGAGTTTGTATACTTGTATTCAAAATTTACGAGAGATGGAAAGTATGACAGTGACATTGAGAGAAGGGTGTTGACACGAAAACAAATGAATGGGGCACTGCATAACTTTGTGAACAGCCAGAAAGTGTTTGGGTGTTTGGCAGAAGAAGCATGAAAATAGGATTAATGCAGCGAAGATGAGTAGTCTGAGAAGTATAGCTGGAGTGACTCAGTTGGATAAAGTAAAGAATAGTGAGATAAGAGAACGCTGTGGTGTAAAAGAAGATGTGGTTACAATCTAGATAAAGGAATGCTTAGATGGTTTGGACACGTAGAAAGGATGGACAAAGGAAGATTGACGAAACAAATGTATAAGGCGAGTGTTAATGGACAAGTCGGTAGAGGTCACCTCGGCAAACATATCTTGATCAGATTAACATTGTTTTGAAGAATGGCCAAGTCAAGAGTACCAACAACAGACGAGCATGTATGAGAGTACTGATGAAAGTAGAGGAAGCAGCAAAAGATGTGTGTAAGAACCGTAGCAAGTGGAAGGAAGTGGTCTCTGCCTACCCCTACGGGAAAAAGGCGCAACTATATGTATGTAATACTCTGGTGAATGGTTTCCTTACATTTTATTAAATGTGTCTGTTTATGTTTGAAAAAAAAGTGAATAAATTTGCAATTCAATAAAGTGTGCTTTTACGATCTCCTAGAATACATCATTTTACATAAGTTATTAACATTTTTATTCTATGGTAAACAAAATATTGTAAGCATAAAAATGAAGCCTTTAATTGACAAAAATAACTTTGTAATGAGTTAAATCTTTAAGTTTACAACTCATAAAAGAAATAAAGGTAATATTTTTATGTAGTGGACATCAAAAATAAATAAAATATGTCAATGCTGTTGATAAATTTGATTGGGTACTCCTCTTGTTGAATTTATTAAAGTCTTATCTGCACATAATCACAGAAAGGATACCTAATGAAAATAATAAAATGTATTTTATTAACTAAATGAATGCATAAACAAGTGCCTTAGCCAAAAGAAATATAATTAGACAAAACATTTTTACCTTTTCATCTGCCTCTTCCAATGTCTTATAATACTCTTTTCTAATTGTTTGGAATTCTGCATCAACAGATTGAGGTAATTCAGTAGGGTATCTTTTGCAATCATTAAAAAAACTTTTAACCCTTTTTTCGAGCTCATCCATATTATCTAGTAAATTATTTGTATAACAGATTTAGATCATTATTTGAAAGTGGGGTCCACCAAATTTTTAGAGATAAAACATCAAAAATTTAACTTTTTTATAGTTTATATTTGTTTTATTATGAAAAAAAAATAAAATTTCAAAAAGATGACTGGTTTATCAATTTTTATTTTTTTAGTTTCAAAGTACAAAAAAAACCATTTCTGACAAGTTTTTTTTAACTTTTAATGTCAACCTTTTTTTAATGTTAAAAAGACCAATTTAAAAAAATCTTTATAAATGTTAATTTTATGTTTTAGGCCGAAAATATGATGGACCTTACTTCTAAATAATTACCCAGATTTAAATATGCACAATCAAAAAAATAAGTAATTTTGCTACAAAAAATAATAAATTTAATTATCAAAAGTCAATTCAAACAATAACTAGATGACATTTTTTAAATAGTCAGAGCTCTGTAGTCAAGGACGTTATTCCCGTTTTCAGTATTTGCTACCTCTTCATGTATTCGCAAATTAAATAGAAGAGGGAGATTGAGTTAACCTGAAGTCCTGATTTATGAACTTCCAAACATCCATAGGACTGAAGGTACTGCTTTAGTCATTCAAGACATACTGAAAGGCTGTGCAACAGAAAGGGAAACAATTCTTTTAGGTTGCAGTGTATTGACACCCCTATCACCAATTAATTAAGTGACATTCAAGAATTGCTTGAATCACAAGATGAAGATTTGACTGACTGAAACCAACTTGAAACAAAAAATTGAATCCACATTTCATTGAAGAGAAAGTTTCAAGGAGCATTGAAAAGGTGAATAAATCTTTAGTGAAGGTTTATGGATAGCAAGTGATAATGTGATTTGTTCATTAACATTAATTCCTCTATGAAAAGAAGTCTTGTTTTTAAAAGGCTGTCACAGCTAAACATCAATTTAAATTAAGACTTTTTAAAAGCGACAAAGCAAGAAAAAATGACTACCATTGTTTTTCAATTAATTTAGTTTGACCATAACATTTAATCTTTTTTTAGGTAATGTTTGTACTGCATTATGTTTATATTTAATTTTTTCGCAAAAAATAAAGCCAAAATTGTTCTATCCAAAAATGATTACCGATTAAAACTATTTAGATAGAAAATATACTTACTGTGAATAGTTAAATCCATTTCCCTCATATCTGTAAACCTATCTCTTAGCTCCTGTGGTAAATGTTCTATCACTAAAATTGTTAGGTTATGTTAGTAGTGTGTTTTAATCATAAAATAAGTTACTTACTTTCAAGGTAATCTTCCAAGTACAGCATTTTGATTAATTTTTATGAATCAACTTAAACTGTTTATTTTTAAGATAATCCTAAACGTTATTTTTTACATTTATAATGAAAACTACTTTTAGTGATGGCTTCATAACTTTTGGCTTGGGTACATCTGTCACTTGTCATAATGACTCATCGACATATCTCATAAGCGTTCCAAATTTCTAGAATATTCCAGAACATCCATATAAAAAATAAAAATATTCTTTGGGTGTATCTATACTTACAAAGGCCGTCTTTTTAAGTATGTTAAAATAACGAACTGTTCAATGGAACAAGATTCATTAGTTGATTCTTCATGAATTCTTTTAAACGGCAGAGGAGTCAGTTAAACTCAAATTAATAAAGTGAATGTTGTGTTTGACATCTAACATAAATTAGTGACATTTTATAAATACACTGACAATAAACAACTTTTTGTTATTCATAGAAATTTACATTGTATTAAATTAGAAATCCAACACCCTCATTAAATTTCAGGTGGTTGTCTTGCAACTATGTAATTGATGCATTTATTTATCACTGGAGCAAAAACTTCTTATATTATTAATTGGCTATAATTATTTGCAAAATTCTTGGCCAACTTAAAAAAGAAATATATTATTGTTGCTTATCAGATTTATTCATTTCAGAATGAGCATTTATTACAAAAACGTTCCACGTATTAGTAAACACTACTTTTAAATTACTAGAGCTTTCTGGATTGAGCATGTGCAGTTCTCGACCAACAGTAGTCTAGTATAAATAGGAACGCTGCCGCTACGCAGTTCAAAATAAAATTGTGTTTGTGAGTTATCAAGTTTTAAAAGGTTTTATCAATATGTCGTTTTTACCTATGTTTTTACGGGATTTCGCAAGGCCCTTACGAATGATGGAACAGCAAATGAAACTTGCAGATGAGATTTTTCGTCCAACATTTGGTTATTATCTTAATCAACCAAGATTTAAAATCGAATATCCAGAATTGGAGAAAGAAGCCGCCATAGAGGATAAGGAAAAATTTCAGGTTCAGATTAACTTGCAAGACTTTAAACCAGAGGATATAAAGGTTAAAACCATTGATGGAAACACAATTCAAATTGAAGCAAAATATGAAGAAAATCACGATGATAAAGGTTTTGTTTTAAAACATCTTGTAAGGAGATTTGTACTTCCAAAAGGACATGATGTACAGAAAGCATACTCAACTTTATCTTCTGATGGACTATTGACAATTACTACTCCAAAAAATCAACAAGAAGAGAAAACGATCCCCATTGAACATGCAAAATCTGAAACGGAGTCTTAATAAAAAATTTATTAATAAACTAATACATATGTAGTTTTGTTAAGGCATAATTGTAAAAGTAGTTTTTATGTTAAATTGTTTGTCATGTGTATAATTGTAAGCACTATTAATAAAATCAATTTATATAAATTTTTTAAATAAACAATCATTCTTTAATATAAATTAAGTTCAATAAATTGGACACAAATTTTTACAGAATGCATTTGTTTAATTAATTGTAAAATACCAACAAAAAAAAACAATAAAAAGCTTTGCTGAAATGGTTGTAATTACTACTCATGATACTTTTTTATAAACTAATATGCTGGTATTTGATTTCAACTTATCAAAACATTTATTTTTAAATGCATTAACTATCACAGGCATTCAAAAATGAAAAATTATTGAAACTTAAAAACTTCACTGTGTTTCATAGTAGATACCTACCAACGTCTCTCAATCAAAGATTGTAAAAAAAAATGTAAAATATACCATACAAAATAAAAACAAGAATTTAGGTATTACGAATCTATTAAACCACAATTAGAAATTATTATGTCTACATAGGGTTTTCCTATTTTACGGCCGTAATCTTGAACTTTTAACAAATTTCTATATCCCTTGATCACTCTTCCAAATACAACATTTTTGTGATCAAATTGTTCTGTTTTAGTAAAAGTTATTATGAATTGAGAATTATTGTCAGTAGGAGATAAACGTTTCATAGACACTACACCTAAAAAAAATTGACACTAAAAAGTAATTTGGGTTTTTATGTTTTACCAACGGTGCAGTGATTATAAAATTATTAAAAGCAGTGAATATTAATTATCAATTTAAAACTTGGTTTTCTCCAACCAGTGTATCAAAATGATCGACTGCGGTAAAGTCAGGAGAATAAAAAGAATATCCCTTAATCTCCAACCTCTGCGATACAACATAGAAGTGTACGTTGAAATTTACGAGGCAACAACTGACCCCAAAGTTAATGCTTTTGGAAAAAACAGTGCTTCTGGTATTGTAAAGAAACTGAAAGATTTCAGGTTCTTGCGTAGCTTAGTCACATATGGTATAACGTATTATTTAGAGTCAATCTTGTAAGTAACGAACTTCAGAGAAAAAATGTTAACTTATAGAGTGCTTTAGACCTGATTGAAAACGTTAAGACTTTCTTGGAAAATATGAGATCGGAGAATGGTTTAAATAGTGTCATAGCTGATGCGAAAGAGCTGGCAGAGAAATTGGAGATCGGTCCAGAGTGAAGATCAACCTGTTGGGGCAGGAAAGACCTCTTTCAAAGCAAATTTCCTCTATGTGATCTTGTATCAAGCAATCAGCTCTTTGTCAGAGAGGTTTGATCAAATGCAGAAGCATAGTGATAACTTCAAATTTCTCTATGACGTTCTTAGCCTTCAGCAGAAGGGAAAAATGAGCTGAGAGCGCTGTTTTAATCTGCAGTCAGTTTTGACTGACAAAAACGAATGTGATGTAGATGGAAATGAGCTGCTGGATGAGATCTTACTTATAGCACCAATGCAGCCACAAAAGTGATGCCCCTAAAAGACTCTGTTACTTAACTACTAATTATTTCATAGACACGTTTTCCAATGTTTTTTGTGAGTTAAAGAATCCTACCATTCCTGTGTTAGTTGCTAGTGGAGAGAGGAGTTTTTCAAAATTGAAACTAATTAAAAACTACCCAAGGTTGACCATTTACCAAAAGAGTTTGAGCGGATTAATGCCCTTGGCTGTAGAAAACGAATTGCTCAATGCCATCAATACAGACACAATCTTAAGAGATTTTGCAAAGCAAAAGGTCAGAAAAATACACTTTTGATGTTTCTAATTTTGTAGTTTTTTCTTCATTAGTGTTAAAGAAGTGTTCCATATGATAATAAGATTGTATTATATTTTCAATAATAAATAAATGATTTAATATTCAATTGCTGAAATACTATAATGCTAATGTCAATGTAATATTGACTTTACTGTATGAAATGATTTCGAAATGAAGAAGTATCATTGACTTTTTTGTAGACCAATTACAATGGTATAACTATTTTTAGGTACACCGGTTGTATTTAATATCACAAAATTCATTATCTTATGGAAACCTAGCAGAAAAATGGCATTATAAAATAAGCAAAAACCCTTTGAATATAAAACAAACAGGAGCGAGTAGGTATTGCTACTCTGAATGATTACCCTATAAACGTGTCAATAAATTGAATTTTTAATAGATTTTAGCACTTAAGTTTTAATAACGGTTAAAATTAGTGAGACAAGACAGTGTTGTATGATTTGGCTTAAATACTTACTTAGTAGCTGGTAAACTATTGTTAGGTATTTTACCTACGGAGACTATAACGACAAATATGCTTAGTTGTTAGTGTTTTTAATGATAAATTTGTTAAATATTTAGAAATAATAAGAATTCTTTTTGAATATTTTTAGGTCTGTGAGAGTAAAAAAAAATAATAATAATCGAATTATTTTATCTTCTTGTGGTAAAAAAACTAAAATCCATAGTTTTTAGGTTGCCGGGGTGGTATAAATAATTTTATTACAACCATTGTGATCTCAAAATTTAAGACCATAATTTGTTGTTTCACATGTAATTTAGGTTGCCTATGTCAAGCATCATATTTCCACTTCTGGTTCGATGCATTATTCGTTATTTAGAATTTTTTTAGGTAACAAATTAATCAAAATTTAAACATATTCAGAATAAATCATTTACCTGCTTTAGTGTGCTTCAAAACATGATTTTCTTCTGGAAACGTCTTGCCGTATATTGAACATCCACCGCGGCCTGTTCCTAGCGTAATATCTCCCGTTTCCATAAATTTTCCCCTTACTATTCGATGAACCAAGCAATTTTTGTACGTCAAGGTGTCTCCCTTGCATATTTCCATAAAATTTTGGACAGTTACAGGAACAAAATCAAAGTACAATTCTAGAATTATTTTACCTAAATATTCCCCATCTCTAACTCTGAATTCCAAAAAACACCTGAAAGTATATTTTTGAAATAAAATCAATAGATAATAACTCAAATACGGCAAATAGAAATTTAAATACATAAATATAGTCACGTTTTTTTCCTGTAGGGGTAGACATAGAGTCACTCCAGCTTAACTTCTCAGACTACTCACGTCCGCAGCATTGATTTTACTTTTATGATTCTTCTACCAAACCCAACATTCACTACCATACATAAGTGTAGAAACCAGCACTCCTCTACGGGAATAGTTCACGAATTGTTGTCCCTAACATAGATAAAGTGTCAGGCAAAAGCTTATTGTATGACATTAGTGTGTGCCAATTAGCATATCAGCGCATTAGTTCGTGTATGTTAAATTTTAATTTATTTTTTTTTCATTGAGGTGTGCGTGATTTAATAAAAATGGACAAAATTGAGATAAGAGGTGCGATAAAGTACCTCTGTAAAAAGGGGTTACCACCGCAAGAAATTTATGAGGTCGTGGTAGAAGTATTGGGTGACTCTGCTCCTTCGTACCAGGTAATCAAGAAATGGTCACGAGATTTTAATCTGGAAAGAAAGTCCTGCCAACATTCACCAGGTGCAGGAGCCCCCAAAACTGTGGTGACCAACGAAAATGTGAATTTAGTACATGACATGGTATTAAATGACAAAAGAATTACAGTCAAGGCTACAGCAGAGACAAGTAGGTTTTCCGTTGAAAGCGTTAAAAAAATTTTACATTAGAAATTGGGTCTCAAAACACTCTCTGTACGTTGGGTTCCACGAATGCTAACCGCAGACCAGAAGCGTGCTCGCCAGATTGCAGTGGAGACAAATTTGGAGATCATTAACAGAAATACCAATGAATTTAAGCGAAAATTTCTTACGGTCGACGAAACATGGGTTCATCACTCTGATTCAAAATTCAAAAAAAAGGCATGGACTGGTGGCATAGGGGATCCCCTACCCCTAGAAAATTACGTGTTGTCCCATCAGTTGGTAAGATCATGGCTACAGTTTTTTGAGATTTTGAAGGTGTTATTTTCGTGGATTATTAACCGCGTGGGCTCACCATAACGGGTGAATATTACGCGAAGCGATCAGAGAAAAGAGAAAAATTGAGTCAAGGTTTGTTCTTTCACCAGGACAACGCTCCGGCCCACAAAAGTCGTGTTACAATTGCTGCCATTCACAATTCAGGATTTGAACCCCATTATTCTCCAGATTTGGCCCCCATCTATTCCCAAAAGTAAAAATTAAAACATCTTCGTGGAATTCGCTTAGCTGATGATAAGTGTATAAACGTATAAACGTTGCAGGTGAATATATTAAAAAATAAATTAGTTTCATTCTTCTCATGTGTTTGCTTCTGTTAGGGACAACAATTCGTGAACTATCCTCGTATGCATAGCCATTCGTGCCTTTTTGACACGTTCTGGCTGCTCATTAAGTTATGTAGGGCCCCATTCATTTGTTTCCGTGCCAACACCATTTGCCCAACATAACAGTCATACTTTTCGTCTCTCGTAAACTTTAAACCCAAGTATACAAACTTATTCACTTGTTCCACTCTTTCTCCTTCAATCAGCACCGCGCAGTTTGTCATGCTTTCTTTTCTTTCAAAAACCATTACTTTCGTCTCGCTTACATTCACTTTAATCCCTTTGATTTTTTGGCATCATGCATAATATTAACCATCGCCGGCAACTCCTTTTCATATAATGCTAATATGACTCGATCATCGGCGTAAAGGAGGCATTTGACGATAAAATCATTCATTTTTAATCCATATGCACTCTCTTTCCAATATTTTTAACAACCGTCTATGTATAAGTTAAACGGCCATAACGAAGTCACACATCCCTATCTAACACCTTTTTCGATGTTAAACCAGTCTGTGTAAGCACCGTTTATCCTGACACAAGCACTGGAATATTGCTACTGAGTAGATATAAAAAATAGTTTTAAGCAACAATTAACCAAAGGGTTATTTACTTCGGTCGAATTGGAGCAACGTCTTCAGAAATGCACAAACCGCCGCTAATAGATTCTTCGGATTTTAAAATAGCATCGTGATCTGTCGCATCGGTGATAATTAATGGAAACTTACAGCTATGTGACAAATTACAAATGGTTTTTTCCCATCGTTTGTCCATTTCCTTTTTGGAATAGTAGGATTGCTGCAAGCACAAAGTCACGAGTTAAAGTTTTATTATTATTAAATTTTTACAGAACAATTAAAAAAAAAGGCTGAAAACAATCAGGCGTTAAATTAAACCTTATCAATTGAATGGTGTAGACAAAGACTTAAATTTATAAAGAAAGTGACCTGTCAACCCACCATATTCCCAAAGTCAGCAGATGTGCAGTGCCAATTCAAACCGAATTGGGTACCAATGGCGTATCGTAAATATTTTGTAACGGGTACCAAATATTTATGTATTTGTTCTATTGTAATTTATGATATTTTTCAAGAACAATTATTACTCTTTCTAAAAGAAAGTGTTAAAATATTGCCGTAAAATTATTACAAGATTAAACATTTTACTTCTATTTAACATATTGCTAGAAAAAGATATAAAAGAAACAAAAATACAAACGAATGGTTCCTTAGCAAATAAGTCCCAACAAATTGTGGGATACGCAGACGACCTGAATCTCATGGCAAGATCTGTATTAGAACTAAAAGACGCGTACAAAAAACTAGAGACCAAGGCACAAGAAATTGGCTTAGAAGTAAACGAAGAAAAAACAAAATACTTAGCCATAAGACCAACCAGAAGAATGAGGCAAAACCTAACCATTAAAGACCGAAACTTTGAAGTGGTCCACACAAAGATAAAGATCTACCAAACTATGATTAGACCAGTGGTGATACATGGAAGCCAAGCCTGAACGCTGACAATAAGAAACGAAGAAAGGCTCCTAAGATTTGAGAGAAAAATACTCCAAAAAATCTTCGGTCCGATACAAGAAGAAGAAGAAGGATGGAGAATAAGATACAACCACGAACTAAGAAAACTTTATAAATCACCAGGCGTGGTAACATTCATCAAAATATTAAGACTGAAGTGGGCTGGACATATGATAAGAATGCCCAATAAAAGAACGCCAAAAAGAATATATATATATATATATAAATGTGTCCGGATAGGTTTCCGCGGAATATTTGTATTTGTATTTGTTCGGGTTGAACCGCGTCTAGGAATTTGTTTATTTCGACCTTCGAAGCTTTCGATTTTGAAGCCATTTTCAAGAAGTAGAAAGTAAATTTTTTTGGATTTTCACACTCGTACCACTACTTATACAGCACACCCATCCTTAAATCCTCAGTAATCTCGAAGGAGTAAGCATATTGAGACCTCAGTGTGAAAATCACTTCTTATCCCAAAAAAATTTACTTTCTACTTCTTGAAAATGGCTTCAAAATCTAAGCCGAAATGTCGAAATAAACAAATTTCTAGACGTGGTTCAACCCGAACTTTAAGTATTACATATATATATATATATATATATATATATATATATATATATATATATATATATATATATATATATATGGGGCACCCCATACGACACGGTCCCTGTAAACCAAACCAATAATTTTTTCGGGAATTTTCCCGTGTTGTATGGGGTGCCCCACCCTGTATATACATATTATAAGGCACATTTAAAAGGAACGAGCGCCAGGGTAAAACCTCGACGTCGATGGGCGGAGAACAGCGCGAAAGATGCAGCCAAACTCTTACGAGAAAGTAGCCATGAGCAGAGACGATTGGAGGAGGAAGATAGGGAATGCCTGGGTCCAGTAGGACTGTAGCGCCATGAAGAGAGAAACATTTTACTTTCAATTTTCGAAATCAAAGAAAATTGTCCTAAAATTATGCTTATTGTAAATGACATTGTATTGCAAAAATAAAATTAAAACTTAAAAGTTATTAATTTAAACACACAATATATACAGGGTGATTATTTGGAAGTTCAAATTAAACGTTTTAGAGAAACTTGACATAATTAAAATCTGAAAATTTAAGATGAAAGGTTTTCGGATATGCCGAATTGATCTAAAATATTTAGAGCCTCTAACTACTTCCGGTTATACCGGAAGTTGACTATAACTTACTTATTTTAAATAGAACACCCTGTATATTATTACGTATTTCGACAAAGCTACCCTTGGGGATTCTCCCAATATAGGGTTTTGCTACCTTACACTGAGTGTTTTAGGAGATACGAACATTTTTATCACGAAAAAGTTTCCGTTGACACCCTGTATCATTATAATTAATGTAAATTTAAAAAAAAATTTTGCATTATGTTTTTCTAGTATTGTATATTTTTACTAAACTTGGCCATTTTGTTATTAAAATGATTATTATTGTACAGGGTGATTCAAAACGCATATTTTAAGCTTTCTCAACTTTCTTAAAAGGATCATCCTGTATTTTATAACCTTGTTAGAAATAAATTTTAATGCTCTTTAAGTTTTGTTAACAATTCCCTATACCTAAATCAAACCGTTATCGAGATATTCAGCTTTTAAATTATGAATTGTGAGTATGTATGTTATTTGCGGTTATTTAAAAAAAACACTATGAATAATATTTATTTAAAATTTAATAATTTTAAACTTTAAATTAAATACTCAAAAACGTCTTCCTGCAGATGCTGTCACTCTACAATAACATAATACAAACTCATAATCCATACGTTAAAAGTTAAATATCTCAATAACGGTTTGATTTAGGTATAGGAAGTTGTTAAAGAAACTTAAAGAGCCTTAAAAGTTCTGTCTAACAACGTTATAAAATACAGGGTCCATTTAAGAAAGTTGAAAAATCTTTAAATATGCGATTTGAATCACCCTGTGCAATAATAGTCATTTTATTAACAAAATGATCAAGTTTAGTAAAAATACACAATGCTAGAAAAACATAATGCAAAAAAATGTTTAAATTTACATTAATTATAATGTCAACGAAAACTTTTCCGTGATAAAAATGGTCATATCTCGTAAAACACTCAGTGTAAGGTAGCAAAACCCTATATCGGGAGAGTCCCCTAGAGTAGCTTTATCGAAATACGAAATATTATACAGGGTGTTTTAGTTAAAATAAGCAAGTTAGGTTAGGAGACTAAATATTTTAGATCAATTCGGCATATCCGAAAACCTTTGACCTCAAATTTTCAGATTTTAGTTATGTCAAGTTTCTCTCAAACGTCTAATTGGAACTCTCAAAGAACAATATAAAATAACGAAAAATTAAAAAACCTTTATTTATAACAATCAATTTCTTACCGGCTATGACTCAACAGGCGCAGAGTTAGAAATTTACGCTTCGACTGTAGAAGCAAGTCGAAGCGACGCGCAGATATTTTCGAGGTCATAGTCGGCAAAGAAATCACTAAATTTTTTCGACAAATACGCCTATTATTGCGTCCATTCTGGGACACGCTGCGTATTTGAAACATCCTGTATATTGTATTCCTGTATTTGAATTAAAAAAATTAATAATTATTATTGTAATACTTACCGAAGCGACTATCGATTTATGCAAGATTTTATTGTCTTTTTCGTAAGCTTTCATTTTCCGTTCGTAGCTAATCCAATCTTGTTTTCTCCAGTAGGCCCAAGGGTTGTAACAGTCTACCCATCCCTAACAATTTAATTTAATTTCACAAAATTAAATTTTAAGCTTATGCAAAAAAATTATTCAGGGTGTTTCAAAAAAAAAAACTCCGTATCTAGGAGAGGTAGAAAACTGAAAAATGATTGGGGTTTACATTACATTACAATCTTGCGGTTGTGCCTTTGGTATAGGCACCTATGTCACCTAGATCTTTTGATCATCTGTGACTACCGCTGTGTCTTCAGGGCATTAGAATTCTAGTCCGTTAATTTTGGCAAACCTCAGGATTCCTGTTGGCCCTGTCTCTTTTAGATCGCTTAGATCCATAATCATACGGCACTAGGTTTGATACCTGTACCCCGCTAGCATCGGGCAGTGACACAGAATGTGTATACTGCTCTACTCCTCTCCGCATAGTCGGCAGTTTTTCTCGGCCGCCAGCTTAAGTTTAAAGAGGTGCGCCCTTAGTGCGATGTGTCCTGTGAGCAGGCCAAGCGTGCTGCTTAGTCTACTCCGGTCCATTGTCTAGAGTGCGTCAGCCCTCTTCTGGAGAGGTCTTTTCATCAGCTGTTTTGATGTTCTGCAGCCAGTATTTGCATTCAACTGAGCAATATGTTCTCGTTCAAGGATTAATTTCAATAAATGTTTTACTTTGGCAATCGGCAATCCGACCAACTGACTTCTTGGTTTCACCACGGTCCCATTTCTTGCCAGTTTATCTCGTTGCCGTTTATCCCTGTATGCCCAGGAACCCATGTAAGAGTGACTTTGTTTACCGTCGCTAACTCAGTGAGGGCTTGCATGCAGTCCCAGATTGGGGTTTGCTTAGTAAAAAATGTTCGCAACGCCATCCGTATTCCAAGATAAAGGGCGTTGAAAAAAAAAATGTATACACATTAATTACGATTTTGCTGAAACTACTGGAAACATTCTAATGAAATTTTATACGAATATGTTTTTTGAACACCATTTTAACCGTAATCCTGTCAAACCCTGCAGGTTTCTCCAATTTCATACTGTTCAACGCTTCCATAATCTCTTTCAAACTAGTTTTACTTTCATTGCAACTTTCACTTATGTCTTCGAATTGGGCTTGTGCTTGTGTATTCTACTTTTTTTTTAAGTATTACTTCTATCCCTTTGGAACGCATTCCTCTCCTCTTACCATTCTACCATTTTGGTTTCTAATTTATTGCAGTTGCGAGGTTGTATTTTTACCTCTGGCTGTTCTTATGGATTTCCAGATGTTGTTCCTTCTATTAAATTAATCTTTATAATTTTCCTTCTTTTTGCTACACCTATCAACCAGCGGTGTAGCCAGGAATTTATTTCGGGTGAAGCCAATACTGGGGGGTCTGGGGGTATGGAATAACCCCCAGGAAAAGAGGGTTGTTCGGGGGTAAAAAATATTAAAATTTATAACAATACAAAATAAGTCATTTAAGTTTTTATAAACAAATCATATCAAAGATAAAAAACATTAATATCACCTGAAAGAAATAAGATCCTAAAACTGTACTAGTACCATAAGGTAATAATTTAAAAGGACTTGGGTGGAAAAGATAGTAAACCTTTTGATCAAAAGTGTAATTTAATAAATAATTAATGTATTCTTTACAAAGAAGGTTCAATAGAATAAAACGACACAAAGTATGTTTTGTTAAAGTATGATTTGAAGTTTTCTGGGCTTTTTGGCCATTATGTCCAAGAATTCTTCAAGTTTTAGTACTATATCTCGATGTATAGAGAGGTGTACCAAACCATTAAGGCGACTTTGAGAAGTTGTACTGCGCAGGTATGATTTTAAGCGTCTTGAGGTAAATCAGCGTTAGTCTTTTTAAAATTGATCCAACTTCTTCACATTTTCATCTCGCCTGCAAGCTGAAAAGGATCTCACAAATAACTAGGTCATTGTTTTGAAACAACTTCACAGCATAATTTAATTCTGTCATCATCAAGTTCTGCACATTTTTTTGGTAGTAAGCAGCAAAACCTTTCTAATACACTTTTGTGAGTTAAGAATATATCATTCATTTCTTGAAGTAGAAATTCCAGAAAGGAAATAAACAACGTAAGTCTGAAATATTCTTTAGGTTCACTTGTATTGTAATTTGGTCTTGATGTTTGTTTTACAGTTATTCTAGGCATAGAGATGTTCATATTCATTTCTGTAGCAATATCTTCTGCGTCCTTGAACGACTCGTCAAAAGCTAATTTAGGGTTGTCTCTCATATTTTGAATTTCCTTGGCAGACACTTCACCACGTCAACTCGGGGAGTGTATACCTGTACCTACACTGCGATTTGCTACTTCTGGAGCATGGGTTATGATAAAAAAGAAAATTTAAGGATGTGCGTATTGTCCAAATTACAACTACGGGTTATTTTAGTTATAGGTTTCAATGTAATTTTAAACCTATTAATATTTTCTTTTCCACCGAATTCTCGTTTCCATTACTTCAGTAATGTTACAAACATTACAGTTAGTTTTTTTAAAATTGTTAATTTTGTTAATGTACTCGTTGAAAAATAAAATATAAAAATATAAACTAAAAGAATACCTTTATTTATGCGAAACTTTATTTAGTTTTTAGGGTGGAAAAGTTACAACTCTAAAACTAGGAAGAAAAAGTCAATTTTCAAAAAAGGTGTTGGAAAAAAACATTTTCTAAATCGAGATATAAGAGTGAAAAATCAATGAATAATGTTTTCATAGACAGATTAGGGATGAAACACTTACGCCATTTCTGTTAATAAAATTAATTTTGTACAATAAATGTTTGTTTTCCTTATCGGTTACTTCCGCTTGATAAAGATCTTCTGCCATTTTACGTATTGGTATCAAACGGAATGGATTTATGGAAAATGGTTTAGTGTCAATTACAGGATGAGAATCAAATAACTAAAAAAAAAAGTTGTAATTGTATTACCACAATATAAGAAATAATAGGAGCTAAAAACACCATCAACACTGTTAGCATTAATAAGAAGTTAAAATATACAGGGAGATTAATGTAAAATCGATCATTTCTTTTTACAATAACTTGTTTTTATGTATTGTATTATTGTACTATTACATTACAAGAGATAACATTAGTTAGATTGTAGATTGTAGGGGGTGTCGTGAAGGCTATGCTGCCTCTTAAGCACTTCGACCTATCAGATCTTTTGTGCATAACCCTTAATCTATTCGAGGACCGTGATTCCGAGACTACGTGCAAAGTTTATCAGTTTCCTAAAGGGTAAGTTTCTGACATCGACGGGCTTTAGGAAGGCCTCTTACAGAAACTTGAGCCTCTTGCATAACAGCGATGAGCATTCGCAGAGCAAATGTTCTGCAGTTTCAACGAAGTTCTCGCAGTAGCGGCAACTATCACTCTCTGTTTTGCCCATCTTTTTCAGGTAATACCATAGAGGGCAGTGTCCAGTGACTTTCTTGTCCAACTCGAGAGGCTGTTTAGCTTTTGTTGGCGAAAGGCTTACTAGCCTTTTCGCTTATGACAGTAAGATTTCATTTCATCTGTATCTCAGCGTCGAACATTTTCTTTCAAGTGGGCTTTGGAAAGTCCACAGAAGGGTTCTGGGCCGGAAAATTGTGTATTTGCCCCTTCTTTGGCAAGACAATCTGCTTCTTCGTTGCCTTTAACTCCCTTGTGACCTAGAACCTACATCAGAGTAACCTGATTGTTTGCTACCAGTTGTCACAGGGATTGTTTACAGTCCCAAGTCAGCTTAGACTCACAAGTGTAAGACTTCAGAGCTTTTATTGCTGCTTGGCTATCTGATAAAAACAACAGTTAAAAAACATATCTACCAAAAAAAACCCGAGTGGCGCAACACGTTTTTATTTCTATTTTTCTTTGCAAATTTATGATGTTAAATATCATAAAACTATCATAAAAAAATATAATTTTTTTTTGTACCACTAAATCGTTAAGAACAAAAAATTTTATTTCACAAGTTTCTTATAACATACAAAAAGAACACTTATTTGATATGGTACATCTGGAAGAATGACTTATTTTTGTTCAAACATAAAGGAACCTGGCAAACGGAACATAACCAGTCAGTACGGACGTGCTTTAGTCCAGTAGAATTAGAAAATTGTTGTGGTCGGGAGTAGCACAGTGAACGTAAACGAGAATTTCGTTCGCGTTGAAAGTGAAGCTAACAAGATAGGGCTCCGGGTGAACGAGCAGAAAACAAAGTATATGCATGTAACAAGAAACCCCGCACGTGACCGCATACGACAAAATGAACGAATACAATTTTGAGCATGTCATAGGCAACGATAACAACACACATGAAGAGCTCAAAAACCGTATTACCCAAGGAAACAAATGTTACTTCGCTCCACGACCTTTATTAAAGTCTAAAAATATCAGTAGAAAATCAAAAATCACTTTATACAAGACCGATTATAACATATGCAGGCGAAACGTGGACCATGACCGTAAATGACACCCAAGTACTAAGACGGTTCGAGCGAAAGATATTACGTAGAATATACGGACCCCACCGGAACCCTGAAACTGGCCGATACAGAACAAGGACGAAAGCTGAACTATATAAGGGCAAACCGATTGCGCCGGGCGGGCCACGTCCAGAGGAGTTACAACACGAGACCAAACAAAGCAGTGTGGGAGGAAGTACCGCAAGGAAAAAGACCAGTATAAAGGCCAAGATTGAGATGGCGGGACAACATCAAGAAAGACCTCACAACAATAGGAGTGGACCCGAACACATGGCAGGAAGCCGCAGAAGACTGCCCCAGATGAAGACAAGTGGTGAAGGCAGCCAAAACCGACCCTAGGTTGTAGTGCTACGGAGAAAAAAAGAAAGTAGAATTACAGATTTGGTATGTTGTAATGCTCGTAACTGGCACACAGCTTCTGTCCACGTGGAAAAAATAGAAAAGTCAAAAAAGTATGTAGAATTTGCCAGCGACCCATTTGCCCTAAACACACAATCTTTTCTTGTCGAATTTGAACCTCAGAAATGGGTTCTAACGAAGATTAACAAACATATTAGCCTCTTTAAATTAAAAATATCATGTTTTACCGCTGTTCATACTGTTCAATTTACAATAAAAACTAATAATTACATAAACAGCGTTTTATTATTTAAAATTTTGTTCACGAGAAAAAAGTTTACGCCTTTCGGCGGCATCAAAACGCCCGACATTCACGGGCGGTAATTGGATGCCGCAATTTTAGAAAGTTATATATGAATACTTTAAAAAGACCGCAAATTTGTGATTAGTTTACCTGCATACGCCTGAGGCGCTCAAACTTTTTCCCCAAACGTTTATATGAGAGTTGCTTTGCTATGAGAAATATGCTGTGTTATTAACAAGTTAAATAGTATGGGATTATCCAAACAAAATATGGTGAATGTAGGGGGTATTCATTTTATACAGGTGGTACATTTTGGTTTAAATAAATTAACTTCAATAAACATTAAAGTACATATGGAGAATTTAGTAATTTGAATC
The DNA here is from genome assembly GCA_950111635.1 of Agelastica alni. Taxonomy (NCBI): domain Eukaryota; kingdom Metazoa; phylum Arthropoda; class Insecta; order Coleoptera; family Chrysomelidae; genus Agelastica; species Agelastica alni. Next base: position 22,507,367 of record OX467710.1, on the reverse strand, counting down.
TTAAGAATCTCTCAGAACGTGTAAATAAAAGGCATGACGCTGGTCCCTAGACTTATGTTGTATGATAGTGAATATTGGGTTTGGCAGAAAAAGCATGAAAATAAGATAAATAGTCTGAGAAGTACAGCCGACATGAAATGGCGAGTGTGAATGGGCGGAAGTCGGTAGAGGTCGACCTCGGCGAACATTGATCTCGTTTAGATCGACATTGTTTTGAAGAAAGGCCAGCTGTCAAGAGTACCGACAACCGACAAGCATGTATAAAAGCACTGATGTTAGTAGGAAAAGCGAAAGATGCATGTAAGAACCGTAGCGGAAGTGAAAGGAAATGATCTCTGCCTACCCCTAGGGGAAAAAGGCGTGATTATAAGATTATATGTATGTATTTATTAGTAATTTAGCAAATTAATATTTTTTCACTGATTTGATTAGTAATACACCTTTTTTTATTTTTTGACAAACGTGATTTTTAAAAAAAGTTTCGAAAGGCAACGAATGTTAAAGCGAATAATAAAACATCTCGCCATAACATATCATTTTAAATTAATATTCCTTCGTGAAACTTAATTAGTAGATACTTACTCGCATTCGATGGCAGTTAAAATTATGTAAATCATTTAAATTTATCTCATTTGTAACCGATCCAGGTAAATAACGAAAAGTTTTTGTCGGTTTAAACTCTTTTTTCTTAAAATTTGATTTAATCTTTTTGTTCATTTTCTGTATTTCTCCACTGAGAAAATTTTGGGTAGAATCAAGAAAACGCAATGCGGTTTACGACCGTCAAAAATTATTCTAACGATAATGACTGACTTTTTGTCATTAAGCTTTGTTTTCGATCTGTCAATCATCATTTTTAAGGAGGTTGAAGCGTTAGGCGGGAATAAAGAAAAAAATTTAAAATAATTTTTGTTTATTAGATTTTTTAATAACAAAATTTTGTAATAAATTTATATTTAAATTATTATTATAAATCGATTATTTTCTTTGGTTGTTTAGATTTGATGGATAAACTTTTGTATGTTTTGTCCAAACTTGGAAAAAAAACAAAATAAAAATGTCTTCTTCTTCTTTTTTTCTCAATTTTAGGAAAATTGCCTGTTCATTCTTAACAGCATGCCTGCGACTTTTATCGATGGTAAAATTAAACCTTCATCTCGCTTGTTTCGGGTCGGGAGACCTACACATTCTCTGCTGTGTAGGTCATTATGGGTCTAATGACGGTTTTGTATATTTTTGACTTGACCTCGATGCCTGCGTATTTGCTTTTCCATGCAGTGCCGTTCAAAAATTCAGCTTCTCTTAGTGCCTTTGTTGTTTGTTGTCTCACCTCTGTGTCGATATCGCCATACCGAGATATTTGAATTTATCCCTTTATCCATCCTTTCTACGTGTCCAAACCATCTAAGCATTCCTTTATCTATCTTTGTAATCAAATCTTCTTCTACACCACAGCGTTCTCTTATCTCACTATTTTTTACTTTACCCAACCAAGTCGCTCCGGCTATACTTCTCAGACTACTCATCTCCGCAGCATTAATTCTATTTTCAATTCTATTGCCCTTTACTCAATGTCATTGTCATACTTTCCATCTCTCATAAACTTTGAACCCAAGTACACAAATTCATTTACTTGTTCCACTCTTTCTCCCTTAATCAGAACTTCACAGTTTGTCATACTTTCTTCTCTTTTAAAAACCATTACTTTCGATTTGCTTACATTTATTATTTTTCCTTTGATTTTCAGGGCATCATGCATAACATTAACCATCGCCTGCAACTCCTCTTCAGATGACGCTAATATAACTTTTTTTTTTACTGAAAATAGTCGCAAAAGGGTAGACCTATCGTGTGGGCCGCGGACGGCCCGCATTGCGACTATAAAAAGGGGAAGGAATTATAGAAAGGAAATTATTGTGGACCCGCTTTTTGAAAAGTTGCAGGTCATAGTTCTTTGAAAAAACTGATTTTGAAAGCTTGTTCCATTGCGTAGCAGCCCTGTAAAAGAAGGATTCTTGTTGAAGATTGGTCCTTGTAGTGTCAATCTTGAGGGTAAATGGGTGAAACTGATCAGTGTGCCGAGTTCTTCGGCCGAATGTGGCTAATGGTGGTACAAAAGTTTTTATTTCTCTGGAACATCTGCCATGGAAATATCTGTAGAGTAATGACTGGTCTGCAACTCTTCTTCTATGTTCTAGAGGGTGAAGGGTATCTATGAGAGTTGAGCTATTAATCAACCGAATGGCCCTTTTCTAAATGGAATCTAGAAGACGAAGAGAATGCCTAGGTGCTGAACCCCAAATGTGCGAGCAATACTCCAGTAGAGGTCGGATTTGAGCCTTGTACGTCGTCAACAGTTGATCAGGAGTAAAAAACTTTCTTGCTTTCCACAGAAAACCTAGCCTCTGGCTTGCTGACTTTGCGATGTTAGCAACATGGTCATGCCAAGACATATTATTGGACACCGTGACTCCCAAAATCGAGGTGGAGGGACTTGATTCAAGGGTATTTCCGGACATTGTGATTGAATGATTTAAGTAATTCACTTTCTTGGAAAACGTGGTACTCTGTGTTTTCTGGGCGTTGAACTGAACAAGATTGTTGGTTCTCCACTCGACGATTGCTTCAAGATCTCTATTGATGGAATAAACCTGTTACTGCCTGAGTCTATTTGTATCATTCACCGAAAGTGATCGATAGGATGTGAAAGTTGAGACAAGTGTGCTATCGTCTGCGAAACTGTAAATATGGTTCGTGGTGGTTTTCAAGGGGTCGTTGATGTGTAAAAGAAATTAGGTGGGTGACAAGATAGAACCCTGTGGGACCCCGGCAATGGTTTTAAACGCATCAGAAGAAATACCGTCAACTGCCACATGTAAGGAGCGATCTTCCATGAAGCTTAAGAGCCATTGGCGCAGTTTGGTTGGGAAACCGTAGGCAGATAATTTACTTAACAATGACTGGTGCCAAACAATGTCAAAGGCTTTAGATTTATTAAAGGCTATTGCACGGGATTCACCAAAATTCTCAATAGTATTTGTCCAGAGCTGAGTCACATAAGCCAGCAAATATCCAGTTGTCGAAATCCATATTGTCTGTCAAAGATTATCTCAAATTTCTTCAGATATTTGATAAGTTCTGTGTTAATCGCTTTTTCCATAACTTTGGATATGACTGAGAGCAATGCAATAGGGCGATAATTCGCAAGAATGGTCTTCTTTCCTTTTTTCGGAATCGGTTGGACTTTAGCGTTTTTCCACATGGACTTGATCATCGGCGTCAAGAAGGCATTTGACGATCAAATCATTCATTTTCAATCCATACGCACTCGCTTTCAAATATTTTAAACAGTCGTCTATGTATTAGTTAAACAGCCATGACGAAGCCCCACATCCCTGTCTCACAATTTTTTCGATGTTGAACCAGTAAAGTGATTTCAGTGCTCGTATTAAACTACCGCTCTCCCCATACATAGACAATGTCGATCACAATTTACTCCTCACCACTATGTCATAGGCCTTTTCCAAGTCTATAAAAGCGCAATAGACCTGACTTCTAACCAAGAATTTTTCGACTATACCTTATAATGAAACGACCTGATCCATACATCTTCTTTCTCTTCTAAATCCTGCTTACACATCCCATATCATCTTCTTAGTTTCATTCGTTACTCTTTTAATTAATATCTTTGCATACAGTTTGCCGACTATGCTGAGTGAACTAATACCTCGGTAGTTCTTACAGTCTTGCTGCGAACCTTTTCCCTTGTAAAGCGGCACGATAACGGCCTTGCACCAGTCGTCTGGTACGCTACTACTCCTCCAACAAAGGTTAAAAAGGTGGTACAGCAGACTAGCTACCACGTTTTGGCCAGACTTCAGCATTTCAACTATTCTTCCACTTCAGATGCTTCATCTAAACTGTCAAATTTTTCGGTCAATTTACTAACGAACTCCTCTTTTATGCCTTCTTCTTGCAAATTCTCAACTTTTATACGCTCTAGTACATTACTTGATTCAGAATAACGATGCCGCCACCGCTTTAAGAGACCTCTTAATCGGCTGATTACTAAGAAGTGGTCTGTGTCAATACCTGCACCGCGGTATGCCCGAGTGTCCATTACTTTCTCTTTCAATCTTTCATACACAATTACCAAATCAGTTATACTTCTTGTTTTGTTATTAAATTCTATATCTAGAAAAGCTGCCAGCGCAATTTTTTTATGCTCATGGCTGATCTTTCATACTGGATTGTTAAGTGCTAAATCCGTAGATTTGCCTGTTTGGTGGGCAAATTAATTGTAGTTTAAGGGGTGTTCCCTAAGATTCCCCTCTCTGATATGCCGATGAATAATTCTTTCCAGAGTTTTCATAACGAAGGAGGTGAGGCTGATCGCCCGTAAGGATTTAGATAGGGAATGGTTCACCGTACCCGTTTTACGTATATAAACAACTCTCACTGTTTTTCAGCCCAGGAGAATATAACTCCACGATAGACTCGCTCTAAACAGTTTAAACAGAAGAGGTAGTAAAATTTCGCTGCCCTTCTAAATGAGGACAGAGGAAACACCATCCTCCTTTGGGGACTTGTATCGCGAGAAATAGTTCACCCCTCATTGTACTGATGCTGTGGTGACCACTTTTGAAACATTTCTCCAGTCCTCCTTTTTAGATCGTGATGTCGATTTCATTGAAAGCGGAATTTGTTCCTGGTCCTACAGAAGCAGACTGCCAGGAAAGTAGGTCTGCAAGAGAGTCTCTAACGTTTGCCTACCAGAGTCCGTAAAAGAGCCATCTGGTAGTTTTATCGAGCCGATATGGATAAGGAACAATACAATATATGTACAATACATGTACGTTTTGATGTAAAATTACCTTTTTCATTCAAATGAAAACTATAAAAACTTATATCAATTGATTACGAAGGAATTATTATTAGCTATCATAAAAGACTACGTGAGATGACACTTAAAAAAAAGATTATCCCTACTATTTATATTTTTTCGTAAGTATAGAGATAACGTGATTTCTAGTAGATTGGGTATATAAATGTTGTTGTTGATGTAATTTTTTCTACTTTCAAGTATTGAGGGTGAGCAGTAATTTTTTCAATATGTTGTTCAAATTTTTAATGTTAGTGGCTATTTTCGCTGCAGTCAGTAGTGAAATTACCAGGTAAAGAATATTTTTTAAGCTAAAAATATAATTTTTTTATATTTAGGTATACTCGTATGTGCATTCCTTATTATTTTTTTTAACCTTGTATTATTTCTCTTAACTATATTATAAAAAACATCATTTGTAATTTTGATAATCTCTTTTGTTTACGTGGATCTTTCCAAAGTAGAAGAAGCGAAAGATGTGTGTAAGAACCGTAGCAAGTGGAAGGGAGTGGACTCTGCTTACCCCTACGGGAAAAAAGTGTGACTATATGTATGTATGTATGGATCTTTCCATGGAATTTGTTGTCTATTTAATACAAGAGTTTTAGCTATTCGCACATTTACTAGTACTTTGTTGGTGTTACATATATACATATAATCACCTTTTTTCTCCTAGGGGTAGGCAGAGACCACTTTCTATTATATTTTTTAAAATCTGTGTTTTTATTGTTTTTATAAAAAAAAGCAATATATGTATAACTTTGCTAACATAAATTGTATAAGTCCAATTCATTATAATCCTCCCGTAACTAATAAAAAATACTGGAGTTTATCAGTATATCTAATTTTCCAAATAATTAAAAACCTCTTAATCTTTGTCCTGTATTATTGTTACAATCATGATAAAAATTATTACACGAAGTAGAATTCCAAAAAAATTAAATATAAAATTATTTAGCAAGAAAATAAATGAGATATTTTACGAACTAACAACAAAATATAAAATAACGTTATAAATAAAATAAATTATAGTTTAAAAAAACTAAAAAATACACTTTTAGAGTTAAACTAAAAAGTAACAAATAATTCTTAACATAAGAATAAAATTACTAACGATAAAATCAATGTCACTGTTCTAAAAACATGGGGTGCTTTCATTCCGGAATGCAGAGTTAGTTTAAAAATGTCATACAAAGCACTTCACGCTTTTAGAACAGTGACATTGATTTTCTCGTCAGTAATTTTATTCTCATGTTAAGATTTATTTTTTACTTTTTAGCTTGATTATCTCTAAAAGCGTGTTTTTTAGTTTCTTTAACTATAATTTATTTTTCGCTTTTTAGTTTGATTTTTTACTCACCCTCTTGCCATTCATCCGTCGGCACGTTTCTCACCAGTATATTGAATTGGGTAAATTATAATATGACATTGAAACTGTGCGCATGCGTAGTTCACGCACTAGTTCTATCTTTCTTACTATTATGCAAAGGATCCCTAAAGAAGTTTTAAAAAATAAACACTATACTTTTATGCAACACAAAATACAAACAAACATTTGTATTACTGCAAATTGCTAGCGGTGCCATCTACCAGATAATAGGCAAACTACTTATTTTGGAAAGTAGAAAACTGTCCGTATTTTTGTTTTACACTAGTTCCATCTTTTTTACTCTCGTGTAAAGGATCCCTAAAGAAATTTATGAATCCTGGTGAAGGAAATCAGGATACTCGGAGATATTGATCGAATTACTGCATTGTCGTCGGACTTTGACAAGTGTGCAAAGTTTAAATTTAATCTAATCGCTAAAAGTAGGGCAAAATCGAGGCCAAAGAGTCAGTTACAAACAACCATACAAGCATACAGGTGAAACTAATATAAGCGTGTTAAAAAAGGGCTGGGAAGTTATGAGGACTGCCGACAGAAGTTAAATTTTAAAACTACGCAACAATTATATTCATTTACTTAAAAGTAAAAATGGTAGAATAATTTACGTATAATTCATGTTAACAATTTAAATATTTTAATTTTTTAAACGTTGCAGGATACCACTCAAAAAAATAACCACTGTAAGAAACACTCTCAAACAAATGGGAATTAATAACATAAAACAAAGTTTGGAAAATAAGTACAACCAAAATTCTGGATCTGTAATTCTGTCGAATTACCAAGATGTAAGTATATCCACTTATCAGATGTGACGCGCAGTTAAAAAAGTTATCCGATTTTAAAACTATGCTAGTATCTATGTTACAGGAAAAGTAGATTGTTAGAGAAAGTTGACTCGACCTAGGTAGAGTAAACTTTTACTAAAAGTAGCAGTAAAAGTTGATGGAAAATAAACAGTTCAACTTTTTCTGTGAAGAGTTAACTTATTATCCAAGAAAATATTTATTTATTTACTTATTTATTTATTTATTACTATACAGGATCACCCCCATTACAACAAATTTTGTATACATTTAAGTAAAAACCAATCAATCAATTTATATACTAAATAAGGATAAAATTAATCTAATAAAATCACTAACATTAAAATAAAAATATCACAACTTAAACTTTTTGCAACCGATTCTTGAACATAGCTAACGAACCACCAAATATGTCTATGCTTTTGTTATAAATTATTTGTGGACCCCTCCCTTTCACTTTCCCAACTCCTTAGTTTAAAATAAGAAATGCTCTATGTGTGGAACATCATTAGAAAGGCATTTAGATGGAATATTTAGGCATATAATCCTGACAAACCGTGTAGTTATGATTAAGGAAGAAAGAGTGGAACAAGTAAATAAGTTTGTATACTTGGGTTCAAAGTTTACGAGAGATGGAAAGTATGACAGTGACATTGAGCAAAGGGTGTTGGAATGGGGCACTGTATAGCTTTATGAACAGCCAGAAAGTGTCAAAAAAGGCACGTCTGGCTGTGCATAGAGGAGTGTTGGTTCCTACACTTATTTATAGTAGTGAATGTTGGGTTTGACAGAAGAAGCATGAAAATAGGATTAATGCTGCGGAGATGAGTAGTCTGAGAAGTATAGCCGGAATGACTCGGTTGGATAAAGTGAAAAATAGTGAGATAAGAGAACGGTGTGGTGTAGAAGATGTGGTTACAAAGATAAAAGAATGCTTAGAGGGTTTGGATACGTAAAAAGGATGGATGAAGGAAGATTGGCGAAACAAATTTATAAGGCGAGTGTGAATGGACAAGTCGGTAAAGGTCGACCGACGAGCATATATAAGAGCACTGATGAAAGTAGAGGAAGCAAAGGATGTGTGTAGGAACCGTAGCAAGTGGAAGAAAATGGTCTATTGTTTAATATATTAAGAACATATTTTTGTCTTGAAATAACATCAAATAGTTTGGTGGGCTCGGAATTTTAGATGCATTATACGGGAATTGACTTAAAAAAATGTGAACTTTGACATCAAATATCTCGCGTTCTAGACGGTCAAAAATTTTAAAGTTTTGAAATTAGAGAGCAAACATTAGACATAAGCTGTAACAAAAATAAATGATTAAAATGTGTCGAAAAGTGGGTTCAGGCTGGAACTGCCTTAATTAACTTTTACTGAAAAGACCGGTAAGAGTCGATTTTATCCAATGTTAATTTCATTTTATATTTTCATTGCGAATATATATTTTATCAAATATGTCGACAACAACGTATCGGTGAATAATATTTTCATTCAATTTATTTTGGTATAAGTGTTGATAATAACGTATTAGATGACTTGTAGTTGATAAGTAGTTAAAACAATTTCATAGTCGTTTCTATGCTGTAAAGTACCAACAATGCTTAATATAGACAATGCGACGATAAAGAATATTTAATAAAATAAAAATTTGAATGTAGATACTAAAGATTACATTTACATCAACTTTGAGTTATCAACTAATTTGTTATCGTACGAGATAAACTTACAAATTTCAAGCTTAAGTGTTTATAAGTCACTTTACTCTGTTTAAATTCTGGGCAGGGGAGAGGAAACGGTTGACACGATGGACGGCGCTACATGGCAATAACTGTTTTTCAACCACCAAGCGTAATGCGACTCAGGCTAAGCTTAACCATCAGTTAAAGTTCCAACTAAGAGCTATTGCGTTTTTCCATGGAATGTTTGACTGTAGGCTAGCGATATATTTGTTAACGTTGGCAGTACTGACAGGGAGCACTTCTGATTGGTCAATCCCCTTTGCATTTGATACTCCAAATCCAAACCTCATCAGAATCAGCTAAATTTAAAATTGTAGCCCAGAAGAAATGTGAACTAATAGAGATTAAAAAAAAAATTGCCATTGAGAGGAAACAACAAAATCAAATAGAACATGAATTAAGTGAGGCTGCTAAAATTTCAAGAAGAGGAACAAACAATAATATAACAATAATTAGTCTGGTCTGATCTATATTTATATAAGTTGAAATAATATTATTTCACCTGTCAGTTACAGTCTCTATTTGCGCTTCGATTTGTTCTAATATATTCAGAACTGTATTTTTTTTAAATAGGAATCTAGTAAAGAAGTCCACTTCATCAAAATCATCGAATGGATTATTTCTTCTTCTTAGAGCATGAGGCCTTCTTTGGTAATCTATAAATTCTAATAATTCTTCATCATCACTGAGAAAGACAAAGGCTTTCATTTTATCTGCTTGTTATATCTCGCCAAATTAAAAAAAGTGTGGGCCGTCCGCGGTCCACACGATAGGTCTACCATTTTTGCGACTATTTTCAGTAAAAAAAAACATAGATTAGTGAATGAAGATAAATGAATGCATTTTTTATATTACTTAAAGCATGCATGGTACATTTATTTATATTAATTATGCAATAAACTCGTCAAAATACATAACATAGCCATGAAAATATAGAAAATAATAATTTTATATAAGTTTTTAGCAAATTAATTTATTTACTAATCTATATATTTTATAATCGTTCGTAAGTAGTAAACTTCCGTTGTGCGTCGGAGCTGACACACACACTGATTATATTATACACATGTATACGGGGTTTAGCTATAAAAAAACGAGACTGATTATAAAAAAAAAATTATTTTAAGAATTATTCTACAATCAAATGCTCTCCTTCAATGTACTCCCCTCCCCTCGCCACACACCGTTCCATTCGTTTTTTCCATTGGTCAAAGCAATGCTGGAAGTCTTGTTTTGTAAGAGTATTTAGGAACTCCGCCGATTTTCGCTTCACCTCTTCCATCGAATCGAACCGGTGCGTGTTCGAGCACGGATATCGAGTTATGAGTAGATGCGTTGTCCTGGTGCAAGATCCGCGATTTGTTTTTCCACAACTCCGGCCGTTTCTTACGAACTCGCTCTCGCAGTGTTGCCAAAACTTTCAAATAGTAAGTTTGGTTTACAGTTTCACACTCTGGAACCCATTCAGTCATTACGATACCGTTGATGTCGACCAGGACGTTGGTCATTTTTGGTGCTCTCTCGGCCTTCAGATAGAGATACGAGATAAGAGATAGAGAATTTTCACCATAGGCCTCTTTCAGCAACTTATAGCACTCAGTCGGATTTTTTTTTAATTTAACGAGAAATTTCACATTGATCCATTGCTCGTGGTTTTCGTCACACAATGTTACCGGCACGAGAAAAAAATAATACTAAAGCGACAAAAACGTGTTTTCGTACTGAAATAGTAGACACTTCCAGCTATCCAACGCTGCATTCGTTTCCCCCTATACCCCTTGAGCAGAGGCGGCGTAGGGCGTGGGCGGTGTGTGCCATCGCTCACGGCCTCGCGGTGCAAAGGGCCTCGCGCCTCACAGCCAAAAATAAATTTGAAAAAGTATGGAAAATCCAAAAGTACACGCCACAGAGGTTTTTTTTGTGATAAATACATTAGAATTAATTCTCAACTTAAAGATATTCCACTCTTCAACGCACGAAATGAATGTGAATGAACGTTCGTCAGTTTATTTAGAAAAGCAGTTATGATTTGCCAAAAGATTTTAAACATAAAAGAGTAGCCAAAAATAAAAGAATGTTTTATTATGAAGGCAGCGATCAACCTATAAAGTCTGCTAAAAGCCAGTATAAAACAGATTTTTTTAATACCATGATTGATTCTGTAATAAGTAACATGGAATCGAGATTTAAATCAACATTTTGACAATTTTGGTTTTTTCTATGACAAACTAGTTAAAAAAAATTCCAAAAGAGCAAACACCGAAAAACTTTCAGGATTTACGCACAGTCGTGCAAGTAGGTGAGAGCAGTGACTTCCAACCTTATGAGTTGTATGAGGAGTTACAAAATATGATCCAAAATTTACCCAACTTTATTAAAGACGTGAAACATCTGCTCCAATATTTTATAGAGAATGATTTAAAAAAATACCCTAATGTTTACATTGTCATTAGAATTTTGTTAACAATACCTGTAAGTACTGCTTTCGCAGAAAGGAGCTTTTCAAAGTTAAAATTAATTGAAAATTATTTAAAAAATACTATGGGTCAAAAAAGACTTACAGCTTTGGCAGTTTTATCTATTGAAGCAAATATAGTATCCAAGATAAGTTACGAACCAATCATTAAGGAATTCAGTAAAACCAAAAGTAGAAATTTTCTGTTTCTTTAATTTTTTCTATATTTTTTTTTAATTTTTGTTTAATGTTCCAAAGAAGCATAAGTAAAAATTTAAGTTTGTTTCTTAATAAATAAAAAACTGTTCAAATGATTTTTTATTTTATTTTCCGTTTTTCTTGCACCTCGCGAAATGTACCCTGCCCACATTAAGTTTAGGTCTTGCGCCGCCACTGCCCTTTAGGACGCCTTTTGCGCGCGCAGTCTCTGTATTTAATAGCCGGACCTCGTACATGTCGCAAGCGTTTCCATCGCGCCGTGTATACTCTGTACTGGGAAATGCGCGAGATGGTTGCGCATGAAATGGACATAGCCTTTTTTCGTGTAACGCTTAGTTTGATTTTACTCCTTATACATTTACATACCCCGGGCTTATGTATAAAAATCGATTCTTTAGGAGTAAAATCCAATAAAAAAAAATATTAACAATATTGTAAATAAAATTTTTATTAACGCCAACTTAAAGGAAAGAAACATCTTATATTTTATCCGTTGCGCGCATCACGCTAAAGCAGTACTTTTCAAAGTGCCCGATTGAGCGAGGCGTTACAGTAGTTGGAACATTCAATGTTGAGCATTGTGCCGCAAAATGAGCTCTTGTACTATTATTAGAAAACTACCAAATAAATACTCAAAATAATTCTGAAATTCGAGAATTGTTAGATAATTTTGTCATTTTTTTTTCTTCACTAAAATTAAAAATTAGAGCAAGGTCTACTTCATCTTTATAAAATCCCAAAAAATTTGGCTTTTGTAACGTCCCAAAGAATTATTAGGTGACATTATTTAAGCTCCTTATTCCTCGTAAGTGTCTACTGTATTTTTTATTCTTGTCGCTAAAAACGATAATCACGTGAGATTACGTCAAAAAATATATATTTTTCAAGTATTTTCTTATTTATTTTGTTTTGGCACTGCCTTTTACTACAAAGAAATAATTTGACAACATATTCTACAATTTTTTTGTTTCGTAGGCTCAATACGTTGGAGAAATAACCATTGGTACACCACCTCAAAAGTTTAACGTAATTTTCGACACAGGTTCGTCAAACCTTTGGGTTCCTTCCTCCACTTGTAATATATTAAACATTGCTTGCCGTAAGTATTACCCTTTCAAGTAAATATTTGTGAGTTAAAATTCAAATCAATATGTGGGACAGCTTGTCACGTGCCTATTTTTTTCCCTTCTACAGTTCCATTATTAATTGGATCTCTGATAGTTTTGTATTTCTCAGATGCTCGTAAATAGTTTCGCTTACCGTATTTTGTTGTTATTTAAATTTATCACTCGTTGTAAATAGTGTTGCATACCTTGTAGTTTTAGGATTTAATTATTAATGGCTGTGACATTTTTGTTAATCGATGGAGATGGAGTGGGGGTTTTTGTTATTAGATTTTTGCTTTGATTTTTGGCCTCGATTGTCGTGTGTTGTCAGCTATATTATTAGTTTGGTTTGCATTTCTGTGTGGATGGGCTGGCTATCAACACGGACGAGCGCGATTATGAGTTTGGAACATAGATTTGCGAAGATTGTTGGCTGACGCGTGTCCCGTGTCATTTCTGATATCCGGCCTGGGAGTCAGTAGTTTAGAGAGTCGCTTGGTGTCAGTCGTCGAAGTCGGGTGAGAGTTTTTGGAACGATTTGATATTAACACGTGAGCAGAACCTCTACGGTTTTTTCTTTCATATCTGGCTGTATTTGGGCCATATTAATTGTATTTTGAAGAAAAACCATTTAATTTTTAACTTGACCATTCTATCTTACCTTTGTTGTTGATATTTTGGATTTTGGTGTCGAGTTAAAATATCCGCATGCGGGATCTGATGGAGGGAAGCCATTGTTAAGTAGCAGGTGCAGTTCCATAATCAATCCGGCCACAGGAGTAGGCCCCAGGAGTAGGCCACAGGATTAGTGAATTCGTATACTCAAAGGTTACAAGTGATTTATTTTAGAATATTTAAACGACGTGATTTGTTTTTGACACCGCGATTAAATTTTGTTTTAATTTATTAATATGGTACACTGTTGAAAACTATTTATTGCATTGGATAATATGCCAAGGCTGAACTTTGATTAAAGTAATATTCTCAATAGTTCTTTGTGTCCAAGTAAAAACGTTTTCTTCATACTTATTTGTAAATATCCTACAATATTGCTATTTTGAAGGACAGCCATCGTAAAAAGAAATATTTTTTTTAAATAAGCTCGATTGTTTTAACAGTGTAAATCTTTATGTAAATGGAAAAATGGTAAAAAACGTGATTAAATTAGCAGCCGTACGTGAACGTTGATGAAGTATTGTTAAAAAGTTGACTTGTATACGTTTTTTTTGGTAACCTGATAAGGTTTGTCATTCTTACCTTTGTTTTAATTATTTTATGGAATCGTAAACTTTGGATTTTTGGTTTATTGTTGTCTCATAAAGTTGTAAATTTTGAAGTTTCGATTTATTGTTGGCTGTTAATTTTGATTATATGTGTTATAATTTTGTTATTGAGCTGTGTATTTTAATTTATTGTGTGAGTAAAGTATCCAATATATTTTTGCTATAATTTTATTTATTTGGTTCACCATAATCTTAGTTGTTTATCGTGTGGCTCTGCTAGTGCCTATAAGACCTAGGGGTTTTCGGCTTAAACCGTTTAAGTCGGTGGCGCGGCTCACTTTTATATTTTTTTTCTTCTACCCTTTACGGCTGAGCTCGGGCATAATTTGCCAGTAGAGAGACCACTGGCAGAGTACTCTTTAGAGAACGAAAAAGACGTGGCAAGGCTCTTATTTAAATAAAGAAAAAATCAACACAACTACTTTAGCAAGATAACCAAATTTTATACTTCAAAAAAATTATCCTTGGTTTTCATTGCAAGAAATTTTAAAAACATTTTGATGAAAAAAGATCCAAAATACCTTTTGAAAGAGCTGCCACATGGAGATATATTTATTTTTCTCACCTCACTGTGTATGTTTTATTGTAAATAAATTGACAAAATAAAAAATAATCAAGAATACAAATACCGACGAGGTCTACAACTAAGACTCAGAGCTGGTACAAAAAAGTTACTTTTTTTTTAAAAGTACATAGTACAATCTACTCATAAAATGTGTCCACTTAAGTTTGCAGCATTAGGAAAACTTTTTTATTAATTATTTTACGAAAAAAAGTTATTCTACATAAACAGTTTTGCATGGTCTAAAACCTATAATGCAACCATCATCTATCGAAATTTCCAAGTCATATACGAGGTATATCATTTATAGGTATATTCATTTTTCTACCTCAAGCGAGGGTAAGAATTACCCCAAAATTTGTAAATGGCATTGGGAGTAGAATAAGATGTCTTTCAAACGCTCTTACAATTCTCTATACAATAGTCTTTAAATTTTAAATTTCCGCCCATTACTTATTAAAAAATTAGATTTTAAATGTGAAACTTATCTGCAAACAATCACGAACGGTAAAAATGTCATTTATTTGAGTTAAGTGCGCCAATGGTATAAATTTAGTACCTAATACCTAGTTTTTTCTTGCACTAGACGGTAAATCGCCACATATGGACTTAGCAACAATTCTCGAATGGGGATCCAATAACTTGGTAGAATTCAATGCAAACAAAACACAAGCATGTCTTTTCTCCAGAAAAGCCGATCTCACTGTGCCTAACATAACTTTGTCAGGAGTAACCATACCACTGAAGTCATCCATATCGATGCTTGGTATTACTATCAGCAATAACCTTTCCTGAGAAAATCACGTGAGGTCCATTGACAAAAGTGCATCCCAAAAACTTGGTTTTTTGTTTCGTGCCAAGAGCTATTTCACCTCCAGTCAGCTGCTTATGATCTATAAGGCACAGATCCGACCTGTACTGGAGTACTGTTCCCATATTTGGAGTGCAGCACCTAAACATATCCTGAAGCTACTGGATTCTGTCCAAAAAAGGGCAATTCGTCTCGTCGGTGATGCCTCGCTTACAAACTCGCTCACTTGTCTGGAACACCGTAGAAAAGTTGGTGATTTGTCTCTATTTTATAGATATTTTCATGGGCGATGCTCTTCTGAAATATCAACAATCGTTCCTCCTTTGGCAGTCTCTTCGAGATTAACCCGTCAAGTTCAGTCTTCACACCCCTTCGTGGTCACTTTGGAGACCTGCAGAACATCACTTTCCAAAGACTCATTCGTTCAACGAATTGCGAGGCTTTGGAACTCATTGCCTAGGGAGGTGTTCCCCGAGGCATACAACCTCCAGAAATTTAAGAAGAACACCAACTCCTACCTTCTTTCCCTTGGTTCCCACGATGTTCTCTGAACATTACAGGATATCCCTTTTCGTGGGAACCAGAACATAAAAAAAAAAATATGCCGCTTTTGGTCCGATTCAAACCCAAGAGTTTTTCACGAGGTGCATACACAGCAACCGGAGAAATTAAATGTATGGGCTGGCATTTGCGGTGACCGACTGATGGGTCCTTTATCTCAACCAAGCAATTTGACTGACAAAATGTATTTGCATTTACTGGAAGACGCGATTGACCCAGCCTTGACTGATATATTTGAATATAATCCACAGTACGAGGAAGATCATTTTTATTTCCAACAGAACGGTGCTCCTCCCCATTATGCGGCAATTGTTCGTCAGTATTTAGACCAACGTTTTTTCTTTTTGTGGGAACATCTGAAAAGTTAAATCTCTAAAACACAACCAGCGTCGTCGGAAGATTTGCGTCAAAGAATCGTTGACGAGTGCCGTCGAATTACTCTGGAAATTCTTCGGAATGTGCGTGAACGTTTTGAACATAATCTTTATTTTTGTATGAAAGTGACCGCCCACTTTGAATCAGTTTGAACATTTAATCAATTAAGCAGTAAGTAAGCAAATAAATAATTGGAATTTTAACATGTAATTTTTTTCAAAATATTGGGAGGAAATGTAAAATTTAAAGACTATTGTAAAGAGAATTGTCAAAACTTTCAAAAGACATCTTATTCGACCACCAATGTTATTTAAAAATTTTGGAGTAATTCTTACCCTGGCTTGGGGTTGAAAGTGGTAGAGTCAAAAATACTGGAAAAGAGTGTCCCCCTTTCAATCAAAAATCGTTGGGTCTGAGCGTTTTTTTAAAATGTTGACGAGGTTGGCTCTGTTTCGTTTTCGGTTGGCCCACCTGTATATTTCATTTCTATCTATTTTTATTGTTTTAACTTTTTCTTTTATTTATGAAATTATTTATATTTCATCAACTGTTGAACACAATAAGTTAAAACAAGTTCGTTTGTTTTATTGTTTGGCTCTTTACATCTACTAGGAAATTTTTTAATCCCTATTATTATGGAGATCATTACCGATTAAATTTCGGGCAGATCTTTTGGGTCGAAATCTTCATTTCATGAATGAACTTATACAGCGTGCAACTTAAGACATTTAGAATTTTCGTCTCATCCAAACTTATTTGTTTTTTAGAGCTCCATAATAAATACCACGCTGATAAGTCTTCAACATATAGACGTAATCATTCAGATTTCCAAATTGATTATGTTTCTGGTTCTCTACGTGGATTTATCTCCTCAGATAGTGTAGAAGTAAGTTTTGTATCTCCGCTTTAGAGTTGATATTTATTAACAATATTTCAATATTTCTGCTCTGTTAATTTTTTATTTAATGCATTTTACCATTCTTGCAGGTAGGCGGACTTAAAGTTGTTGACCAATTATTCGCCGAAGCTACTGAAGAACCAGGAGTAGCTTTCGTTGCAGGTAAATTTGATGGTATCTTAGGATTGGCTTTTGTCAGCATCGCTGTAAATCACATCACGCCAGTATTCCAAGGTTTGATTGAGCAAAATGCCGTTAATGAACCCATCTTCTCTTTCTATATGAACAGGTAATTGTTTCTTTATTCGTACCTTTGATATCATGGTAATAAAAAATTAAAAATTGATTCTAATTTTCAGTGCAATTTAACTCCACAATCTTTTGAGCGGATCTTACACGATCAGTAAAAATGTCATCCATTTTTCGTTATTTGTAACGAACTAAACTTTTTAAAGAAATAGTCGATTATTACAAATGATTTGATTTTTTCTTTAAAAAAAATTTAAAAAACCATAGACTCTAACTCAGGAATGTGAGTTTTTGATTTCGCAATTAAATTTAATTCGAATGAATAGATAAATCAGTTCGCGGATATATCTATTCTTTTTTTCCTAAACGATAAACTAGATCTAAACTAAAACCACGTTATGGCGCCAAGTGATTTTACCTAAAAATCACTAAAAGTAAATAAATGAAACCTTGAACAAATTCAATTATATCCGTTAAATCTAGTACTCGTAAAAGAGCACCGTGTTTGACCGGCTTCAATGTTGTTTGGTGCCTATCACTTTTTTTTTTATTTGATAAATAATTAAATGCTGCAAAAACAAATCAACAAGTTTATTAATTAAAAAAAAGGTGTGTGCACTATATGCGCATATTAACAGTGAAACTTCTAACGTTTAAACGGCTAGAATTAAATTCAATTATTTATAGAACGACATACACTACTGTTTGCATATGAATATTATTCTTAATTTATTTCTGTAATCTGTACATTACTGGGTGCTTCAATAGCCTGTACATCTTGTGTAGTTGGTGCAATATCTGAAGTCGATACAAGTGGTTTATGGTAGCTAAAATACGATACATACATTCTTGATTTGATTGTGTCGAGATAACGAGAAAATTCAGCATTTATAGTTGTTTCTGATTTTGTTGTTGTAATATTCCGGTCATTGTTCTTCTTCTTCAAGTGCCATCTCCTCTTAGAAGGTTGGCTATCATCATAGCTATTCTTACTTTTGATGCTGCAACTCTAAACAACTACAGTTGTACCATTTTCTTGGGTTATTTAACCAAGAAATTCGTCTTCTTCCTTTGCTTTTTTTTTCTTTGTATCTTTCCCTGCATAATATTCTGCAACAATACATATTTTTTTCCCCTCATCACGTGGCCCAGATATTGCAGCTTCCTTATTTTAATTGTTCTCAATATTTGCTTTTCCTTTCTAACTCTTTCCATTACTTCCTCATTTGTTACCATGTATACCCAACTTATTCTTAAGATCCTTCTATATGACCACTGTCACGTGCCTATTTTTTTCCTTCTACAAGTTCCATTATTAATTGTGTCTCTGATGAGTTTCGTATTCTTTAGTTATTCGTAAGTAGGGTTGCATACCGTACTTTGTTGTAACTCAAATATATCATTCGTTGTAAATAGTGTTGCATACCTTGTAGGGGTAGGATTCGATTGTTTGGTTTGCATTTCTGTGTGGACGGGGCTGGCTAACAGCGCGGACGAGGCGATTGTGGAGCACGGACTTGAGAAGATTGTGGGTTGACGTTTATTCCGTGTCATTTCTTGATTTCCGGCCTAGGAGTGTCAGTCGTTTGGGGAGCTTCTTCGAAGTCAGGTGTGGGTGAGAGTTTTTGGGACGTTGTGATATTAGCACGTGTGCAGAACCTCTATGGGATTTCTTTCATATCTGGCTGTATTGGGGCCATCTTAATTGGATTTTGAAGAAAAACCATTTGATTTTTTACTTGATCATTTTGTCTTGCCATTGTTGTGGATATTTTTGGTGTCGAGTTAAATAGCCGCTAGCGGGATTTATTTGAGGGAAGCCATTGTTAATTAGCAGGTGCCGCCCCATAATCAAACCGGCCCCAGGAGTAGGCCACAGGAGTACATGTGAATTCGTATACCCAAAGGTTATCAGTGATTTATTTTAAATATATAACGCCGTGACTTATTTTGACACCACGATTAAGTTTTGTTTTAGTTTATTAATATAGTACATGTGAATTCGTATACCCAAAGGTTATCAGTGAATTATTTTTAAATATATAACGCCGTGACTCATTTTGACACCACGATTACGTTGTGTTTTAGTTTATTAATATAGTACATTGTTGGAAACTATTTATTGCCAAAACTAAACTTGGATTAAAATAACCTTCTCAATAATTCCTTATGTCCAAGTAAAAATATATTTTCTTCCTACTTATTTGTAAATATCCTACAATCTTGATATTTTAAAGGACAACCATAGTAAAAATATTTTTAAATAAACTCGATTGTTTTGGCAGTGAAAATCTTTATGTAAACGGTTAACGAGTAAATTATCAGCATTATGTAAACGTTTGAATTAGTGTTATTAATAAGTTAATTTATATATGTCTTACTTTTTTTTTGTAACTTGGTAAAGTCTGTTACTCTTACTTCTGTTCTGGTTATTTTATAAAGTTGTAAATTTTAAATTTTTGGTTTGTTTTAGCAAGAAAATTTTACCATAGCTGTTAATTTTGACTATATTTGTTATGATATTGCTATTGAGCTGTGTACCTTAATTATTTATTGTGTGAGTAAAATATCCAACATATTTTTGCTATAATTTTATTTATCTGGTTCACCATAATCTTAGTTGTTTATCGTGTGGCTCTGCTAGTGCCTATAAGACCTAGGGGTTTCCGGCTTATACCGTCTAAGTCGGTGGCGCGGCTCACTTTTATATTTTTTTCTTCTACCCTCTACGGCTGAGCTCGGGCATAATTTGCCAGTAGAGAAACCACTAGCAGAGTACTCTTTAGAGAACGAAAAAGACGTGGCACCACATCTCAAATTCCGGTCATTAATCATTTGTAAATTCAGTTGCTGTTGTAGAAAGTCTGTTAATTTTATGGAAGTGTCCGATGCAAAATTTACATTGTCTTACAAGTCTCCAGTTAGTATGAGAGGTTTTAAATCGTCGCGTGTGGAAGAAGTTTACCACCATCACGAGTGTATCTCAATAATGAGCCATATAAAAATGCGATAATGTCCTTAATATGTGAATTCGGAGTGCTTCTATGACTGTAGGTCTCTAAGTGTCTCTAATGTCAGAGCCTTATGAATCGTTACACATTTTCGTGTCGCTAGCTCGTGTGGCGCGGCCTTGAATTTTTACTCCCAGCACACGTATAAAAGTTTTACTTTAAAAAACAGAGATAAAAACCATTATAAAATTTTAAGAATACATAAAGAAAAAAGGGAAAAAAATATTAAACCAAAATAAGAAAATTATAAAATAATAAGCTGATTCCTTTCGGAATGTTCTTCGGGTAGAAATCTCAGTAAAATTAAGTAAAAATTTCTAAGGGTACCATTCATATTACTGGAAACCGGCACCAAATCGTCACCATCAATAACCAGTAGAGTTAAGCAAAAACCCACTGAGGGTTCGGATCCTTATTTGTTACTTATTTATTTAGTTATCTAGCCACTTATTTAGCCACTTATTTAGCCACGTATTTAGTCAGTCAGAGGCTTTAAATAATTTTTCGTATAATAAGAATAAAAAAATTGAAACAAATCAAAAACTCACATTTAATGCCAAGTTATAAAAAAATAAAACATTAAACACAAAATTAAAAATTAATATAACTTCCCCAGAGAAACTATTTAGAATATAGAACTTTAGATGGTAACTTTTCTATGGAAAAGCTTTACAATAACTTACCAGTTATATTTTGGAACTAACAATAACTGCTAATTGGAAATTATAACTATCACTGACTGAATTACTAGATTCTAGTCTGGCAATTCAAATCTCTTTTACGTTTTAAATATCAATTAACAGCTCGTTATTAGTTTGCAAAAACCGAAATACATTAACCAGTGACGTCTTTAAAATTAAAATAATTTAACCAAACTGCCAGGACCACCTCTTACAACCCGATATTACATTTAAAGGAAAAATTCTCGTTACATATTACTATTTAACCCTTAAAACCAGACAAAAATAGTAATTACTAGTAAAACTCGGCAGACGTTGTCCTGTTCGAACGTTGGCTTGCCTGCTTTGGGAATATCACTATCAAACTCGGCGACCACGAAACTATGAATTCAACACTAATATCGGCGTTTTTAAAAATGTTTATATTCCATCCCTTTCGTAGAGGTACTAACAAAGTTGGGAATGTCACTATCAAACTGAGTGACCTTAAAAACGTTTTTAAGTTTATATTAAAATAAATTTATATCAGAAAATCCGGATCTCACCCACTTACCCTTTTGTATTTAAATTTAACTACATTATTTCCATCAGGGTTCATTACATTTAATGTAATATTAAAAATAATAAATAAATTTTGTGGTCCTAGTTTTTATCAACCATTTTGTAGAAATGTCGATGGAGAGGTTGGTGGAGAATTGTTGTTGGGAGGATCAGACCAAAGTTACTATAAAGGAGAATTCGTGTATTTACCTTTGGTAAATAATCACTATTGGGAAGTAAACATGGATGGAGCTAATATTGGTTCACAATCATTATGCGAGGGAGGATGTACTGCAATCGTCGATACCGGCACCAGTTTGATAACAGGTCCAACTGCAGACATCAATAAAATTAACGAAGTAATTATTTCTTAACCTTGTTATTGAAATTTTTAATTTTTTTTTAACATTACAAAATGTAAATTCAACAAGGGATATTTTTAATTATTGAGGCATTATTTAAGTATTTTTGCCAAATTAGGAATCCAAAGTACCTACCGAGGCATTAACTTACTCAGCATCGTCGGTAAACTGTATTCAAAGGTATTGATTAAAAGAAAAATGAATGAAACTAATGGGAAGATATGTGATGTGCAAGCGGGATTTAGGAGATGAATGGATCAGGTCTTTTCCTTATAAAGCGTAGTTGAAAAACTCCTGGCTAAAATTCAAAAAGTCTACTGCGTTATCGTAGACATGGAGTTGTCGACAGTGTCTATGTATGGGGTGAGCGATAGTTTGATATGAGCGTTAAAATAAATTTAAAAGGATGTCAGGATAAACGGAGCATACACAAACTGGTTTAATATCGAAAAAGGTATTAAACAGCGATTTGTGTCATAGCCATGGCTGTTTAACTTATTCATAGACATTTTTTAAAAGAGATGAAAGAGAGTGCGTATCGATTGAGAATGAATAATTTGATCGCCGTTGATCAGGTCATATTAGCATCATCTGAGGGGAGGTTGCTGGCAATGGTTTATATTATGCATGATGCCTAAAAATCAAAGATATGAAAGTGAATGTAAGCAAGACGAAAGTAATGGTTTTTGAAAGAGAAGAAAGCATAACAAACTGCAAGGTGCTAATTGAAGAAGAGTGTAGCAAGTGAATGAGTTTGTATACTTAGGTTCAAAGTTTACAAGAGACGATAAATATGATATTGAGCGAAGGGTGTTGGAAGGAAAAAAACGAATGCATACCTTTATTAGCAGCCAAAACATGTCAAAAAAGCACGAATAGCTATGCATAGGGAATTGCTAGTCCCTACACTTATGTATGGTAGTGAATATTGGGTTGCAGAAGAAGCATGAAAGTAAAATAAATGCTGCGGAGGTGAGTAGTTTGAGAAGTATAGCTAAAGTGACTATGATGCATAAAGTGAAAAATATTGTGGTAAATGAACGCTGTGATGCTACAGAAGATGTGGTAATAAAGATAGATAAGGGAATGCTTAGATAGGACACGTAGAGAGGATGGATAAAAGAAGATTGACGAAACATATTTATAAGGCAAATGTGTGAATGGGCAAGTCAGGAGAGGTCTACCTAGACGAACGTATCTCGATTATATCAAAATTGGTTTTGAAGAAAGGCCAGGTCAAAAGTACCAAGAACTGACGAGCATGAATGAGAGCACTGATGAAAGTTGAGGAAGCAAAAGATGTTTATAAGAACCGTAGCAAGTAAAAGGATGTATGTATGAGTACCTAGAGTGTGCCCGATGGCGCACAACGTTACTTTTTCGTAGTCGAAATTGGAGAATTTTTTTTGCAATTTTTTTATTAAAAAAAGTACTTTGCCACTGGATTCGAAATGCCTCCAGATAACTGTGATCAAAGCATTTAAATTATATGTTTAAGTTGTATGTATAACATTTCCCGTTGTAAATACTTTTTGATGATTTCGTGCATTTTTTTTGAAAGCGAGAAAAATTGTATGCATAAAATATTTGGTTCATTGGGATATGATGAGAATTTGAGGGTGAAAATCGTGAAAAATATCGACACAGTACTTCCATAATGTTACTATAGATTATTTACAACTATGTTTGATTTTTCATTCTATTTTTACTTTAAAATATACTTTTAATTTCAGGCTATCGGGGCCACATCATTGATCCCTGGCGAATACACTGTAGACTGCAACAAAATTTCTTCTTTACCTGACGTGGTATTTACCTTTGGATCAAACAAATTGGCGTTGAAAGGAAGCGATTACATTATGAAGGTAATTTATTGATTGTTACGTTGATTAGTTTTGTTGTTGTTATTGTGGATTTCTAACTTAAAACATTTAAATTTTTTTTAATCTAGATAAAGAGCGGATTCGTCACTGTTTGCCTCTCTGGTTTTTCACCATTAGATCTTAATTACGGTAATAAAGCATGGATTTTGGGAGATGTCTTCATTGGAAAATATTACACTGAATTTGACGTCGGCAACAACCGTGTTGGATTCGCAGAAGCCGTTTAAACAATTCTATTCAAATCTAATATATCAATATGTATTTTAAAAATAAATAACATTGATTATTTACAAAAATTATAATCCAATTTTTAAGATTAAATACTTTCTAAAATGTGGTTTGAATATCCTTTCATATTTTTATAGATTGATTTAGGTTCACTGTGTCAGAAGAGTATGCGGCAAATCTCGGGGAATGAACCCCAAACATATTTACTGGACTTATCAAACAATGATAATACCTATGGTCACGTATGGTTCAGTAGTCTGGTGGACCAAAGGGTTACAACAGACAGCTAGAGCAAAGCTTGCTGGCTTTCAGCGGCTGGCATAACTGGAGCTATGTCCAGCACAACAACGGCAGCGATGGAACACCTCCTAAATCTTCCTCCCCTAGATATTCCCTTAGAGAGGGAGGCCAGGATAGATTCCTACAGATTCCTGTCTCTAGAAAGGCAAATTGAAGGAGAGCCGCTCGTGGACCACTCCAGGATACTGAGTGAAACAAAAAACCACCAAATTATTGGTATGGTTCCTGACATGCTAGCCACAAAAATACACGTAGAAAAGTCGTTCAAAGTCCTCTTTCCGAAGAGAGATAAATGGGTAAGAGGAGAAATTCTCTTCCCAGAGACTAAATACGTAATGTATATGGATGGCTCAAAAACCCCAGATGGAGTTGGGGCCAGTGTTTTCAGCAGGAAACCAAAGATTGAAATATCTACCAGTCTTGGCAGGTATGCTACAATCTTTCAGGCTGAAGTTTTAGCTATCGAATTGTGTGTAAGAGAGCTGACTAACAGACCTCTAGCAAACAAAAACATAGGTATAATATCAGACAGCCAGGCTGCTTTAAAAGCACTGAGATCCAACAAGATAAATTCTAAACTTGTATGGAATTGCATCGAATCCCTGGAGTACCTTGGTGTGAACAACAGAGTGACCCTGCTGAGGGTACCTGGGCACCAGGGGTGAAGGAGAAACAAAAAAGCTGACACCCTTGCAAAACAGGGTACCAGAACCGGTTTTTGGAGTTAAAATTTTTGCGTTACACCCTGTAGTGTTAGCATCTGCCAACCACCACAGCTTTTACAAGACGATTGCTGATTATAAAGAAATCATTTTGGTAAGCGCAACTTCAACTTACGCTTCATTTTTTCTCTTTTAAATTTTTTTATTAAATATCAGTATACGCAACACCGAAGAAAAGAAAAAGAGAGAAGCGAATAGAGAACACCACCACCCGGACTAGAAGGGAACTGATTTGAAAAAAGTTAGTTTGCTTGTAAAATGCACCTTAATAATGGGTAGTTTTTTTACTCGATTATCATTCACCAATAAAACAATAAACAGTTACTTCTTCTAATTTTTTAAAAGAAACTTAACCAGGAATTACAATAAAATTATAAAAAACAATTGTCATTAATTTTTATGTAAGCTTACATTCGACAAAAACTTTGAGGATAACAATGAATGTAATTTACTTTTGATAGTTAATGAATTGATACTTAAAAATTTTAATGACGTAACGGCATTCTGAATTGTTATTTGAGAACGAAGAGGATGCTAAACAACAACACTTTGTTGGCTTCATTTACTGTAGTTTCGCATATATTTTTAAAGTTATTGCTTAGCTGTTCATTTTGTTCTCCTAAAAGTGTCAAAACACATTAATAAAATAAACATATGCATTGATAAGAGGGTAATCTTTTTAAATACCAATTTACCAATGTATGGGAAAAGTGGTGTTTGGGAGAATTAACTTAGCAATAAGTGAAACATCTTTTCATTAGTGATGGGGTTCTCGGATACTAAGAATCAAAAAGTTTTTCTATTCTTCGAGAACCGATGTTTGAAAGTTCACAGGAACCGAGTACCGATGCTCGGATAGTTTATTAGTATTCGTTTTTGACAGATACAGGGTGTCAGATCGGACACTTTTTCGTGAGAAAAATTATCATATCTCGTAAAACACTCAGTGTAAGGTACAAAATCTGGATATTGGGAGAATCCCCAAGAGTAGCTTTTTCGAAATATTTAATAATATACAGGGTGTTTAAGTTAAAATAAGCAAGTCAACTTCCAGTATAACTGGAAGTAGTTGTAGGCTCTAAACATTTTAGATCAATTTGGCATATCCGAAAACCTTCGACCTCAAATTTTCAGATTTTAGTTATGTCAAGTTTCTCTCAAACGTCTAACTGGAACTCTTAAAGAATTACCCTGTACAATATAAAATAACGAAAAATCAAAAACGTTTATTTATAACAATCAATTTTCTTACCGGCTATGACTTAACAGGCGCAGAGTTATAAATAAACGCTTCGACCGTAGAAGCAAGTAGAAGAGACGCGCAGATATTTTCAAGGTCATAGACGGAAAGGTATTTTGACAAATACGCCCATTATTGCGTCCATTCTGGGACACGCTGCGTATTTGAAACATCCTGTATATTGTATTCCTGTATTTGAATTAAAAAAATTAATAATTATTATTGTAATACTTACCGAAGCGACTATCGATTTATGCAAGATTTTATTGTCTTTTTCGTAAGCTTTCATTTTTCGTTCGTAGCTAATCCAATCTTGTTTTCTCCAGTAGGCCCAAGGGTTGTAACAGTCTACCCATCCCTAACAATTTAATTTAATTTCACAAAATTAAATTGTAAGCTTATGCAAAAAATTATACAGAGTGTTTAAAAAAAAGTCATCCTGTCTCTAGGAGTGGTAGAAAACTAAAAAATAATTGGGGTTTGTTTAGTAAAAAATTTTCGCAACGCCATCCGTATTCAAGATAAAGGGCGTTGAAGAAAAATAAATGTATACACATTTATTACTATTTTGCTGAAACTACTGGAAACATTCTATGTAAATTTTATACGAATATGTTTTTAGAAGCTGTTACGTCCCATGAATTTGTTTTTATATCTAACTCTCATAGAGGGCGCTAGTTACACGGTTCGTACCAAGTAGTATTGAACATAACTTTTTCAAGGTTAGATTTATCAATCAAAATTTCAAGTGAACTTAAACATCATTCAATAAGAATTTTTCGACTATGCCTTGTAATGAAAAGAACTGATCCATACATCTCTTTTCTCTTCTAACTCGTGCTTGCACATCCCATATCTTTGCATTCGTTTCATTCGTCACTATTTTAATCAATACCTTTGCATACAGTTTGCCGAAGAACCTTTTTTGCTGCGAACCTTTTCCTTTTTAAAGCGGAACAATAACTGCCTGCCTTGCACCAATCTGCTGATACGCTGCCGCTCCTCCAGCAAAGGTACAGGCGATACAGTAGACTAGCTACCGCGCCCTGTCTAGCATTCACCATTTTAACCGTAATCCTGTCAAACTAGTTTTACTTTCATTGCAACTTACACTTATGTCTTTGAATTGGGCTTGTGTATTCTCTTTTTTTTTAAGTATTACTCTTATTACTTTGGAACGCATTCCTCTCCTCTTACCATTCTACCATTTTGGTTTCTAATTTATTCCAGTTGCGAGGTTGTATTTTTACCTCTGGCTGTTCTTATGGATTTCCAGATGTTGTTCCTTCTATTAAATTAATCTTTATAATTCTCCTTCTTTTTGCCACACCTATCAACCAGTGGCGTAGCCAGGAATTTATTACGGGTGAGGACCAATACTGAGGAGTCTGGGGGTATGGAATAACCCCCAGGAAAAGAGGGGTGTCCGGGGGTAAAAAATATTAAAATTTATAACAATACAAAATAAGTCATTTAAGTTTTTATAAACAAATCATATCAAAAATAAAAAACATTAATATCACCTGAAAGAAATGAGATCCTAAAACTGTACTAGTACCATAAGGTAATAATTTAAAAGGACTTGGGTGGTAAAGATAGTAAACCTTTTGATCAAAAGTTTAATTTAATAAATAATTAATGTATTCTTTACGGAGAAGGTTCAATAGAATAAAACGACACAAAGTATGTTTTGTCAAAGAATAATTTTGTCATCATCAAGTTCTGCACATTTTTTTGGTAGTAAGCAGCACAAGCTTTCTAATACACTTTTGTGAGTTAAGAATCTATCATTCATTTCTTAAAGTAGAAATTCCAGAAAGGAAATAAACAACGTAAGTCTGAAATATTCTTTAGGTTCACTTGTATTGTAATTTGGTCTTGATGTTTGTTTTACAGTTATTCTAGGCATAGAGATGTTCATATCCATTTCTGTAGCAATATCTTCTGCGTCCTTGAATAACTCGTCAAAAGCTGATTTAGAGTTCTGTTGTCTCTCATATTTTGAATTTCCTAGGCAGACACTTTACCACGTCAACTCGGGGAGTGTATACCTGTACCTACACTGCGATTTGCTAATTCTGGAGCATGGGTTATGATAAAAAATAAAATTTAAGGATGTGCGTATTGTCCCAATTAAAACTATGGGTTATTTTAGTTATAGGTCTCAATGTAATTTTAAATCTATTAATATTTTCTTTCTTTTTATTTCGGGGGGAGGATACATTCCGATATCCCCCTCTCCTGGCTACGCCACAGCTTTCAACCTTTTAAACTTATTCCATGCTTTGTTTACATCCTCAATCGTTGCCTTTTGCGTTCTTTGATTGGCTTTTGTAGCCAACCAATCCAACCAGCTTTCCCCTTTTCTGGTTCTGTTTATCGAACCTTTACGCACATTTTCTTTAACTTACATCTTTTCCTTCTTTTACATACATATTGGTCTCTATGCGTTTAAAATCTTCAATGTCCATTAATTTTTAAAAGTCAACATTGTCACGTGCCTATTTTTTTTATAGTTTCGTATTCATGGTTGCATACAGTACTCTAGGGATAAGATTCGATAGTTGGTTTGCAATTACTGGATATTCACACGGACGAGGCACAGATTTGAGAAGATTGTGGGTTGATGTTTATTCCGCGCCATTTTTCTTGATTTCCGGGTTAGGAGCGTTAGTCGTTTGGAGAGCTTCATCGAAATCAGAGGTGTTGGTGAAGGTTGTTGGGGACGGTGCGTTATTAGCACGTGTGCGGAACCTCTATGGGATTTCTTTCATATCTGGCTGTATTTGGGCCATCTTAATTGGATTTTGAAGAAAAACCATTTGATTTTCAACTTGACCATTTTGTCTTGCCATTGTTGTGGATATTGTTGGAGTTGGTGTCAAGTTGAATAGCCGTTATCGGGATTTGTTTGAGGGAAGCCATTGTTCACTAACTGGTGTCACCCCCATAATCTAACCAGCCCCCGGAGTAGTTCAGGAGTAGCACAGGAGTAGGCCACAGGAGTACATGTGAATTCGTTTACCCAAAGGTTATCAGTGATTTATTTTTAAATATATAACGCCGTGTCTCATTCGGCACCACGAGTAAGTTTTGTTTCAGTTTATAAGTATAGTACTCTTTAGAGAACGAAAAAGACGTGGCAACATATTTACTCGGAACGAAAATAGCTATTTGTTTAACTAGGGAGTAAGTCTCACTTTTTCTCACGCATGCGAAGTTTGCTGCAAGAGTGCCCGTAGTACCAAAAGAAAGCAAACGCAAAAAAAGGAAAAGACATTTTACTCCAGTGTAAACATATGATTCTTTCTAACACCTCCAGCATAAAACCCGTAATTATATAATAACAAATAATTTAGTGTTTTAAATATATTGAGCGATCTTATACTTATTTTTCAATATACACAATAAATAAGTCCATTTTTGAAACACCCACCAACAAAGCTTAAATGGCCATTAGATTAAAAAAAATTAAATTCAAACTGTTAATCTTGTTGTTTCAAAACTTTTAATTCGTATCCGTAGTTAAGTATAATAAACATCAAATATGTTGACTGTAATTTTGACGTCTATATCTTCTTCTTCTTCCTTCTAGTATATAGGCTGATAGAGCCTGTTTATTCATCGTTCCCTTCCTGGGTTCCAATTTCAGGAAGATTGTCACTTCAGCGTTTTCTGGGTCGTCCAATGCTTCAGCGACCTGATGGTGATTTGTATAACCATTGGTGGAAATAGGATGTCTAACTTGAGCTCTCCTAGCAATCACGGAAGCTGAACTATTAGCTCTTCCTTAATACCTTAGAACGAATTAGGGAGACTTATGGCCTTAAAGTTAATTACAACAAAACCAAAGTGATGATTATAGACAGAGAACATAACACCATCCTCAAAAATCCCAAGTTGGAAGCTATCTAGTGGTGCAGAACTTTGTATACCTCGGATTGTTAATCGAAAAAAAAAATCCGCGGCGCATTCAACAGGAACGACTAGCCAACCGAGCCCACCACAGCTCACAAAGTTTATTTAAATGCAATTCGCGACAGCTAGTTTAACGAGTTTCAATTAGCTCCATTTACTGACGTCGGCAGAAGAATAAGCTCCCTTATATATTTATAATTAAAAACTGTCTTTTTAACGACCGCTGTCCTTTTTATATTTCTAAATCATAATTCCATACTCACCTTTTTTAGAAAAATCCTTCTACCTTCACGACGCGGTGTTCGAGACTTTGCTAGACTGAGGCGGCGGCCGACAAAGCGGTCATTAATATGCACCCTAGTTGTGGTCGATTCTCGGACGCCGATAAATAACAGGGCCGGATTGTAACAATATTTAACGTATTTAAAGTTGCATAATCCAGAACAATATACCGGACATAGTTTAAAAAGTACATCTTCGTTTCTTTTAGCAAATGTTGAAGGAGACATTTTAACATCAAAGAAACATGGTGGTTGGCGCTTGACAAGCGTGGAGGAAGGATATGTAGTTTAATCAACTGTCAAAAAATGTTAAATTGCAAATTAAATTATGATAGGTACTCCTACTCAGCCGTTATCGAATATTTCAGAAATTGCAACAACAACAGAACCAACTCCTTTATCTTTAATTATCCCTACACCATTTCTTTTAACTGCAATACGAATAAAATATAGCACTATATTTCACGAATATACGGTGGTTTCGATTATCGTTAGAAACTCGATAACCAGTATTCAAATGTACATTTAAAAAGTACGAAATTTGTTTGTTGGCACAGTTAATTTTGCAACCAAATCTGTTTTTAATACTTTATTTATTCTACATAATAGGAGAGGAACGGTAAGTAATCCAAACAAATTTCACTAATTAACTAAGCTATTAAGCTTTAATTTGGCTTGGTGATTCATTTTTGTTAGATTTATAGATAAATAATTAGTAATTCTGGGTATAGTACAGATTGTAATTTCAAGTAGTGGATCTATATCTAATAGACCGCGAAAATGCTTCGACATGTTTTAGATGTAGATGCATTAATATTGAATGTACACGCTTATTTTACTGCGGAAAAGAAAAAAATATGTAAACCCCGCCGACATCCAAAAGACTGTTGACTTTCCAGAAGCTTACAAATTTGAATTTCGTGACATTTTGTACAAAATGCGTAGCGTAAAAAACGAACATATCTCTTTAGATTTAATATTAAAATAAATAAAAAAAAGATGCATTTAAAATTTTTAGAACGAGTCTTTGGAGAATTTTGAAACATATAGGGTTTAAATTTAAAAATGAGGACAACCGAAAGGCTTTGTGTGAAAAAGCACAAAGGAATTAAATTTTAAGAAATTATACTCACTGGTAACAAGAATCCTCTTCATTTTTTATCTGGATGAAACTTGAATTTTTTTAAAGGTGGAACAAAAAGAATATGGCAGGGCGATGAAATACACCGACGGTAAAAAAAAAGACACATTAATGTGCATGCAGGTGAAAAGTATGGTTTTGTAGATGAGGCGGATCTTTTATTTTCGTCAAAATCAAAATCGACCGATTATAATGAAAATAAGGATACAGAGATGTTTGTAAAACTATTAACATCGTTACATGGACCATCTATCATTGTATTAGATAATGCTCTGTACAATTCGGAAATTTTAAATAAGCAACCAACAAACTCCTGGACAGTACAAAAAATAAAAGAATGGTGAACGAACGAAAATATTTCATTTCCACAGTATTGCTTCAAGCCGGAATTATTATCCATAGCTAAAAGGCACGAAAGAGAAAAAAATTACAAATTGGATCAAATTATACTCAGTTATGGACATCGTGTGGCGGCCGTGGTGTAGTTGCTAGCGCGCCAGCCTCTGCACCAAGAGACCCGGGTTCGATTCCCAGGTCAAACCAACGAATTATAAGCGACAGCTGCCGTTCGGAAGGCAATGGCAAACCACCGAATGTATTCTGCCTAGTGCCTCTCTAAACTAGCCGTTCGGAACCGGCATTAAACTGTAGGTCCCTTCTATTCATGCAACACTGATTGAGCGTGCACATGAATAGTTGCAGAGAGGTCGCCGACGCCCCCAAGGTGTATGGCACAACAAGAAGAGAAGATGGACATCGTGTGCTAAGACTTCCGCCTTATCATTGCCAATTTAATCCCATTGAGTATATTTGGGAAAAATACAAAACTTATTATGACAATTACATTGAATCTAATAGTTACAGTAATAAGGCTGTTTTGAAAACCTGGCAACGAGCACTTAAAACTGCCACTCCTGAAATTTGGGAAAAATGTGAAAAGGAATGGTGGGTTCATGAAAACCGCATCATTTACAATCAAAATGAGAATAGCAACGACAGTGTTTCTGATTATGATGACTATAAATCTGATGCTCGATAATGTAGCATTCCCTTTTAACATAATGAAATATGCGCCTATTTCTAACCAAAAAACTCATCGAGAGCTACATCAACGATTTCTGTTCACAATTAGGCAAAAAATAAAAATAAACCTCTCAACAAAAGCATAATAATAAACAAAAAATTTAATCTATTCGAGGCCCAGGATTCCAAGACTTCGTGCATAGTTCCTAAAGGCTAAGTTTCTGACATCGAATGGTTTTAGAAAGGCCCCTTACAGAAACTTGAGCCTCTTGCATAAAAGCGCTGGGCATTCACAGAGCAAATGTTCTGCAGTTTCAACGAAGTTCTCGCAGTAGCGGCAACTATCACTCTCTGTTTTGCCCATCTTTTTCTGGTGATACCTCAGAGTATAGTATCCAGTGAAAAGTCCCGTCACCAGTTTCAAGTCTTTCTTGTCCAACTCGAGAAGCTGTTTAGCTTTCCTTGGCGAAATACTTACTAGCCTTTTCGCTTATGTCAGTGAGATTTCATTTCAAGTGGGCTTTGGAAAGTCCACAGAAGGGTTCTGGGCCGAAAAATTGTGTATTTGCCACTTGTTTGCAGCCAGTTGTCTCAGGGATTGTTTACAGTCCCATGTCAGCTTAGACTCACAAGTGTAAGACTTCAGAGCTTTTATTGCTGCTTGGCTATCTGATAAAAACAATAGTTAAAAAAACATATCTACCAAAAAAAACCCGAGTGGCGCAACGCATTTTATTTCTATTTTTTTTTGCAAGTTTATGATGTTAAATATCATTTAGAACTTTTTTGTTCATAAGATTTTTCAATAACAAAATTTTGTAATTCATTTATATTTAAATTATTATTATAAATCGATTATTTTCTTTGATTGTTTAGATTTGATTAATAAACTTTTGGATGTTTTGTCCAAACTTGGAAAAAAAAACAAAATAAAAATTTATTCTTCTTCTTCCTTCTCTATTTTAGGCAAATTGCCTGTTCATTCTTAGCATCATGCCTGCGACTTCTTTCAATGGTAAAATTGAACCTTCATCTCGCTTGTTTTCGGTCGGGAGACCTACACAGTCTCTGCTGTGTAGGTCATTATAGGTCTAATGACGGTTTTGTATATTTTTGACTTGACCTCGATGCCTACGTATTTGATTTTCCATACAGTGCCGTTTAAACATTCGGCTTCTCTTAGTGCCTTTGTTGTTTGTTGTCTCACCTATTTGTCGATATCGTCATATCTCGATACTTGGTTCTATACCGAGATATTTGAATTTCATTTCTTATTGGCATAGCACAGTATGATATTACGGTCATCCATTTTTTATCCATTAAGTCCACGCACTTGCTTTATTATTTCGTCCATAATTATGTTGAAAAGAAGAGGGCTTAGTCAGTCGCCCTGTCGAATTCCCTTTTCCACAGAGATTGGCTTAGCGAGTTCTTTATTGATCTTGACTCGGATACTGTTGGCACTGTAAACATTCTCTAAGGTTTTTATTAAGTTATGGGGTGCTTGTCTGTTGTAAAGTAAATGTACAACATTCTCTAACTGAACTCGATCAAATGCTTTCTGCGGGTCTATGAAACACATGTAGGCTTCTCGACTTCTCTGCGATCTGTCTTATAACAAAAACTGCATCGGTACATAATCTTCCTGTTCTGAATCCTTGTTGTTCACCTGACAGAGTTAAAATACTGCTTATTTGCTTGTTATTATTTGTGTTGTTAGTTTTAATGCTGTGCTGAGTAGGTTTATGCCTGTGTAGGTCTCTGGTGTTTATTTATCCCCCTTTTTAAACATAAGAATAATGGTGCTTGTTTTCCATTTGTCGGGAATTCTGTGGTAGGCAAGGATCTTTTTAATTAGTTTGGTTAGCTGCTGGATAAGATGTTGTCCACCGTATTTAAGCAGTTCGTTGGGAATGTATAATAATTAAAATAAATAGTTGAAAAAATTAAAAAACATTAAACATTAAGACTGTACCCCACATTGTGGACACCCCTTCGCCGTCCTGAACCTAACCGAGTCTCCATGCAGTGATGATATTGTTACAAATGCGGTCCTGTGAACAACCGAGAGGTCGACGGCGTCGAGGATCCGTGTTCGACCGCTTTCCTTTGTAGCCGCCGACGGGGCCTAGGAAAGTCGCGCAATGTCTAGAATCCGCGTCGAATATTGGAGAAACAGGTAGAAAGATCTAGAACTGTGATATCGAAAATATAAAAGGGCAAACGATCATAACGATTATTATTATTAGCTTATGTATTTACGAATTATTAAATGTAAATAGTTATATAGAGTTGTAAAAGTTCTATTGCTAAGTGAATATCTAAGTGGTTATTGAAAATAGAAGTTATTGTATTGAAATAAACATTGTTTTGCTATTGGATCGAGAGTTTTAATCGCCGAACCCAAGATAGAACTAAAAATTGAAACAATATTACATATCGGTTTTCAATCATGATTTTGATCCGGTTACATATTTAACTGTCGATTCCTCTACCCCTAATTGATGTTTAGAGTGACTGTGGTAGGGCGTTATTAAACATACATACATACATATAGTTACGCCTATTTCCTGTAGGGATAGGCAGAGACCACTTACTTTCACTTTCTACGGTTCTTATCTGATTATTTTTTAAATAACAAATTAGTTGGTAACTTATCAACTACAAGGCATCTAATACATTATTATCAACACTTATACCAAATTAATGAATGAAAATATTGTTCACAGATTTATCTCGTACGATAACAAATTAGTTGATAACTCAAAGTTGATGTAAATGTAATCTTAAGTATCTACATTCAAATTTTTATTTTATTAAATATTCTTTATCGTCTGATTGTCTTTATTTAGCATTGTTGTAACTACTTATCAACTATAAGGCATCTAATACATTATTATCAACACTTATGCCAAAATAAATGAATGAAAATATTTTTCACAGAAACGTTGTTGTCGACATATTTAAAATGAAATTAACATTGGATAAAATCGACTCTTACCGGTCTTTTCAGTAAAAGTTAATTAAGGCAGTTCCAGCGTGAACCAACTTTTCGACACATTTTAATCATTTATTTTTGTTAAAGCTGATGTCTAATGTCTGCTCTCTAATTTCAAAACTTTGGAATTTTTGACCGTCTAGAACGCGAGATATTTGATGTCAAAATTCAAATTTTTTAAAGTCAATTCCCGTATAATTCATCTAAAACTCCGAGCCCACCAAACTATTTGCTGTTATTTCAAGACAATTACTCGACATAATTTAATAAAGAACTAACACAATATACAAAAATATGTTCTTAGTATATTAAACAATAGACCACTTACTTCCACTTGCTACGGTTCCTACACACATCCTTTGCTTCCTCTACTTTCATCAGTGCTCTTATACATGCTCGTCGGTTGTTGGTACTCTTGACCTGGCCTTTTTTCAAAACAATGTTGATCTGATCGAAATATGTTCGCCGAGGTCGACCATTAACCATCGCCTGCAACTCCTCTTCAGATAAGGCTAATATGACTTGATCATCGGCGTAAAGAAGGTATTTGACGATCAAATCA
This sequence comes from Agelastica alni, assembly GCA_950111635.1. Taxonomy (NCBI): domain Eukaryota; kingdom Metazoa; phylum Arthropoda; class Insecta; order Coleoptera; family Chrysomelidae; genus Agelastica; species Agelastica alni. Next base: position 22,471,144 of record OX467710.1, on the reverse strand, counting down.
TTCATTTTTAATCCATACGCACTCGCTTTCAAATATTTTAAACAATCGTCTATGTATTAGTTAAACAGCCATGGCGAAGCCCCACATCCCTGTCTCACAACTTTTTCGATGTTAAACCAGTCCGTGCAAGCTCCGTTTATCCTGACACAAGCACTGGAATATTGCTACTGAGTAGATATAAAAAATAATTTTAAGCAACAATTAACCAAAGCAGTGGAATTCTCGTAAAGTGATTTCAGTGCTCGTATTAAACTACCGCTCTACCATAGACATAGATAATGTCGGCCACAATTAACTCCTTATTGCTCTGTCAGAGGCCTTTTCCAAGTCTATAAAAGCGCAATAGACCTGACTTCTAGCCAAGAATTTTTCGACTACACCTTGTAATGAAAAGACCTAATCCATACATCTCCTTGCTCTTCTAAATCCTGCTTACACATCCCATATAATCTTCTCAGTTTCATTCGTTTCTCTTTTAATTAATATCTTTGCATACAGTTTGCCGACTATGCTTAGTAAACTAATACCTCGGTAGTTCTTACAGTCTTGCTGCAGTCTTGTAAAGCGGCACAATAACAACCTTGCACCAGTCGTCTGGTACGCTAACACTCCTCCAACAAAGGTTAAAAAGGCGGTACAGCCGACTAGCTACCACGTTTTGTCCAGCCTTCAGCATTTCATTTGTCGTACCCAGCAGCTTTACCCAATTTACCTTAATTTCAACGCTTTCAAAATTTCTGTCGTAGTAATTTCACTTTCATTGCAACTTTCACTCATGTCTCCGAATGGGGCCTGTATTTGTGTATCCTCTTTATCAAATAAACTTTCGAAGTATTCCTTCCATCTCTTTAATACGCATTCCTCTCCTTTTACCATACTACCATCTTGGTTTCTGATTCTTTTCAGTTGCGAGGTAGTATTTTTACCTCTGGCTGTTCTTATGGACTTCCATAAGGGTTTAATATTGTTTTAAAAATCGTCAGTTAACCTTCTATCAAATTCATTTTTATCACTTTCCTTCTTTTATGCCACAACCTCTTTTGCCACACCTTTTAACCTTTTATACTCATTCTTTGCCTCGTTTACATCCTCAACGTTGCCTTTTGCGTTCTTTGATTGGCTTTTGTAGCTAGCCAATCCAGCCAGGCTTTCTTCTTCTCTAACACTGCTCTACGCACATTATCTGTAACTTGCATCCTTTCCTTCTTTTACTTACACCACATACTTCAAAAGCAATATCCACCATTCCTTCCTTAAATGGCTTCCACAATTCTTCAACCTTATATGCTTCATCTAAACTGTCAAATTTCTCGGTCAATTTACTAACGAACTCCTCTTTTATGCCTTTTTCTAGCAAACTCTCAACTTTTATATGCTCTAGTACACTACTTGATTCAAAATAACGATGCCGTCACCGCCTAAAGAGATCTCTTATTCGGCTCATTACTAAGAAGTGGTCTGTGTCAATACCTGCACCGCGGTATGCCCGAGTGTATATTACTTTCCTTTTTAATCTTTCATCCACAATTACGAAATCAATTATACTTCTTGTCTTGTTATTAAACGCTCCTTCTATATCTAAAAAAGCTGTCAGCGCAATTTTATTATGCTCAAGGGAATATCTGATAATTCCTACTAGATTGTTAAGTGCTAAATCCGTAGATTTGCCTGTTTGGTGAGCATATTGATTGCAGTTTAAGGGGTGTTCCCTAAGATTGCCCTCTCTGATATGTCTATGAATAATTCTTTCCAGAGTTTTTATAAAGAAGGAGGTGAGGCCCGGATGGATTTAGATAGGGAATGGTCCACCGTACCCGTTTTACGTATATAAACAACTCTCGCTGTTGACCAGCACAGGGGAATATAACTCCACGCTAGACTCGCTCTAAACAGTTTAACCAGAAGAGGTAGTAAAATTTCGCTGCCCTCCTGAATGAGGAAAGGGAAAACACCATCCTCCTTTGGAGACTTGTATCGGGAGAAATAGTTCACCTCCGTGTACTGATGCTGTGGTGACCACTTTTGAAACATTCCTACAGTCCTCCTTTTTAGATCGTGATGTCGATTCCATTGAAAGCGAAATTTGTTCCTGGTCCTACAGAAGCAGACTGCCGGGAAAGTAGGTCTGCAAAAGAGTCTCTAACGTTTGCCTACCAGAGTCCGTAAAAGAGTCATCTGGTCGTTTTATCGAGCCGATATGGATAAGGAACAATACAATAAATGTACAATACATGTACGTTTTGATGTAAAATTACCTTTTTCATTCATAAAAACTTATATCAATTGATTACGAAGGAATTATTATTAGCTATCATAAAAGACTACGTGAGATGACACTTAAAAAAGATTATCCCTACTATTTATATTTTTTCGTAAGTATAGAGATAACGTGATTTCTAGTAGATTGGGTATATAAATGTTGTAATTTTTTCTACTTTTAAGTATTGAGGTTGAGCAGTAATTTTTTCAATATGTTGTTCAAATTTTTAATGTTAGTGGCTATTTTCGCTGCAGTCAGTAGTGAAATTACCAGGTAAAGAATATTTTTTAAGCTAAAAATATTATTTTTTTATATTTTCGTATACTCGTATGTGCATTCCTTATTATTTTTTTTTTAACATTGTATTATTTCTCTTAACTATATTATAAGAAACATTATTTGTAATTTTGATAATTTCTTATGTTTACGTGGATCTTTCCAAAGTAGAAGAAGGGAAAGATGTGTGTAAGAACCGTAGCAAGTGGAAGGAAGTGGACTCTGCCTACCCCTACTGGAAAAAGGCGTGACTATATGTATGTATGTATGGATCTTTCCATGGAATTTGTTGTCTATTTAATACAAAAGTTTTAGCTATTCGCACATTTAGTAGTACTTTGTTGGTGTTGGTGTTACATACATACATCTAGACACCCTTTTTCCCATAGTGGTAGGCAGAAACCAGTTACTTTCATTATATTTTTAAAAATCAGTGTTTTTATTGCTTTTATAAAAAATACAATATATGTATTACTATGCTAACATAAATTGTATGAAGTCCAATTAATTATAAGTCTCCCGTTATTAACAAAAAATTGAATACTGGAGTTTATTAGTATATCTAATTTTTCAAATAATAAAAAACTTTTTAATCTTTGTCCTGTATTATTGTTACAATCATGATAAAAATTATTACACGAAGTAGATTTCCAAAAAAATTAAATATAAAATTATTTAGGAAGAAAATAAATAAGATATTTTACGAACTAACAACAAAATATAAAAAAACGTTATAAATAAAATAAATTAGTTGAAAAAACTAAAAAATACGCTTTTAGCGTAAAAAATAATTCTTACCATAGGAATAAAATTACTGACGAGAAAATCAATGTCACTGTTCTAAAAGCGTGGGGTGCTTTCATTCCGAAACGCAGAGTTAGTTTAAAAATGTCATACAAAGCACCCTACGCTTTTAGAACAGTGACATTAATTTTCTCGTCAGTAATTTTATTCTGATGTTTAGAATTATTTTTTATTTTTTAGCTTTGTAAAACTCTAAAAGCGTGTTTTTTAGTTCTTTTAACTATAATTTATTTTTCGCTTTTTAGTTCTATTTTTTACTCACCTTCTTGCCATTCATCCGTTGGCACGTTTCTCACCAGTATATTGGATTGGGTGAATTATAATATGACATTTAAACTGTGCGCATGCGTAGTTCACGCACTAGTTCTATCTTTCTTACTCTCATGCAAAGGATCCCAAAAGAAATTTATGAATCCTGGCGAAAGTAATTAGGATAATCGGATATTTTGATCAAATTATTGCATTGTCGTCGGTCTTTGACAAGTGTGCGAAGTTTATATTAAATCTGATCGCTTAAAGTAGGGCAAAATCAAGGCCAAAAGTCAGCTAAAAAAAAATTACAAGCATACAGGTAAATCTAATATAAGCGTGTTACAAAAATACACCTGTTACACTGAATACATTGTTAATATAATAAAACAAATTTTATTTAAAGAAAATTTGGTTATATTATTAGAAGTTTTAAAAAATAAACACTATACTTTTATGCAACACAAAATACAAACAAACATTTGTATTACTGCAAATTGCTAGTGGTGCCATCTACCAGATAATAGGCAAACTACTTATTTTGGAAAGTGGAAAACTGTCCGTATTTTTGTTTTGCACTAGTTCTATCTCTTTTACTCTCCTTTAAAGGATCCCTAAAGAAATTTATGAATCCTGGTGAAAGAAATCAGGATACTCGGAGATATTGATCGAATTACTGCATTGTCGTCGGACTTTGACAAGTGTGCAAAGTTTAAATTTAATCTAATCGCTAAAAGTAGGGCAAAATCGAGGCCAAAGAGTCAGTTACAAACAACCATACAAGCATACAGGTGAAACTAAAATAAGCGTGTTAAAAAAGGGCTGGGAAGTTATGAGGACTGCCGACAGAAGTTAAAACTTAAACTACGCATCAATTTTATTCATTTCCATATGGTTTATTCATTTATATTTTTATTAGCTATATACATAGTATTTGTATTCAATTCACTTCATACATTTATTTTATGGTACTTAAAAGTAATAATGGTATTAAGAAAAAAAACGATTTTAAAAACATGTAGATTGTTTTTAAATATTTTATCTACGTACCTACAGAACGTCTTTTTCGCGAACATGTAGCACAAACAAAAACACTTAAAATCCTTGTAGAATAATTTACGAATAATTCATGTTAACAATTTAAATATTTAAATTTTTTAAACGTTGCAGGATACCTCTCAAAAAAATAACCACTGTAAGAAACACTCTTAAACAAATGGGAATCAGTAACATAAAACAAAGTTTGGAAAATAAGTACAACCAAAATTCTGGATCTGTAATCCTGTCAAATTATCAAGATGTAAGTATATCCACTTATCAGATGTGACGCGCAGTTAAAAAAGTTATCCGATTTTAAAACTATGCTAGTATCTATGTTACAGGAAGAGTAGATTGTTAGGGAAAGTTGACTAGTAAACTTTTACTAAAAGTATCAGTAAAAGTTGATGGAAAATAAACAGATCAACTTTTCCTGTGAAGAGTTAACTCTTTGTTATTATCCAAGAAAATATTTATTTATTTATTTATTTATTACTATACAGGATCACCACCATTACAACAAATTTTGTATACATTTAAGTAAAAATTAATAAATCAACTTATATACTAAATAAGGATAAAATTAAATCACTAACATTAAAATAAAAATATCACAACTTAAACTTTTTGTAACCGATTCTTGAACATAGCTAACGAACCACCAAATATGTCTATGCTGTTATTAATTATTTTTAAAGAACATTCAATAGGCCAATGTATGCCATAATTTGTATGGTGAAATATCAATTTGAAAGAAAACAAAACAAACTCTCTTTAAACCTGAAAGACATCTTGGGTCAGGACTGCAAGGTAGACAGCATTAAAAAATTTCTTATAGAAACAAAATTATTACGTTTGTTATAAAACAAATACAGCACCATCTAACCTATATGTAATGTATCTTATGCTAATAACCTACACGATTGATGCGGAATTTAAATAATAATAATAAAAAATAATTTGTATGGTGAAAAGAAATATGAAATAAATTTGATTGTCTTAAATTTCGGACGGGAACATTCAGACTAATACCTTGTAGAAGTTTGGGGCAAGAAATTAAACCATTTATTAGCTTAAAAACAAACACTAACTCGCAGTTTTCCCGTCTTGTACTCAATAAGTTCATCTTCAGTGTATTTAAAATAATTGTGTAATCATGATTGCTAATGTGAAGGTTCAACTTATATGCTCAGTATCTTAGGAATTTGTCCTTTTTTATGAAAGTATTTATTCTAATTTACAGTTTCTTATAAACAAATTAGAAATATAAAGCATAAGGTACATAAAAGTAATATCAATAACAATCACGAAAATAAAGAATATACAAAAACAAATATTATACAAAAGAAAACTAATTTAAAAATAAGATTTGCTCAGCCAGATCAATTTAAGAATGGGTATTTAAAAAAACACACTTAATTTGTCCAGGAGAAGATGCAAGAAAAATGTCAAAAAGGTTGTAACTATTGTTGTAGTTTTCACACATAGTAGAAAGTGGCGAATTTTTAAAAATATTAGTACGCGGTATTTTAATATTAAATTTTTGATTTCCTCGAGACGCAAGCCTAGGAAACAAAAAGTTTAAGTTTTCAATAATACACAGAGTGGGCCACAACCAGTCCACCCCGATATTTGGCAGTATTCATTAGAATGTAACGAAATGCTAAAACACGTCGATTTATTTTTTAAAAGTGGGCCACATTTTAACGATATCTGTCATTTGTAGACCCCTCCTTCCACTTTCCCAACCCCTTAATTAAAAATAAGGAATGTTCCATGTGTGGAACATCATTAGAAAGGCATTTAGATGGAATATTTAGGTATATAATCATAACAAACCGTGAAGTTATGATTAAGGAAAAAAGAGTGGAACAAGTAAATAAGTTTGAATACTTGGGTTCAAAGTTTACGAGAGATGGAAAGTATGACAGTGACATTGAGCAAATGGTGTTGGAATAGGGCACTGTATAGCTTTATGAACAGCCATAAAGTGTCAAAAAAGGCACGTCTGACTGTGCATAGAGGAGGGTTGGTTCCTGCACTTATGTATGGTAGTGAATGTTGGGTTTAACAGAAGAAGCATGAAAATAGAATTAATGCTAGATGAGTAGTCTGAGAAGTATAATCGGAGTGACTTGACTCGGTTGGATAAAGTGAAAAATAGTGAGATAAGAGAACGCTGTGATGTAGAAGAAAATGTGGTTACAAAGATAAAAGAATGCTTAGAGGGTTTGGATACGTAAAAAGAATGGATGAAGGAATATTGGCGAAACAAATTTATAAGGCGAGTGTGAATGGACGCGGTGTTCGAGAATTCGCCAGCCGGGGTGCGAAGCGCTCATTAATATACACCCTAATTGTGATCGACTCTTGGACGCCGAAAATAAAAACACGGGGCCGGATTGTAACAATACTTATATTTATTTTTAACCACAGTTTTAATTCACTTCTTTTTATAAAATTACTTCGAAAGGAATAGAAATTATCTCAACAAAAAAGTGTGTGTGTGTGCGTGTGTGTGTGTGTGTGTGTGTGTGTGTGTGTGTGTGTGTGTGTGTGTGTCAGCTTCGACGCACGACGGAAGTTTACTCCTTACAAACAATTATAAAATACATACAACAATCTTGTTCAGTTCAACGCCCAGAAAACACAAAGCGCCACGTTTTTCAAGAGAGTGAATTCTTTAAATCATTCCATCACAATGTCCGGAAATACCCTTAACCCTTCATCTTGATTTTGAGAGTCATGGTGTCTAATAATATGTCTTGGCATGACCATATTACCAACATCGCAAAGTCAGGAAACCAGAGGCTGGGTTTTGCTGTGGAAAGCTAGAAAGTTTTTTACTCCTGTTTATTTGTTGACGACGTACAAGGCTCAAATTCGACCTCTACTGGAGTATTGCGTTTTGGGATTCAGCACCAAGGCATTCTCTTCGTCTTCTAGATTCCATTCAGAAAAGGGCCATTCGGTTAATAAACAACTCAACTCTTACAGATACCCTTCACCCACTAGAACATAGAAGAGGAGTTGCAGACCAGATATTACTCTACAGATATGTCCATGGCAGACACTCCAGAGAAATAAAAACTTTTATACCTTCTTCTTCTTATGACGCAGTCTCCTTTCGAAGGTTGGCGATCCAAATAGCTAACGTCGTTCTAGATACAGCCATGCGGAATATATCGATCGATGAACAATCAAACCATCTACAAATGTTTTTTAGCCAGGAATTCTGGCGCCTGCCGATAGATCTCTTGCCCTGGATTTTACCTTCTATAATCAGTCGAAGGAGTTCGTATTTTTCACCCCTCATTATGTGTCCTATATAGCGTGTTTTTCTTTCCTTGATGTTAAGCATGAGTTCTTTTTGTTTACTCATTCGATTAAGAACTTCTACATTTGTAACTCTTTGAACCCATGATATTCTTAATATGCGGCGGTAGATATACATTTCAAAGGCGTCTATTTTCTTTTCTAATGATGTGTCGAGAGTCCAACTCTCGCATCCGTACAGGAGAACCGAGAAGATGTAACACCTGACCATGCGCACCCGGAGCACTAGACTCAGATCTGACCTTACGAAAAATTGTCTCATACTTATAAATGTCTTTCTAGCCTGTTCGATGCGGCTTCTAACTTCTCTCTTCGGGTCGCATTGATCATTCACTATACTCCCCAGATACTTGTATGTAGATACTTGTTCCACCAGATCACCGCCAATAACCAGATGTGCCTGAACAGGTTTTTTGGTGAATGCCATAATCTTAGTTTTTGTGGTGTTTATGAGGAGACCATAGTGTTCACTATGTCGGATTATTTGATTCAATAGTCTCTGAAGGTCCTGCTCATTCTCGGCCAGCACAACTGTGTCATCGGCATATCTGATATTATTAATCAATCTCCCGTTAACCTTAATTCCACATTCAATCCCCTCCAGAGCTTCTCTGAAGATAGCTTCTGAGTAGATGTTGAATAAGAGCGGTGATAACACGCAACCCTGTCTTACACCTCTCTTAATCTTGATTGCATCTGAATATGTTCCCTCAATTCTAACTACTGCGTTTTGTTCCCAGTAGAGATTTGTAATTAATCGGATTTCTTCTCTATCTATACCAGTTGTTTTGAGGATTTCTATTAGTTTTTGATGATTGATGCAGTCAAAGGCTTTTCTATAATCTATAAAACAAGCGATTACATTAACATTCATGTCTCTACATCGCTGAGTGAGCACATTTAATCCGAATAGTGCCTCACGTGTACCTAGGCCACTGCGGAATCCAAACTGAGTTTCGTCTAGTTGGTATTCCCATTTTTTGTAAATTCTGGTGTGAATTATTCTGAGGAATATTTTCAGAACATGGGACATCAGGCTTATCATGCGGTATTCGTCACAATTTTATACCAACACTGGCCAAATTCGGCCGAAGAACTCGGCACGCTGATCAGTCTCACCCATTTACTCTCAAGATTGACACTACAAGGACCAATCCAAATCAAGAGTCCTTCTTTTGCAGGGTCCACAATCATATCCTTTCTATAATCCCTTCCCCTTCTAATAGTCGCAGTGCGGGCCGTCCGCGGTCCACACGATAGGTCTACCCTTTTTGCGACTATTTTTAGTAAAAAAAAAACATATATTAGTAAATGAATGCATTTTTTATATTACTTAAAGCATGCATGATAAATTTATTTATATTAATTGTACAATGAATATGTCAAAGTACGTAACATAACCACGAAAATATAGAAAATAATAATTTTTTATAAGTTTTTAGCAAAATATTTTAATTACTAATCTATATATTTTATAATCGTTCGTAAGTAGTAAACTTCCGTTGTGCGTCGGAGCTGACACACAGACTGATTATATTATACTCATGTATACGAGGTTTGGCTATGAATTAACGAGACTGATTATGAAAAAGAGTTTTATTTTAATAATTACTCTACAATCAAATGCTCCCCTTTAATGTAATCCCCTCCTCTCACCACACACCGTTTCATTCTTTTTTTCCATTGGTCAAAGCAATGCTGGAAGTCTTCTTTTGTAAGAGCATTTAGGAGCTCCGCCGATTTTCGCTTCACCTCTTCCATCGAATCGAACCGGGTTCCTTTTAAGGCGACTTGATCTTCGGGATCGGGAAAAAGTCACAGGCTGCTAAATCAGGCGAGAAAGGCGCTTGTCCGAGCACTGGAGTGTCTCTAGCGGCTAAATAACGCTTCACGGACATCGCGTTAGGGGCAGGTGCTTTGTCCGAGAAAAAAACACGTTCGTTTCTAAAAAATAATACTACAGCGACAATAGGGAGATTTTAAGCCACCTATTTGAACAACAATATACTTTATCCGTTATTCATCGCATGAGCAATAGCGCTAAAATAAGGGATAACGTTATTAACCGATATTGCTTTACGTTATTGGAGTTAAAATAAAGCTTGCGACATGTAAGAGGTCTGGCTATTAAATAACGAGACTGCGCGCGCAAAAGGCGTCCTAAAGGGGTATGGGGAAAAACGAATGCAGCTTTGGATAGCTGGAAGTGTCTACTATTTCAGTACGAAAACACGTTATTAGGGAGATTTTAAGCCACAACTTGAGCATCATACGTTATATCCCCTTATCCACTTTTAAAGTAAATACAGTACGTTAATAACGTATTTTGAAAATGAGCTTTTAAGCCATCCCATTCTTCCGTTATTTACGTGACAGATATCAGTAACATTTATAACCTTATAAATGAACTTTGTGATAGTTTAATAATCAATTATGATTTTTTTTATTTAAACTGCCTATTCGTCTTTTAAATTTACTGGGGAACAAATGATCGACAACATCACAGATAGGTTAGGTACAATACTTGCTGTGACGTTAGCGACTTCTCTTCAATTTCCTTATCCGATGTTGCCATAACATTTAATTTTATGAAATGTTTTCATTTCATATTTAAAAAAAAAGTGGTAAAAATGGTAAAAACTATAGACTTACTCATATTTTCTAAGTTTTACATGTATTTATCATAGACTTTGAAGTTTACGATAAAACTTAAACATAAATGTTCTACAGGCGGCACCGTAGCAAAATCAATATCCTTTATTAAGGGAACGTTATTTCAACTCTAATAACGTAAAGCAATATCGGTTAATAACGTCGTCCCTTTTTTTAGCGCTATTGCGCATGCGATGAATAACGGATAAAGTATATTGCTGTTCAAATAGGTGGCTTAAAATCTCCCTAATGTTGATCATTGTGCCGCATAATGCGCTTTTGTGCTATTATTGGAAAACCACCAAATAAATACTCAAAATAATTCTAAAATTCGACAATTGTTAGATAATTTTGTCATTTTTTTTCTTTGCCAACATTCAAAATTAAAAAAAAATTAGAGCAAGGTCTACTTCATCTTTATAAAATCCCAAAAAATTTGGCTTTTGTAACGTCCCAAAGAATTATTAGGTGACATTATTTAAGCTCCTTATTCCTCGTAAGTGTCTACTGTATTTTTTATTCTTGTCGCTAAAAACGATAATCACGTGAGATTACGTCAAAAAATATATATTTTTCAAGTATTTTCTTATTTATTTTGTTTTGGCACTGCCTTTTACTACAAAAAAAAATTTGACAACATATTCTACAATTTTTTTGTTTCGTAGGCTCAATACGTTGGAGAAATAACCATTGGTACACCACCTCAAAAGTTTAACGTAATTTTCGACACAGGTTCGTCAAACCTTTGGGTTCCTTCGTCCTCTTGCAATATATCAAACATGGCTTGCCGTAAGTATTACCCATTCAAGTTAATATTTGTGAGTTAAAATTCAAATCAATATGTAGGACAGCTCTAATTTAAATAAAGAAAAAATCAACACAACTACTTTAGCAAGATAACCAAATTTTATGCTTCAAAATAAATATCCTTGGTTTTCATTGCAAGAAATTTTAAAAACATTTTGATGAAAAAGATCCAAAATACATTTTGAAAGAGCTGCCACATGGGTATATATTTATTTTTCTCACCTCACTGTGTATGTTTTATTGTGAAAAACTAAAAAAATAATCTAGAATACATATACCTACGAGGTCTACAACAAAGTCTCAGAACTGGTACAAGAAAGTTACTTTTTTTTAAAAGTACATAGTACAATCTACTCATACAATGTGTCCACTTAAGTTTGCAGCATTAGGAAAACTTTTTTATTAATTATTTTACGAAAAAAAGTTATTCTACATAAAAAGTTGTGCATGGTCTAAACCTATAATGCAACCATTATCTATCGAAATTTCCAAGTCATATACGAGGTATATCAGAAAATATTAATTTTACCCAATATTGAAATACTTTAGTTTTTGACCAAATCGAAAATTATTATTAAGAAAATCTATTTAAATATAAACTGGTATCTACTAATAAACAGTTAAATCTTTTGTCATCAAAATTTTGATAACCTTTAAGTTTTCCAACTTTTGTGTCGCAGCATTTTGATCATTTCACTAATGCCTTCTTTTCTACAATTTAGCTGAATATGAATTTTTCACTTTTACCACTTGTGTACGCTCGTAGAGGTTATCTTGAATCCAGTTTAAAAATGACCCTGATATGCCAAAAACCAGTGGCGGATATACACATTTCCCAAGTATAGGCCGTTACATTTTTGCCGCCCTTGGAGATGAATTATTATTGTTACAGATTATTTTCGGGTAAATCTGTCGGAGTAGCATAAAACGTCAAAAAAACACGACAGTTGCTGAATAACACTGCTTGACCAGAAATAAAGAAGTACACGCAAATATTTTTAAGAGAGAATAAGTAATAATGTAAAAGGAGGTTCGAAATTCTACTGTTCATCCCACACTAACATTCATTTTTCCGTTTCCCACGGCGAAGGATAAGCTCTTACCTCCCCGTGGTCTTCTCTAGACAGTGGCGATATAAAATGTTATTAATTAAGACAGTAAAGGTTGAGATATAATAAATGTTTCTACTACTTTTCTCTGAAATCGTTCCACACCCCTTTTTAACACGCTTATATTGGTTTCACCTGTGTGTTTGTTTGTAACTGACTCTTTAATCTCGATTATGCCCTACTTTCGGCGATCAAATTTTATTTAAATTTCGCACACTTGTTAAAAACCGACGACAATGCAATAATTGGATCAAAATATCCGATTATCCTGATTATTTTCGCGAGGATTCATAAATTTCTATAGGGATCCTTTGCATGAGAGTAAGAGAGAGATTTAGTGCGTGAACTACGCATGCGCGCAGTTCCAATGTCATATTATAATTCACCCAATCCAATATACTGGTGAGAAACGTGACGAGGGATGAATGGCAAGAAGGTGAGTAAAAAAGCGAAAAATAAATTATAGTTAAAAAAACTAAAAAAGACGCTTTTAGAGTTAACAAATTAAAAAATAATTCTTAACATAAGAATAAAATTACTGACGAGAAAATTAATGTCACTGTTCTAAAAGCGTGTGATACATAAATGTTCGGTAATTATTACAAAATATTTACGATGCGCCACTGGTACCCACTTCGGTTTGCAAGTGCTTACTTTGGGAATATGGTGGTGACGTTTAACAGGTCTTAATAATTTAACTCTACCTCTATAATCGTCAGTCCCTAGAATATTTTTACAATCCAACGATTTGATTGAAATTGCACTAGAAATAGTTTTGGGTATATTTCTGAGCTAATTAAAGCTCTAACATGTACGACTAATATGGTGGGGTAATATATACTACTTACACAATAATGTTCATCGGGTAAACTTAGTTAAATATTCTTAATTGTGTAAGACGGCAAAAAAAATTCGATCCCCAAATTTTCCGTCCCTTAAATCAGCGGTTCTCAAACTTTTGTTATTCACGCCCCCCTGTTTTAATTTAAAAAATGTTGCGCCCCCCAATTCGTAGACCTAGGAATTTGGACTAAAATAGGCAACATTGTCTCGTCGAGAGCGCCAAAGATGCTGTCGGAAAGTTCGCGGCGTTCGTGCCACGTATTCTCAAACTTTTGTTATTCACGCCCCCCTGTTTTAATTTAAAAAATGTTGCGCCCCCCAATTCGTAGACCTAGGAATTTGGACTAAAATAGGCAACATTGTCTCGTCGAGAGCGCCAAAGATGCTGTCGGAAAGTTCGCGGCGTTCGTGCCACGTATTCAAGCTTCCTGATCTTTCTCGAACTGTCTGAACGCGACTATAAATACAGAAGCGCACATACGGTATTCTCAGTCTCTCAGTGAAGGTGTTTTAACACTAAGCAAGCATTATTGTGAAGTGTAAGTGTATAAGTAAATGTAGTATGGATAAATTTTTAAAACGAAAACTTGAGGATGACGGGGCTTGTACATCGACAGGTTCAGGTGGAAATCGTCCGAAATCTAAAACAAGAAAATATGACCCATCATACCTAAATTTGGGCTTTACTAGCCTTGAAGTAGGTGGCGAAGAAAAGCCACAATGCGTTATCTGTTTAAAAGTATTGGCTGCAGATAGCATGAAACCAAATAAATTACAGAGGCATCTAGAAACGCTGCACAGAGAATATGTCAATAAACCGCGAGATTTTTTTGTGGAGAAACTCAGATTGTTTAAAAAACAAAAATCCAGCTTCCATAGAGTACTGGCAGTAAATGAGAAGGCTCTCTTGGCATCATATAAAGTGGCATACAAAGTAGCTAAATGCAAAAAACCGCACACTATTGCAGAGCAACTTATTTTACCCGCTTGCAAAGACATTGTAGAAATAATGTTTGGTGAAAATTTTACTTCACAACTTAACAATATTCCTCTGTAAAATGATACAATCTGTCAATCAGTTGATATGCAGCAGCAGCTTGAATCTGAGCTTACTGGAAACTTGTTTGCTATACAACTTGACGAAGCAACTGACTCTAGTAATGATTCCCATTTGATTTGCTACATTAGATTCTGTCAATGTTCTAAAATATGTGAAGATTTATTGTTTTGTAAACAGATTGAAGGAAGAACTACAGCCACCGAGTTGTTCAAGATTACAAATGATTCTATTACTAAAATGAATTTGCAATGGAAAAATTGTGTTGCGATTTGCACCGATGGAGCTCAAGCCATGTCTGGTAAATACAACACTTTACAAGCGCTAGTAAAAAAGGAATCCTCAGAAATTATCTGGACGCACTGCATGATACATCGGGAAGCGTTAGCATCAAAATCGCTAAGCCCTGGACTAAACATGATTTTGACAGTAGTTATTGAAGTTGTTAACTTTATAAAAACCAGACCACTAAAAACAAGGATGTTCTCTGTTCGGTGTGAAGATATGGGAGCTGAGCATCAATCTTTGTTGTTTTATTCCTCATCCAGATGGTTGTCACGCGGTAAGACGGTTAAGCGTGTCTTTGAATTAAGAAGGGAAATAGCGATATTTTTAAGCGAGGAAGGTCACAAGCATTCAACAAATTTTTTTGACAAATTATTTTTACTGAAGCTTTCTTATTTAGTAGATATTTTTGAAAAACTTAATATACTTAATCTTCAGCTGCAAGGAAAAGACGTAAATATATTTGATTTAAGTCAAAAGATTGATGCTTTTTGTAAGAAATTGCAGTTATGGCATAACAAATTGAAAGAAAACAGTTTGGAAATGTTTTCCACATTTTGCGATTTTGTGCAAGATTCCCCATTGGAAGATATTCATAAAGCTGTGATGCTAAAAACCATAGGAAGCCATTTAGAAAACTTAACTGAGAATTTCAAGCGATACTTCTTTGCAGAGAAAGATATCAAGTTGTCAGACTGGAGCTGGGTTTTAAATCCATTCGAAAATAGACCTGTCGGACTATCACTGCAAGAAGAAGAACAACTGATAGATATTTCAACAAATCCCTTACAAAAATCAAACTTTGTTAACAAATCTTTAACAAACTTCTGGACTGAACTTCCGAACGACTACTCCGTTATAAAAGCCAAAGCGCTTAGAATTCTGTTGCCTTTTCCAACGTCCTACCTTTGTGAAACTGGATTTTCTGCACTTGCTGTCGTGAAATATAAATACAGAAATAAACTTCAAGTAGAAAATGAACTCGAGTGGCCATCTCTAACATAGAACCAAATTTAGAGAAGTTGTGCGCCTTAAAAGAAGCTCATGTTAGCCATTAGTCCTTAGAATGTTTCTTTGTCATCATTAAGTAAGTAAAATTTCAATAAAGATTTTTTAAAAATCTATCTGTAGCCTTTTATCATTACCATTTTATTTTTAATCTGTACTGCGCCCCCCCCCAATCATGTAAACGCGCCCCCCTTAGGGGGCGCGCCCCACAGTTTGAGAAACGCTGCCTTAAATCAAGCCTACTCAGCCTGCTGGTTAATCCGCCACTGTCAAAAACTATTTAGTTTGTGTATTAAAAGCTTATGATTTACTTTGTCGAATGCCTTGGGGAAGTAGATAGATTCTACCTGATACCCAGTCTCTAGGCCAGCCGACAAGTAGTCTATGTAATTTAGAAGTTGAGTTCGGTGGATTTACCTGATTGGAATCCGTATTGCTCCTGAATCAAATTGCTTGAGAAAATTTTTGATAGATAATCCGTTATAATGCTTTCGAATCGTTTTGGAATGGTACTTAATATGGATATGGGGAAATATTTTTTTATATCGGGCAAGTCACCACATTTATGAATGGGTATCACATAGCTGAAATTTCAGATATAGGGGAATAAACTAGATAGGGCGGAAGAGTGTAAAGTTGCAGTATTTGATCATGCAGGGTGGTACTGCGTCAGGTCCAGCACCTTTATTTGAATCAAGATTACAGAGTTTATCATTTATTTCAGATATTTTGACATGGAAATTAGGTATGTTAAGGTTTTTGCCCATGCAGAACTTCCTTAGGAAGAATAACTTTTTTTCGTAAAATTAATAATAAAAAACTTTCCAATATGCTGCGAACTTAAGTGGACACACAGTATAGAATATTTTTTTGCTTATACAACATGTCCAAATTTTAACTCGAAAAAGTTGTCCTATTTTCTTTTGTCATTCCTCGATGAACAGATTTTTGTTATTTTTTTACATTTTAATATAAACGAAGTAACGAGAGTGTAAATTTACCGATATTGCTTGTAAAATCTAAATTTGTACTGAATAATATCCACAGCAGCTGCTGAAAAATTGGAGGAACCATTTTGAGAAAGTATCTAACATCAGCAATTATTAGCTGGCAGTAAATTGTCAATAAATAATTGCAAAAGCCTGTTTTGATCCAAATTAATTCAATCTTATATTTATACAGGGCGGCCAACCGAAAACGAAGCAGAGCCATTTGCAGGAATCTCGTCAACATTTTAGGAAAACGCGTAGGCCCGTCGATTTTTTATACAAGGGGGACATTTTTTCCCTATATTTTTGTCTCCACTACTTTCAATCTCAAGCGAAGGTAGGAATTACCCCAAAATTTGTAAATTGAATTGGGGGTCGAATAAGATGTCTTTTAAACGCTCTTACAATTCTCTATACAATAGTCTTTAAATTTTAAATTTCTTTAAATTACTTATTAAAAAATTAGATTTTAAATGTGAAACTTATCAGCAAACAATCACGAACGGTAAAAATGTCATTTATTTGAGTTAAGTGCGCCAATGGTATAAATTTAGTACCTAATACCTAGTTTTTTCTTGCACTAGACGATAAATCGCCACAATTGCCGCTTTTGGTCCGATTCAAACCCAAGAGTTTTTCACGAGGTGTATACACAACAACCGGAGAAATTAAATGTATGAGCTGGCATTTGCGCTGACCGACTGATGGGTCCTTTCTCTCTACCAGGTAATTTGACTGGCAAAATTTATTTGCAATTACTGACGTTATTGACCCTGCCTTGACTGATATGTATTTGAAAATAATCCACAGTACGACGAAGATCATTTTTATTTTCAACAGAACGGTGCTCCTCCGCATTATGCGGCAATTGTTCGTTAGTATTTAGACCAACGTTTTTCAAGGCTTTGGATTGGGAGAAGTGGCAACATTGAATGGCCTCCACGATCGCCCCTCGATTTTTTTTGTGGGGACAAACCAGCGTCGTCGGAAGATTTGCGTCAAAGAATCGTTGACGAGTGCCATCTAATTACTCCGGAAATTCTTCGGAATGTGCGTGAACGTTTTGAACAAAATCTTTATTATTGCACGGGAGCGGGCGGTCATCAGTTTGAACATTTAATCAATTAAGTAGCAAGTAAGCAACCAAAATAATTGTAAAGAGAATTGTCAAAACTTTTAAAAGACATCTTATTCGACTCCCAATGCCATTTAAAAATGTTAGGGTAATTCTTATCCTGGCTTGGGGTTGAAAGTGGTAGAGACATAATACCGGAAAAGAGTGTCTTCCTTTTAATCAAAAGCGTTTTTGAGCGTTTTTCTAAAATGTTGACGAGGTTCCTGCAAATGGCTCTGTTTCGTTTTCGGTTATTTAATAAGTTCGTGTGTTTTATTTTTCGGCTCTTTACATCTACCAGGAAATTTTTTAATCCCTATTATTATGAAGATTATTACCGATTAAACTTTGGGCAGATCTTTTGGGTCGAAATCTTAATTTCATGAATAAACTTATACAGCGTGCAACTTAAGACATTTAGAATTTTCGTTTCATCCAAACTTATTTGTTTTTTAGAGTTCCATAATAAATATCACGCTGATAAGTCTTCAACATATAGACGTAATCATTCGGAAATATATATTTGTTACGTTGATGAATGTGTACATGGATTTATCTCCTCAGACAGTGTAGAAGTAAGTTTTGTATCTCAGCTTTAGAGTTGATATTTATTAACAATAATTCAATTTTTTTGCTTTGTTAATTTTTTATTTAATGCATTTTACCATACTTGCAGGTAGGCGGACTTAAAGTTGTCGACCAATTATTCGCCGAAGCTACTGAAGAATCAGAAGTAGCTTTCGCTGCCGGTAACTTCGATGGTATCTTAGGAATGGGTTTTGTCAACAACGCTGTAAAGTACATCACGCCAGTATTTCAAAGTTTGATTGAGCAAAATGCCGTTAAAGAACCCATCTTCTCTTTCTATATGAACAGGTAATCGTTTCTTTATTCGTACCTTTAATATCATGGTAATAAAAATTTAAAAATTGATTCTAATTTTCAGTGCGATTTAAATCCACAATCTTTTGAGCGGATCTTACACGATCAGTAAAAATGTCATCCATTTTTCGTTATTTGTAACGAACTAAACTTTTTAAAGAAATAGTCCATTATTACAAATGATTTGATTTTTTCTTTAAAAAAAATTTAAAAAACCATAGACTCTAACTCAGGAATGTGAGTTCTTGATTTCGCAATTGAATTTAATTCGAAGGAATAGATAAATCAGTTCGCGGATATATCTATTCTTTTTTTCCTAAACGATAAACTAGATCTAAACCAAAACCACGTTAGGACGCCAAGTGATTTTACCTAAAAATCACTAAAAGTAAATAAATGAAACCTTGAACAAATCCAATTATATCCGTTAAATCTAGTACTCGTAAAAGAGCACCGTGTTTGACCGGCTTCAATGTTGCTTGGTGTCTCTCACCTTTTTTTTATTTAATAAATAATTAAATGCTGCAAAAACAAATCAACAAGTTTATTAATTAAAAAAAAGGTGTGTGCACTATATGCGCATATTAACAGTGAAACTTCTAACGTTTAAACGGCTAGAATTAAATTCAATTATTTATAGAACGACATACACTACTGTTTGCATATGAATATTATTCTTAATTTATTTCTGTAATCTGTACATTACTGGGTGCTTCAATAGCCTGTACATCTTGTGTAGTTGGTGCAATATCTGAAGTCGATACAAGTGGTTTATGGTAGCTAAAATACGATACATACATTCTTGATTTGATTGTGTCGAAATAACGAGAAAATACAGCATTTATAGTTGTTTCTGATTTTGTTGTTGTAATATTCCGGTCATTCTTCTTCTTCTTCAAGTGCCATCTCCTCTTAGAAGGTTGGCTATCATCATAGCTATTCTCACTTTTGATGCTGCAGTTCTAAACAACTCAATGGAACTACAGTTGTACAATTTTCTCGGGTTATTTAACCAAGAAATACGTCTTCTTCCTCTGTTTTTTTTCTTGTATCTTTCCCTGCATAATATTTTGCAACAATACATATTTCTTTCCCCTCATCACGTGGCCCAGATATTGCAGTTTCCTTATTTTAATTGTTCTCAATATTTCCTTTTCCTTTCTCATTCTTCCCATTACCTCCCCATTTGTTACCATGTATACCCAACTTATTCTTAAGATCCTTCTATATGACCACATCTCAAATTCCGGTCATTAACATACATACATACATAAAGTCACGCCTTTTTCCCATAGGGGTAGGCAGAGACCACTTCCTTCCACTTCCGCTACGGTTCGTACACACATATTTTGCTTCCTCTACTTTCATCAGTGGTTTCATACATGCTTTTCGGTTGTTGGTACTCTTGACCTGGCCTTTCTTCAAAACAATGTAGTCCATTGAATTGTTACATTTTTTAGGCCTTACCTTGCGTTTTTTAGAGGACGCAATTTTATTTTTTTGATGTGTAGGGGGGGTCAGTGTAAAGCTAAAAACAAGTTTGTGGGATCGCAATCCTTGTTCCACGGCCGCCATCTTGAAAATAGGGGTTGAAATGGTTTTTACGATATATCTCTTTAACTATTTATTTGATAAAAAAAATTTATTAACATTTTTTGTTGCAAATTAAATTCTCTACAACTTTGGTCCGGTAACTTTTTGTCGTAGAACTATAAATAAAAAAGTTATAAGCGAAAATCTTCAGAAATTCGAGAAAAATATTTATATTTTTCGATGTCTACCATCAGGTCCAGTCGTGGCTTGGTAATTATAATGATCCTGAAGACTGGGGCTGGAAAAAATGTGGAAAATTATTGATGCCAGTGCAGAACTCTAAACCTCCAGCACCCTCTGAGCTTCTAAAATTGATCTTTTGCAAATGCAAAGGAAACTGTGGAGCGATGTGTGGATGTCGAAAAGCAGGACTGAAATGTTCTGCAGTGCGCTTCCATTGTTCTGGAGAGACTTGCAGCAACGTAATGAAACTCTCAGAATTAATAAATGAAAATGACTTTGATGATGAACCGCCGACATTAACACCCCTTCCTTCTCCAGTTCTCCCACTGGTATTTAATTCAGAAAGCCGATCAGATGCTGAGCCGCAGCCTGGTCCAGAGTCAATAATTAATTATTAATAATATTGCAAAATTTGTAATTAAAAAAGTTATAATAAAATAAAAAAAAAATAAAAAACAATAACTGATGACATATTAGTACACTCGTTTAATATAGGTATAGTTAAGAATATTGAAAAATAGTACTCACTTCGGAGCGCTGTAAAACCTTAGCTATTGAATTAATGAAAAAATGATGCGAATAAAAGTTGTTCCTCAAAAAAACGATCTACAAAAATGGTCAGATATCATTTTTTCTTAAAATGATAAAAAAAAAGTTATATCGAAAAATATAAATTTTTTTTTCGAATTTCTGAAGATTTTCGCTTATAACTTTTTTATTTATAGTTCTACGACAAAAAGTTACTGGACCAAAGTTGTAGAGTATTTAATTTGCAACAAAAAATGTTTATAATTTTTTTTTATCAAATGAATAGTTTAAGAGATCTATCGTAAAAACTATTTTCAAGATGGCGGCCGTGGGACAAGGGTGGCGACCCCACAAACTTGGTTTTAGCTTTACACTGACCCCCCCTACACATCAAAAAAATAAAATTGCGTCCTCTAAAAAACGCAACCCCAAATGTAACTTTTCAATGGACTAATGTTGATCTGATCGAGATATGTTCTCCGAGGTCGACCTCTACCGATTTGCCTGTTCACACTCGCCTTATAAATTTGTTACGTCAATCTTCCTTCATCCATCCTTTCTACGTGTCCAAACCATCTAAGCATTCCTTTATCTATCTTTGTGACCACATCTTCTTTTACACAGCACAGCGTTTTCTTATCTCACTATACTTAACGTCATTAATTATTTGTAAATTCAGTTGCTGTTGTAAAAAGTCTGTTAATTTTATGGAAGGGTCCGATGTATGAGAGTATGAGAGGTTTTAAATCGACGCGTTGAGAAAGAAGTTTACCTCCATCACAAATATATCTCAATAATGAGCCATATAAAAATGCGATAATGTCCTTAATATGTGAATTCGGAGTGCTTTTATGACTGTATGTCTCTAAGTGTCTCTAATGTCAGAGCCTTATGAATCGTTACTCATTTTCGTGTCACTAGGTCGTGTGGCGCGACCTTGAATTTTTACTCCCAGCACGCATATAGAAGTTTCACTTCAAAAAACAGAGATGAAAACCATTATAAAATTTTAAGAATACATAAAGAAAAAAGGGAAAAAATATATAAAACCAAAATAACAAAATTATAAAATAAATAAAAACCAAGCTGATTCCTTTCGGAGAGTCCTTCGGGTAGAAATTTCTAATGGTACCATCCATATTACTGGAAACCGGCACCAAATCGTCAACATCAATAAACAGTAGAGTTCAGCAAAAACCCACTGGGGGTTCGGTTCCTTATGTGTTACTTATTTATTTAGATATTTATTTAGTTATCCAGCCACTTATTTAGCCACGTATTTAGTCAGTCACTAAAAACAATTAAAGAGAAAACTAACAAAAAAAACTAAATAAAAATCTCGACATTAAATTGTTGTTCACAATTTATATATGTCTTACTTTTTTTTTGTAACTTGGTAAAGTCTGTTACTCTTACTTCTGTTCTGGTTATTTTATAAAGTTGTAAATTTTAAATTTTTGGTTTGTTTTAGCAAGAAAATTTTACCATAGCTGTTAATTTTGACTATATTTGTTATGATATTGCTATTGAGCTGTGTACCTTAATTATTTATTGTGTGAGTAAAATATCCAACATATTTTTGCTATAATTTTATTTATCTGGTTCACCATAATCTTAGTTGTTTATCGTGTGGCTCTGCTAGTGCCTATAAGACCTAGGGGTTTCCGGCTTATACCGTCTAAGTCGGTGGCGCGGCTCACTTTTATATTTTTTTCTTCTACCCTCTACGGCTGAGCTCGGGCATAATTTGCCAGTAGAGAAACCACTAGCAGAGTACTCTTTAGAGAACGAAAAAGACGTGGCACCACATCTCAAATTCCGGTCATTAATCATTTGTAAATTCAGTTGCTGTTGTAGAAAGTCTGTTAATTTTATGGAAGTGTCCGATGCAAAATTTACATTGTCTTACAAGTCTCCAGTTAGTATGAGAGGTTTTAAATCGTCGCGTGTGGAAGAAGTTTACCACCATCACGAGTGTATCTCAATAATGAGCCATATAAAAATGCGATAATGTCCTTAATATGTGAATTCGGAGTGCTTCTATGACTGTAGGTCTCTAAGTGTCTCTAATGTCAGAGCCTTATGAATCGTTACACATTTTCGTGTCGCTAGCTCGTGTGGCGCGGCCTTGAATTTTTACTCCCAGCACGCGTATAAAAGTTTTACTTTAAAAAACAGAGATAAAAACCATTATAAAATTTTAAGAATACATAAATAAAAAAGGGAAAAAAAATATTAAACCAAAATAAGAAAATTATAAAATAATAAGCTGATTCCTTTCGGAATGTTCTTCGGGTAGAAATCTCAGTAAAATTAAGTAAAAATTTCTAAGGGTACCATTCATATTACTGGAAACCGGCACCAAATCGTCACCATCAATAACCAGTAGAGTTAAGCAAAAACCCACTGAGGGTTCGGATCCTTATTTGTTACTTATTTATTTAGTTATTTAGCCACTTATTTAGCCACGTATTTAGTCAGTCAGAGGCTTTAAATAATTTTCCTTATAATGAGAATAAAAAATTGAAACAAATCAAAATCTCACATTTAATGCCAGGTAACAAAAAAATAAAACATTCAACACAAAATTAAAAATCAATATAACTTCTCCAGAGAAACTATTTAGAATATAGAACTGTAGATGGTAATTTTCTTTGGGAAAGCTTTACAATAACTTACCAGTTATATTTTGGAACTAACAATAACTGCTAATTGGAAATTATAACTATCACTATTCTCGTTACATTTTACTGTTTAACCCTTAAAACAAGACAAAAATAGTAATTACTAGTGAAACTCGTCAGATGTTGTCCCGTTCGAACGTTGGCTTGCCTGCTTTGGGAATATCACTATTAAACTCGGCGACCCCGAAACTATGAATTCACCACTAATATCGGCGTTTTCAAAAATTTTTATATTCTATCCTTTTCGTAGAGGTACTACCAAAGTTGGGAATGTCACTATCAAACTGAGTGACCTTAAAAACTATGAATTGGACACTAATATCAGCCGTTTTTAATAGTTTTTATATTTCATCCCCCTCCCTACCCCTTTCGTAGGGGTGCTAACAAAATTGTGAATGTCACAATTAAACTCAGCGACCCCGAAAACTATGAATTTGACACTAATATTGGCGTTTTTAAGTTTATATTAAAATAAATTTATATCAGAAAATCCAGATCTCACCCACTTACCCTTTTGTATTTAAATTTAACTACATTATTTCCATCAGGGTTAATTACATTTAATTTAATATTAAAAATAATAAATAAATTTTGTGGTCCCATTTTGTAGAAATGTCGATGGAGAGGTTGGTGGAGAATTGTTGTTGGGAGGATCAGACCAAAGTTACTATAAAGGAGAATTCGTGTATATACCTTTAGTAAATAATCACTATTGGGAAGTAAACATGGATGGAGCTAATATTGGTTCACAATCATTATGCGAGGGAGGATGTACTGTAATCGTCGATACCGGCAGCAGTTTAATAACAGGTCCTACTACAGAGATCAATAAAATTCACGAAGTAATTATTTCTTAAACTTGTTATTGAAAATTAAAAACTTTTTTTTTAACATTACAAAATGTCAATACGACTAGGGATATTTTTAATTATTGAGGCATCATTTATGTATTTTTCACAAATTAGGAATCCAGAGTACCTACCGAGGCATTAACTTACTCAGCATCGTCGGTAAACTGTATTCAAAGGTATTAATTAAAAGAAAAATGAATGAAACTGATGGGAAGATATGTGATGTGCAAGCGGGATTTAGGAGAGGAAGGAGATGAATGGATCAGGTCTTTTCCTTGGGGGGAGTGCTGGTCCCTACACTTATTTATGGTAGTGAATGGTAGGTTGCAGAAGAAGCATGAAAGTAAAATCAATGCCGCGGAGGTGAGTAGTTTGAGAAGTATAGCTAAAGTGACTATGATGAATAAAGTGAAAAATAGTGTGGTAAGGGAACGCTGTGGTGCTACAGAAGATGTGGTAATAAAGATAGATAAGGGAATGCTTAGATAGGACACGTAGAGGGGATAGATAAAAGAAGATTGACGAAACATATTTATAAGGCAAATGTGTGAATGGGCAAGTTGGTAGAGGTCTATCAAGACGAACGTATCTCGATCATATCGAAATTGGTTTTGAAGAAAGGCCAGGTCAAGAGTACCAACAACTGACGAGCATGTATGAGAGCACTGATAAAAGTAGAGGAAGCAAAAGATGTGTATGAGAACCGTAGCAAGTGAAAGGATGTATGTATGTGTACCTACAGTGTGCCTCATTTAGATTGGAAACACTGCTGTAAAATTTTAAATTATTTAACAATTTCAACCATTTTTTTATTTGCAAAGTAATAAAAGGTCTACTTTGGGACAAAATTTAAAATGTTTATTTCAATTTTTATGGCACACTACGTTACTTTTTCCTAGTCGAAATTGGAAACTTTTTTTGCGATTTTTTTATTAAAAAAATTACTATGCCACTGGATTCGAAATGCCTCCAGATAACTGTGACCAAAGCAATTAAATTTTTTGTTTAAGTTGTATGTATAACATTTCCCGTTGTAAATACTTTTTGATGATTTCGTCCATTTTTTTTGAAAACGAGAAAAATTGTATGCATAAAATATTTGGTTCATTGGGATATGATGAGAATTTGAGGGTGAAAATCGTGAAAAATATCGACACAGTACTTCCATAATGTTAATATAGGTTATTTACAACTCTGCTTGATTTTTCATTTTATTTTTAATTTAAAATATACTTTTAATTTCAGGCTATCGGGGCCACATCATTGTTTTTTGATGAATACACTGTAGACTGCGACAAAATTTCTTCTTTACCTGACGTGGTCTTTACCTTTGGATCAAACAAATTTACGTTGAAAGGAAGCGATTACATTATGAAGGTAAATTATTGTTCGTTACGTTGATTGTGGATTTTTACCTTAAACATTTTAATTTTTTTTAATCTAGATAAAGGGCGAATCCATCACTATTTGCCGCTCTGGTTTTTTACCAGCAGATCTTTATTACGGTAATAAAGCATGGATTTTGGGAGATGTCTTCATTGGAAAATATTACACTGAATTTGACGTCGGCAACAACCGTGTTGGATTCGCAGAAGCCGTTTAAACAATTCTATTCAAATCTAATATATCAATATGTATTTTAAAAATAAATAACATTGATTATTTACAAAAATTATAATCCAATTTTTAAGATTAAATACTTTTTAAAATGTGGTTTGAATATCCTTTCATATTTTTATAGATTGATTTAGGTTCACTGTGTCAGAAGAGTATGCGGCAAATCTCGGACTTATCAAACTGATAATACCTATGGTCACGCATGGTTCAGTAGTCTGGTGGACCAAAGGGTTACAACAGACAGCTAGAGCAAAGTTTGCTGGCTTTCAGCGGCTGGCATAGCTGGAGCTATGTCCAGCACACCAACGGCAGCGATAGAACACCTCCTAAATCTTCCTCCCCTAGATATTCTCTTAGAGAGGGAGGCCAGGATAGATTACTACAGATTCCTGTCTCTGGAAAGACAAATTGAAGGAACGCGACTCGTGGACCACCCCAGGATACTGAGTGAAACAAAAAACCACCAAATTCTTGGGATGGTTTCTGACATGCTAGCCACAAAAATACACGTAGAAAAGTCGTTCAAAGTCCTCTTTCCGAAGAGAGATGAATGGGTAAGAGGAGAAATTCTCTTCTCAGAGACTAAATACGTAATGTATATGGATGGCTCAAAAACCCCAGATGGAGTTGGGGCCAGTGTTTTCAGCAGGAAACCAAAGATTGAAATATCTACCAGTCTTGGCAGGTATGCTACAATCTTTCAGGCTGAAGTTTTAGCTATCGAATTGTGTGCAAGAGAGCTGACTAACAGACCTCTAGCAAACAAAAACATAAGTATAATATAAGACAGCCAGGCTGCTTTAAAAGCACTGAGATCCAACAAGATAAATTCTAAACTTGTATGGAATTGCATCGAATCCCTGGAGTACCTTGGTGTGAACAACAGAGTGACCCTGCTGAGGGTACCTGGGCACCAGGGGGTGAAGGGGAAACAAAAAAGCCGACACTCTTGCAAAACAGGGTACCAGAACCGGTTTTTGGAGTCAAAACTTTTCGCGTTACACCCTGTAATGTTAGCATCTGCCAACCACCACAGCTTTTACAAGACAATTGCTGATTATAAAGAAATCATTTTGGTAAGCGCAACTTCAACTTACGCTTCATTTTTTCTCTTTTAAAAATTTGTATTAAATATCAGTATACGCAACACCGAAGAAAAGAAAAAGAGAGAAGCG
The DNA here is from genome assembly GCA_950111635.1 of Agelastica alni. Classification (NCBI taxonomy): domain Eukaryota; kingdom Metazoa; phylum Arthropoda; class Insecta; order Coleoptera; family Chrysomelidae; genus Agelastica; species Agelastica alni. The sequence continues at coordinate 22,443,804 of OX467710.1, read as the reverse complement.
AATAGAGAACACCACCTCCCGGACTAGAAGTGAACTGATTTGAAAAAAGTTAGTTTGCTTGTAAAATGCACCTTAATAATGGGTAGTTTTTTTACTCGATTATCATCCACCAATAAAACAATAAACAGTTACTTCTTTTAATTTTTTAAAAGAAACTTAAACAGGAATTACAATAAAATTATAAAAAACGATTGTCATTAATTTTTATGTAAGCTTACATTCGACAAAAACTTTGAGGATAACAAAGAATGTAATTTACTTTTGATAGTTAATGAATTGATACTTAAAGATTTTAATGACGTAACGGCATTCTGCATTGTTATTTGAGAACGAAGAAGATGCTGATCAACAACACTCAAATTTTTGTTGGCTTCATTCACTGTAGTGTCGCATAGATTTTCAAAGTTATTGCTTAACTGTTCATTCTGTTCTCCTAAAAGTGGCAAAACACATTAATAAAATAAATATATGCATTGATTAGAGGGTAATTTTTTAATTAGCAATCCACCAATGTATGGGAAAAGGGTGTTGTTTGGGAGAATTAACTTAGCAATAGGTAAAACATCTTTTCATTAGTGATGGGGTTCTCGGATACTAAGAATCAAAAAGTTTTTCGATTCTTCGGAGTTCTCGCGGTATTCGAGAACCGATGTTTGAAAGTTCATAGGAACCGAGAACCGATGCTCGGATAGTTTATTAGTATTCGTTTTTGACAGAATCAGTGTCAATTCTCGAGTTCTCGAATTTTTTGAAGGTGTTATTGGATTCTGTTTGATGTAAGAATATTAAATGAATGATTATTATTGCAAGAATAACAAATGGTAAAATTAAATGTAATCTAAAACTTATTACTTATTTCCGAAATATTTTAATTTTTTTTTAAATAACGAGCAAAAGAATCGTCTGTATTCACATTGGCTTCTTTTGAGTGAAATAGTTGTACACAGCAGATTTCTTTCCTGCAGGTTCCATGTTTTTTGAAAATTAATGAAATATAAAAATAAAAAATAACTAAAAAACGAAACGAGCAATACAAAACTTGTACTTTATAATTTGGAAATCCCAAGCATCAATCAATTATTATAAAATCCAAGCACCAAGAACTGATTGACGACAATAAAAAATTCAAAATTAATCAAACGAATACCAATAACTTACAACTTGAAAGTAGGAAAGGTACTTGGTTCTTGGTTCCCAGTCAAGTTCTGGACTTTTTAAAGTATTCGATTTTTTTCATCTCTACTTTTCATTACAGATGTAATAAAAATATTTTGTGTGTCAAATTTTCAGTTTTTTATTTAAGTTACAATTTACTGAAGCATATTACATCTGAAAAAACAAGCACAACAGTAAATTTAAATAAAATAAATAAGTGAACATTTCAATAAAAAAAGTCAATTTATTACCTTATAATAATTTATTTACCTTGATTGCCAAGTTACTTTATTTACTAACATTTAACAATAAAAAAAATCCCTAGAAGAACTATATTATAGATTTATAAATACAACTTAATATGTTTTCCCTGTGGAAAAATGCCCCAGGCCGAGGTCTATGCCATACTCAGGTGTGCTACGCACCTGACAGAAAACAGAGTGACCAACAGTGAGATTGATATTCTCACTGACAGTCGCGCGGCCATTGGGGCCCTTGTGAGTTGCACATCATCAGTGGTATGGGACTGAATGCAGGCCCTCACTGAATTAGCGACGGTAAAAAAGTCACTCTTACATGGATTCTTGGGCACACAGAGATAAATGGCAACGAGGTAGCAGGTGAACTGGCAAGAAATGGGACCCTGGTGGAACCAAGAAGCCAGTTGGTAGGATTTCCAATTGCCGAAACGAAATATGAATTGAAATTAATCCTTGAGCAAGAACATATCACTCAGTGGAATGCAAATACTGGCTGCAGAACATCAAAACAGCTGATAAAAAAACCTCTCCACAAGAGGGCAGATGCACACTGGATGATGAACCAGAGTAGGCTCTAGACAGCACGCTTGGCCTGCTCACTGGCCACACTAAGGGCGCACCTCTTCAAACTTAAGCTAGCGGCTGAGAAAAACTGCCGACTATGCGGCAAAGAGGAAGAGAGCAGCATACACATTCTGTGTTCCAGTGTACAGGTACCAAACCTAGTGCCGCATGATAATGGATTCAAGTGATCTAAATTAGACAGTGCCAACAGAAATCCTGTGGTTTGCCAAAACCAGCAGACTGAAATTCTGATGCCCTAAAGACACAGCAGTAGTCACAGAGTATCAAAGATCTAGGTGCCTATACCAATGGCCCAACCGTAAAAATGTAATGTAATAGGTTTTTGCTCAATACAAATTATTATAAGTACATAATAGAAACAGTAACAAAATTGGAATAAAACAGAATTCTTACTAAATATGTTAGTAGATAGTAAAATCAATTGGAACATTACTCTGACTTTTTCCAAAACAAAGAAGTATAAACTACATATTTATCCTTAAATAACCATTATTAATGGATCATAATCTTAATAAACATAAGTTAAAAATTTAAACTCCTTACTTAATTTTTGATGAAACAATGATTCATATTTTACCACCTTGATATCTAATAGTTCTTTTTGGGTCAAAACAGAAGCTGCACTAGCTACACTTTTATTTATTTCTAAAAAATAAAATAAGAGTACATACTAAAAAATTCTTTCCTCTGAGGTTAAGCTATTGAATAGAAATAAAGACAAATTTAAATTATTACACATTTTATGGTATGTAACAATGCACTTAACTGTACAAAATAAAATAATATAATAAGAGGCTACTAATCTAATTTACATTTTAATAAGTTTAACTTGCATTAAATTATTTTTGTAATGTTACTTTAACAAGACCAGAATTTAAACAAAATGTATTACCACTATCAGATTCTGAGTCTTCTCCTGTTACCACTGCTCCTCGTAAAGATTTAGTCATGGAATTTATCTGAAATGATAAAGGTTTTTATAATTTGTTTTCCTTTTGTTTTATACTAACCTGTGTAGAGTATTCATCTTCACTATCAGTCTCTGAAGCTTCGCCTGTTATAACCATAGATTTATTCATGTCTTATGATAAAGATTTTTAAAACATTTATCACATTTATCTTAATTCAACTTACTGTTTTGTAAGTACATGGTACTATTTTATTCTAAAACATTAAAAAACAGATTGAGAAATAGGATAAAGAAACATGTAATTTAAAAGATAAAGAAATGTCAATTACCCTATCTATGCAACTGTAAATACAAAACTTCTCATTACATAACGCATACTTTAAGTTAAATTCAATTAGCTGTTTATTTTATCTGCCCATACAGGATTTTTTTGAATATAATAAAAGGACAAATGCTCCTTTATGTGAGATACATGTACTCAATAAAATAATAACTGCCAATTCATTTATTGTACTTAATGCGTAACTAAAAGTAGTCTATTATAAGAAATCTTCAGAAAAAAAAATTCTTTCCAACAGATTTTAAACATTTTAATTATTCTATTATACGTCATCCCTGCCGCATAGATAGAAAGTAAATATATATTTTGGTGAGATTTGATGTAAATGTCATTTGTCTTTCACTTAATGAATTTCAATGACAGAGGACAAACGAACAAATTCATATGTTTCTTTTTCTTAGTTTTGTTTTGATCAAAAGCTAAAATAATTGATATCTACATTTATAATATTTATTATAAGCTTAGTTTTGCAAAATATCTTTACATCTTTTATCGTAAAGATGGTTTGACACTCAAAAGAATACTATTTTGCTAAACTTTTCCAAAATGAAATTGAGCAAATCAAATAAGTCTGTGCTTATAAAGTTCCAAAACCCCTTTAAAACGTAAAGTTTCAAGTGATGTTTCGAGTGTAAATTAATTAAAAAAAAAATAGGTACTACCTATTTAGTGTTTTTTAGATATGGAGACGATTTAATCCTTAACTATTAATAAAATACTTGATCATAGTTACATTAGTAAGTGTTTACAGTTATGTGATTATGGTTAAGTATTCATATTTAAAAGTAATGGAATCCAATAATTTTTAAAAAAAATACAATTTTTCAAATTTTTATAACTATGTGATCAAGATTATCACGCCTAATATGTGGATAATTATATTTTCTTGGTGTGCTGGTGTTACTTTTGTGATGACTTTAATATTTTGCATTTGTTGGAGAAAGAAAACGGTGAAGTAAGTTTTTAATTTAAGAATTTATATCTTAAAATCTTAGCAAAGACAAATATATTCATTATACAAAGTTTTAACAATAAAACTTTTGCAAACTTAGTAGGTAGGTAATTAGCTGTCCTAAATTTTGTGCAATATATAATGTAACTAATTATTTTATTACTTATACTTTACTACTAGAAATTTACATTTTTTGTGTAGTATGAACAAATCATGCTGTAAATTTTTAGGAAATAAATCTAAAGCATGGGTTTTCAATGTACAAATAAGCTTTAATTTATTAATATTTAATAAAACAAAAGGCCTTAATTGATGTAATTAATTTTAATTCTGGCATTTGATAGTTTAAGTATTTTAACAATTAAGTATTCTGAGAATGCCAACAGTTGATTTACTCATAAATTTATATTGCAACTTTTATCTTATCACATGTTTTTATAACATTTATAATTAATTTATGTAATAAGTTATGTTATTCTCTTATCATAATTATTAATTTATGATATTGCAGGTGATCTAACCTTTTGGTTACATACATTTGCAATTATTTCATTTGTTCTGTCAAATAGACAGACTAATTTATTACTATGCCAGTATGGTAAAATACATAGAATTGTTAGAACTAATTTTGTTGCAATTGTTACTAGGCATTTATTTAATATTATAAACAAAAAAATATCCTGATGTTAAATATCAATATTTACATGTTCTAACTACTAGTTAATATTCAATAGGTATACCGAGACACAATATAGTCAATTGTAAACGAATTAAATATTTTAAATTTAAACTATAATAAATATTGTTTCTATCTTTCAGTTTTTCCTTTATGTTTAAGATTTGAAATTTGTAAGACATTGAACTTGGTGAACTTAGTTTTATTCATAGAGAAATTTTTAAAGTTGTTAATTTAGATAATTGTAACAAAAATGTACATTGTACAATGTACACCCAAATTTTTATTTTATTATTATTTAGTAAAAATCCCATTCTTTATTTGATATTGTAGAGAAGATTGGCATGGACTTGATGGTATGGTTACTCAGAAGAATCCAGATGAAAATGTAAACCATCTTCCTTCTGCAACTACTTGTATGGTTGATGAAGATTCTTCCAATTTAAGTAAAAGGTTTGTATACATATTAAAATTTAAAATTATATCCATTTTTCTAAACTCATTTCTGTCTGTCCATCTATTTGTTTGTCTGGGCACTTGCTGAAATTAATGAACAGATTTTAATGCGGTTTCACGGGTAGATAGAGCTTGGCTAGGAGCAGAATGTAAGCTCATTTAATTTAAATTGATGTTACACAAAAAAGTTATTCTCATTTAAAGGTCTTTCTAGCCTAAGAAGTTATAGGGCAAATAATAATTGCTATAGTCGAAATCCTATAGAAGTCATAACACGAACAAACAAAAACATTAAAAAAAGACTATAAAAGCACAAAATAAATTCGGTTAGATCTTATTTAGTGTTATAGTTTAGGTCCTAAAATAATCAATAGGTGGTGCTGTTTATTTTTAGAACGTGCTATAGAAATTTGTACAACAATCCACCTGACCACATCATTTTTAAATTTAGTTTCTCAAAAATTCACTAGATGTCCAGAAAAGAAGTTATCCTTATTTAAAGATATTAAGATAAAACTAAAGTCAACTCGGACCAAGTCGCGGCTAACAGCTAGTTTTTAATAAAACTTGACTCTGAAGTTGACATTAAACAATTTATAGTACATTTTGCAAAGAAGATTAGAATTTTACTGAACTAAATAATTTCTCTAGAAATATTACAAATTCAAGAAGAAGTTTGCCAGATATTCCTTCTGAACAAGCAACTAATGTAAATTGGGATCCAACTGATAATTCATCAGAACATTATGCAACAGTAGGCCAATATCAACAAGCAGGTAACTAATGTTATGAATATGTTTGTGATTGAATGAGGTTTGATTTTTAGTAGTAAGTTCAGTTCAAGGATGGTTGTTGGTGATCCAACAGATTTTTACTTACATATTATGTAACTTAAATTAATTCTTATTTTTTTTAGCTAAACGACATACAATTGCAAATGGGGTGGATCAAAGGCCTAGTATATCCCAACATAGTTCAGTTAGTCAAAATGACGATAATTTTTCGCCCTATGAATGGGTTAAATATGACAAAATTAAATCTACAGAACATCCTTATGCACAGGTTCAGCCCAATTCTTCCAGGCCAGTAATATCTGAAAATGAAAATATTGATACATCTGAGGAACAAATAAATTTGTTGAGGTAAATATATTTTAAATTAAAAGAGCCCTATACATTTCAAGTGTTTTTAAATATAATATTTAATAATAACAATAATTATTTATTATTATTTCATTGTAATAAATGATTAATTTGGCTATAATTGCACAATACTCCAATAAAACAATTCAAGAAATAATTAAATGTATGTACTGCCAAATACATACCATTGTTAATTAAATGAAAAAAATGTTTTTACTGTTTCCACTAGAATGGGTGACAAGACTAAACATTAATATTCAAGTGTTAAAAAGTATGGTTTATGTTATCTATTTGTGTTAACTGCAGCTGAGGCCATTTTTTGACAAATAAATAGAATCTCAAGCTGTGATTCGCATGTACGTCACTCTTTCTACTGTTGTCAAGCAGAAACGTCATGTGCACGTTACCCATACTGTATAATAAATTTCTTGGCGTATGACTTTATATTTGCAAGAAACAGTGGTTGAAATAAAAAAGAAAAAAAAAAACTTTTCATATGCCCCACAAAACTGAGTCCTGTTGTAATTATCACTAGGACTTTTTAAATTGTCATTATTGTTTTTGTTACTGTTACTATGACTTTTCAAATTGTCAACATAACACAGGGGCATATGAAAAGTTTAAAGAGACCCAATTTTAAACAACGATTAAATAACAATGGAAGGCTGGTATCAAATGCAAAACAGTATGATTGAATAGAGATTTACCAGGCCTTTTAAATGAGGTATGACTTGATACCTAACGCCATTTGAAAAAATTTAAGGGGTATCTCCAGTAGGGAGGGGGTGAATCTAACGTTTATGACATTAGCGCTAAAAAGTGTCCCACTCAAGTTAAAAGTTGATGTGTTTCGGCATTTCATTTTAATATGTCGCATGTTTGAAATGAACACAGTGTATACACAATGCACATATACCATTTTAGAAAGAGCGCCTGCTTGCTATTAAGAAATTTTTGATCTCTCGATATTTTTTTATTTTTATATCCAATTATATGAGGCAATCTGCTATACAAACTGGATAAAATAAGCAAATTATATCGTTTTTGTATCCAGTTATACCATCCGGTAGCGATGTTCGTAAACCAGTTTCTAAACGGTCATTTCGGCACATGATTGATAAAGATACTGTTTGGACTGACATGCGCTTTGGTTATATCATCACTTTTTTTATTGGACAATGAGTAGTTGGGCTTTTAATTGATTACATTTCTTTATTTAGATTTTCTAGTAGTACCCGAGGGAGTATGAAGTATAAAGTGCTTAAATTCGATCCAAATGATCACGAATACCATACAAAAGCTGAAGGTTGGAACAAAACTTGTACAAAAAAATCTTTATTTTATTGTTTTTTATTACAGGTCGGATACTAGTACAGTAGATGAGCCAGCTACACCTGTCAGATCTCGCCGATCATCATCACATAGCAACGGTGGTTTAGATATTCCTGCAGCATCTGCTGTTGCAGGTGTTGTGGCCGCAAGTCCAGAGTTACCATATATGACGCCACCAGTAACACAAACCAATTTTAGTGGAGATTCCCAGGATTCTTCCAGTAAGTTAACTTTTATTACAAAATTATAATTTTTAAAGTTTTTTGGTTTATATTTTTATAATTAGAGCATTAACAAATGTCACTTAATTACAATTTATATTTCAGAGGGTTATACGAGTATTAGTGTTCGAGAACCATTGGCAAATATTATTGCACAAACAAATGAAATGAAAACAAAACTTGAATTTGTCGATCCTCACTACTCCACTGTATCTGATGATTCAGGTTAGTATTGTACTTAATTTAACAAATTAAATCATTAATGTGCTTTACCCATACATACTCATATAAATAGCTCAACTTAAGATTTTGTATCTCATTACGTCAGTTTATGTTTAGTATAAAAAATACTCCTTGATGATGACTAATTAATTTGTTGTCAACTTAAAATTTAGGTTAAAACGTTATATGTTGGTCAGATAGAAAATTAACTTTATTCCGTTGTTAAACTTATATATATATGAGTCGTGTTTTTTAAGTTTTTTTTTTACTGAAAATAGTCGCAAAAGGGTAGACCTATCGTGTGGGCTGCGGACGGCCCGCACTGCGACTATTAGAAGGTGGAGGGATTATAGAAAGGAAATGATTGTGGACCCGCTTTTTAGAAAGTTGCAGGTCATAGTTTTTTTGGAAAAACTGATTTTGGAAGCCTGTTCCATTCCGTAGCAGCCCTGTAAAAGAAGGATTCTTGATGGAGATTGGTTCTTGTAGTGTCAATCTTTAGAGTAAATGGGTGAGACTGATCTGCGTGCCGAGTTCTTCGGCCGAATGTGGCCAGTGGTGGTAAAAGAGTTTTTATTTCTCTGGAGCATCTGCTATGAAAATATCTGTAGAGTAATGCCTGGTCTGCAACTCTTTTTCTATGTAAGGGTATCTGTGAGAGTTGAGCTGTTTATTAACCGAATGACCCTTTTCTGAATGGAATCTAGAAGACGAAGAGAATGACTTGGTGCTGAACCCCAAATGTGCGAGCAACACTCAAGTAGAGGTCGGATTTGAGCCTTGTACGTCGTCAACAGTTGATGAGGAGTAAAAAACTTTCTAGCTTTCCACAGAAAACCCAGCTTCTGGCTTGCTGACTTTGCGATGTTAGCAACATGGTCATTCCAAGACATATTATTAGACCCGTGACTCCCAAAATCGAGATGAAGGGACTTGATTCAAGGGTATTTCCGGACATTGTAATGGAATGATTTGAGAAAGTAACTTTTTTGAAGAACGTGGCGCTTTGTGTTTTCTGGGCGTTGAACTGAACAAGATTGTTGGTTCCCCACTCAAGTAAGGGCCGTTTGAAAATAAAAACTAAACGAAAGAAAATTTTCAAAAACCAAATTTATTCTACATACGTTTCTCTATTTTTTAACATAGTTGTCAAGTTTGTGTAAACACTTATCATACCTTACAACTAGATTTAGAATACCCTCTTCATAGAAACTTTCATGCAGCCCCAATATGATTCTCGCGAAGAAAAGTGCAGGCAAAGAGATTCGGCAACGCTGCACAGTTAGCTTGCTACCGACTGACGGGTTTCAGTGTATTGTGCTCAGCTGAGATTTGAACAAATTCATGACCGCTATTACTGGCCTACTAAAATTGTTGCAGCGTTGCCGCTATTTCTTCGTTGGAGCTAGATACGAGTGACTGTCCGTGTTTACATACTAGTGTGTGCGTATTTGAGAAATAGCAGGTTCTAACTTAAATAACTTAATTGTAAAGTAACGGGATTACCAATTAAAGCAAAATTCGTGCATACAAAAAATATATAATCTCGCAACTATTCACTGTTTTATTTTTACGAATATGGGTAAGTGGTGCAAACTTAAAAATAACAGTTTTTATTTATTAGTCACAAATTACAATTTACTTCACTTATTAATTCCTACTAACTATTTATTTTCCACTAATAAACTAGTTCTCTTTATTTTCAACTCACTTATTTCTCAACTACTATTCATCAATTAACTAACTGTCATCAACTTTTCACTAACAAATTAACTTCGCAGGCCAATACGCGTTCTTAAATATTATCATGGAACATTCCCCAAATTTCCAGAGAACACACGAATCGAGAAGCTTCGAAATAGTCCTTTTAATATGTTGGTCGCGATTCGTAACAATATTATGCCATTTTAGTGATCAATTTTGGTCTCGTCATGTTTTGACTAACAATTACAGTAAAAATTTGCGGCCTCATAAACAACTTTAAAATTTTCGGATAAACTTAAGAGGCTAGTTGGGATTTGGATCCATAACGTTCCAAGTCCCATCTCTTAATCTCTTAAGTTAACTTTTATTGGATCATCAAACCTATCATATTTTACAAATAAAGTTTAAACTGTTTAAAATGATAGATAAACCAATAGTACAATAAGTAAGAACTTGTTTTTCTATTTAGATGACGTATACACGACCATACCAGATCCAAACAATCCCATTTACATTAGTGAAAGTGAAACTTACGCTCGAATACCACCATTACCGATCACAGTAGAAGTAGAAATGAATCCGCCACCACCAGCACATTTACAAATACAGCAACCAGTTGTAACCAAAGAAGAATCACCCCCTCAGCCGCCACCAGTTGACAGTTTAAAACAACAAGTAATAGCTCATGGTCAAGTAAAAATATACTCACATTCGAGGCAAGGTTAGTAATATTCAATGTGTAACAAAAATTGTAAAATTTATTTAAAAGCAGAAGTATTGAATATTTGTCAAATTATATTCTTTTTTTGTTGAAAAATATTGGAAAGCAACAGAATTTTACAATTAATTTAAATGATAAACCATTAATCTTAATCAAAATTAAAACTGCAAAACTCAATAGTTCAACCAACCAAAATAAAAATGATTAAAATGATGTAAATTGCCATAAACAATAATCCATCATTCCAGTTAAGTAAGAAAGTTGTGATTTATGTTAAGCTGAAACCGAATAAATAACTCAATACTGTAGACTTTATTGGTTGTACGAGGATAGTTCATGAATTGTTGTCCCTAACATAGTTGGCGTCGAATGACATATGCAAATAAAGTGTCAGGCAAAAGCTTATTGTATGACATTAGAGTGTGCCAATTAGCATCGGCGGATCAGTTCGTGTATGTTAAATATTAATTTTTTTTCATTGAGGTGTACATGATTATATAAAAATGGACAAAATTGAGATGAGGTGCGATAAAGTACCTCTGTAAAAAGGGGTTATCACCGCAGTAAATTTATAAGGACATGGTAGAATATTGGGTGACTCTTCCTCTTCGTACCAAGTAATCCAGAACTGGTCACGAGATTTCAATCTGGGAAGAGAGTCCTGTCAACATGCACCAGGTGCAGAAGCCCCCAAAACTGTGGTGACCAAAGTAAAATGTAAATGTAGTCCATGACATGGTATTAAATGAGACATGTAGGTTTTCTGTTAAAAGCGTTAAAAAAAATTTTACATCAGGAATTGGGTCTCAAAAAACTCTCTGCACGTTGGGTTCCAGTAATGCTGACGACAGACCAGAAGCGTGTTCGCCAGGTTGCAGTGGAAACATATTTGGAGATCATTAACAGGAATCCCGATGAATTGAAGCGAAAATTTCCTATGGTTGACGAAACATGGGTCCATCTCTTTGATCCAGAATCCAAAAAACAAAGCATGGAATGGTGGCATATGGGTACCCCTCCCCATAGAAAATTTCGTGTTGTCCCATCAGCTGGTAAGGTCGTGGCTACAGTTTTTTGGGATTTTACAGGTGGTATTTTCGTGGATTATTTACCGCGTGGGCGCACCATAACAGGTAAATATTATGCGAAGTGAAAACAAAAAGTACGCGCAGCGATTAGAGAAAAGAGGAAAATTGAGTCGAGGTGTGCTCTTCCACCAGGGCAACACTCCGGCCTACAAAAGTTGTGTTGCAATGGCTGCCATTCACAATGCGGGATTTGAGATTTTTGGATAACCCCTTTATTCTTTAGATTTGGCCTCCAATCGACTACTATCTATTCCCAAAATTATAAGAACATCTTCGTGGAATCCGCTTTGCTGATAATACCGAAGTGATGTCGGAGGTAGATGAATGGCTGAAGACTCAAAGTTCTGAATATTTTTCAAAAGAGTTTGAAATACTTCAACACTGATATACCAAGTGTATAAACGACGCAGGTGACTATGTTGAAAAATAAATTAGTTTTATTCTTCTCATGTGTTTGCTTCTATGTTAGTGACAACAAATATGTTTACTATCCTCATTCATGCATTGTTACAGTTATCTACATTAGGTTTGTTCCGACTGTCGGCTTTTGTACGGTATTCGGGATTTAGAACGTAGAACGGTTTTGTAACCGTTATATGTCAACTAACAATCAAACTACTTATTGACCAATAAAAACAAATTTAAACGACAGTTTCTACATTCGACCATGCACAGATGGCGATCCCATAAGCAATTCTCGTCTTAGAAACTGTCTGCTGATGAGCAACCGAACCATCTCCTCAGATCTTTCAGCCATGACTTTGGCGTCTTCCGATTGATCTTTTCACTTGTATTTTTCCTCCGATGACAAGTCTCAATAACTCATATCTTGCTCATTTCATGTCCAAGCTCTTGTGCCTTTCTTATTTGGTTAGAACTCGTTTTATCTATTGCGCATGATCGTGGCCGTTCACTTAACAGTTATTAACGTGAAATGTCTTTAAAATCACACCCAAACATACATCTACCAGGTCAGCAAGTGCACCGTAATGAAATGTTCTTTATCGTTTTAGCTTAATATTTAAAAAACTATTAATCTTAGAAACATAATTTCACTATCATTATTTAGCTTATATAGTCAGCTCGCTGTTATGACCTTGAGTTTGCATCGGGACCGAGCGGGGTGGTAGAAGAGGGACACAATTGATCGAAATCGGCGCTCTCGCTCCTTTCTTTTCAGAGTAACTCACGTCTCACACGGTAATTCTTTCGTGTATTTATAAAGTTTATTTAGTACGATCAATTTAAACAAAAATGTAGGGGAACTTCGCACCTACCGAGGTGGTTTATTTGCTAATAAATTTTTCTTCAGATACAGGGAAAGTTTTGTCACTGTTCCAATCCCTATTTTTGGTTGATTTTAGAGGAAAGGAAAATTAAAATGTGCTTCCTTTAGGGGATGAAATTACAACCTGACGCTCAAATTAATTTTTTTTTTGTTATAAAATCTGTTAATAGTGATTTTGCCTGTTACACATATAAACATTATCGACGACTTTATTTTTGGTTTCGTTGTTTTCACCTACCCCACAATGCACTATAGATTTGTTTTTCTTAACTGTTTCAATCTACCGAATTTGTAATCGGCTTTTTTTATAGCGTCATCATCAAGTTCGATAGCAAATTTAGGTTCTCCCAAACCAGAAAAACGTCAAGCTAACTCACCGTTACCTCCACCACCTACCGTCACTAATTTTGACTTTCATATAGATAAATTACAAGTTATCAGAAATCTCGATGATCTCTACGCTAAAGTACATAAAACTAAAAAGGAGGATGGCGTAATCGAAAAAGTAGAAAAACGAAGTATTTCACCAGATAGTACAAATACTAATAGTTTAAGAGCTTCTTTGGACAGTAAAGTACTTGGCAGACGTTTTAAAGATCATAATTATGAAACTTTGAAAAAATCTCCTAGACGGACGAGTGATCCTGCATATGAAAAAATTAAGGGAAATGATGAACCTGGGTATGCTAGTATTAATGGTCCCGAAAGTATACAGAGTTCTGATCCTGGTTATGAAGTACTTAAAGACAGGTATGTGTTTTTATTAAAAAATGTAGCCCATAAACAAACACTATTCTCATATTTCTACTTCTCATGTAATCATGTGAATATATCAGAAAAATAATTTAATACATATTTCATTGAGGTTATTTATTTTTTAGACCTTCAGATACTGATCCAAACTATGAAGAACTTCGACATCGGATTTCCAATGCTAGCGATTGTTCAGCATATTCTAAATTTAAAGACTTAAATGATGGATATTCAATTGTACATAAGAATAAAAGTCTGTCAATTTCTAATCCGATAGACGAACCAAATTATGAAAGTATGCAAAGTGAAAATGTGTCGGAACCTAATTATGAGGGTTCTAAGTCCAATAGCAGTGAATCTGATCCAAATTACGAGTCCGTAAACAATGATCCCAATTATGAAAGTGTCAAAGATTTGGATGATCCTCCATATGAGAGGTTAGATGAAGATTCAAGTAGGACGAATTCCGATCAATCTGGTTGTGATAGGATAAAAAAGAAAGGTAATAACAGGTTGAAACACAATAAAATACTTCGTTGTGGAGCTAATGGAAAATCTCATAGACTGTGCAAATGCTTCAATGTCGCAAAACAAATTACACACTAAGAGTTTCTTTATCTTAGGTCTCTTTTCTAAAAACATCGTAAAATCTGTTCTGAGGTTTAATCGTGTTGCAGTACAGTCAATTTATGTTTTTTTTTGCGTTAGTTCTGTATAGTGTAAAATTGTTGGTAAGTTTTTCTTTTTATTTAGATTATCGTAGTCATATAAATTATGAATTATTATGTATATTAAAGTGGGTTTTAAGCCAAATAATTAAGAAAAAATTCTAAATCTTTGTAAATATAAGTGATCTGCTTTGGCATTTTATGATACGTCGCCATTTCGTGATTTGGTTATCTAACATCCGCCAAATCGTTCTACAATAATCGTTTAATGATTTGCCTTGTCATGTTAAGGCCTATCTTTTTTGTAGGGTGTCCAAATTATAGTCAAATAGCAAAAATTTAAAATCAAACATTTTATTGTTATTAAAAAACAAAACTACTACCTTAAAATTTTATAAATTGGCAAATTTTTTTTTTTATGAAAATAGTCGCAAAAAGGGTAGACCTATCGTGTGGGCCGCGGACGGCCCGCACTACGACTATTAGAAGGGGAAGGGATTATAGAAAGGAAATTATTGTGGACACGCTTTTTAAAAAGTTGCAGGTCATAGTTCTCTGGAAAAACTGATTTTGGAAGCTTTTTCCATTCCGTAGCAGCCCTGTAAAAGAAGGATTCTTGATGAAGATTGGTCCTTGTAGTGTCAATCTTGAGAGTAAATGGGTGAGACTGATCAGCGTGCCGAGTTCTTCGGCCGAATGTGGGCAATGGTGGTACAAGAGTTTTTATTTCTCTGGAGCATCTGCCATGGAAATATCTGTAGAGCAATGACTGGTCTGCAACTCTTCTTCTATGTTCTAGAGGGTGAAGGGTATCTGTGAAAGTTGAGCTGTTTATCAAGCGAATGGCTCTTTTCTGAATGGAATCTAGAAGACGAAGAGAATGCCTTGGTGCTGAACCCCAAATGTGCGAGCAATACTCCAGTAGAGGTCGGATTTGAGCCTTGTACGTCGTCAATAGTTGATCAGGAGTAAAAAACTTTTTGGCTTTCCACAGAAAACCTAGCCTCTGACTTGCTGACTTTGCGATGTTAGCAACATGGTCATGCCAAGAGATCTCTATTGATGGAATCAACCTGTTCCTGTCTGAGTCTATTTGTATCATTCACCAAAAGTGATCGATAGGATGTGAAAGTTGAGACAAGTGTGCTATCGTCTGCGAAACTGTAAATGGGGTTCGTGTTGGTTTTCAAGAGGTCGTTGATGTGTAAAAGAAATAAGGTGGAGGACAGGATGGAACCCTGGGGGACCCCGGCATTGGTTTTAAACGCATAAGAAGAAATACCGTCAACTGCCACATGTAAGGAGCGATCTTGCATGAAGCTCAAGAGCCATTGGCGCAGTTTGGTTGGGAGACCGTAGGCAGATAAATTACTTAACAATGCCTGGTGCCAAACGCGGTCAAAGGCTTCAGATATATCCAAGGCTATTGCACGGGATTCACCAAACTTTTCAATAGTGTTTGTCCAGAGCTGAGTGACATAAGCCAGCAAATCTCCAGTAGACCGAAGTTGTCGAAATCCATATTGTCTGTCATGGATTATCTCAAATTTCTCCAGATATTTGATGAGTTCTGTGTTAATCGCTTTTTCCATAACTTTGGATATGAGCAATGCAATAGGGCGATAATTTTCAGGAATAGTCTTCTTTCCTTTTTTCGGAATCGGTTGGACTTTAGCGTTTTTCCACATGGACGGAAATACTCCTTTGCTGTATGATAACTTGAAGAGTCTACAGAGAACTGGGGTGAGCTCTTGAGCACAGGTCTTCAGGACAATTGTCGGAATTCCATCTGGTCCTGCTGCCTTATTAGAGTCAAGATTTCGTAGGATTTTCCTGATAGTGCGATGGCGGATAGCGACCTCAGGCATTGATGCGTTTATTCTAGGTATCGTTGGGGATTGTTTTCCATTGGTATCGAGGGTTGAGTTAGAGCTGAACATTTCGGCCAGCAGATCCGCTTTTTCTTTGGAAGATACGGCTGTCGTGCCGTCGGACCTCTCGAGTGGTGGTAAAGAAGTTGTGAAATTCTTAGAATTCATAGAATCACAGTTATTTGGTAATTGTGTTTATTACAAACGTTAAATTAAAATCTTTTAAAATTGTTTCAACGATTCCTAAATATACTAGAAACAGTCATTTTAAACAATATTTAAAATAATCAGACTCATGATTACTTATTCAAAGAAATAATAGGTGCTTAAAATAATCAAACTTATCAATCAGTTAGAAATTATAGCTTGTGAGAAAAATCATTAAAATAATATTTCCAGCAATAAAGTCATTTATTGACACATAACATTTAGAAGTGCAGAGTACTTTATTCTTCAAATTCGCACATCTTTTGGTATGGCATTGATTCTTGGTAGGCTTAAAACAGAATTTCTGGAAACCTTGCCCTCCAAACATGGATTGACAAGTGACTAAATGTGGCAGTGAGTGAAATGCAACCACTTTTTAATCCGCCTAGCTATATCATGATGTACGAATTGTTTAGTTGGTAATATCGATAAATACATTAATTTCATTGATCGGCCTGAGTCTCTATTAGGCATATCGTGACAATGCGTATCAATAATAAGCCAAGTCACGAAATGGCGAGGCATATCACGATATGGCTAATTTAACGATCGGACTTTA